>CM031237.1:14655664-14794837 GCA_018340775.1 Taxus wallichiana var. yunnanensis
CCAAAACATGCCATATCTTCGACGGGTGATTTCGGGACTTCATGGCACCTAGAGATGTCTCATCATATCCGAGACCTCCATGTTGGGGCCCTCTACGAAAGCCTCTCGTGGTTTTCTCCATCTCCATATAGTTCTCTCGTTGTGCTATTGATTGCAAACATGGGAAATAGTGTAGTCCGAGTCGTGTAGGGTCTGCCAGAGTCCGTAGTTTGCAAATGGAAGCTCATGGGACCGAACCATATACGCCAACACATCAGATGGCTAGGTGAACTCTAGTGGAGGCTTTATTTTTTTCCCTATGCTCCATGTTCTCTCAAAGCTACTTGCCTGGGTGTAGTCGCTAATAGCCCCGCATGACTATATTGGCTTAAGAATGAATTTGATAGGGGTATGTGTAAGAACACATGGGAATTATCAATCACCTTGTAAATATTTCTTATTTAGTTATGGATGGGATTTAGCTGGCCTATGGCTTAGTGACCTTCTATTCATTGATAATTTATGTTATGATAAACCCATGGATGCTTTCAAAAGTGCCTTAAAAAGGATAGGGGTAGTCATCAAGCCTAGTGAAGGGTGTGATGTGATTTCCAAATAACTTGAAATACCTACAAATTTAAAGGTAATAACACGAATTGATAGGATTAGACAATCAAGAATCATTGAGTGTCCGAATCAAAATGTCATTGCATCTGAGACATTCTCAAGCATTGGAGTAATGTATATGGAGAGACATTCTCAAGATATCAACAAATGAAAGGCATCAAATTGTGACGGCTCTCTCAAGTGTTTTAACAAGGGAGAATACTACGAAGCATAGAACAATGTAGTAAGAGCATGATAAGATAGGAAACAAAGATACAAAGAGACCATGAGCAAGAAGAAGCACAAGTAAGGTAAATACACATATACACATTGATAAATTGAATGAATAATTACTCATATTAGGTAACTCTTTATATACATACATTCTATAAATATTGATTTCCAAAGTTTGATGCATATTATACATTGAAAATGCTAATAAATGTACATCACCAATAAATGAAAAAATAATCCATTATGTCTTAAATATTGTCAAGTGCACATCATATTAGTTTCATGTGAAAATAATCTCAGAAATGTAAGGTCTCATACAAAATTATCAAGTTCCAAATAGTATCTTAATGTGCATAATAAATACAAAATGCCCAAATAGGTCATATACCATCAAGTTTAAATGCCATACAAAGCGTAAATACAATGCCATGCACATAGGCATATAAAAACAATGTCATGTAAGACATATATGTTTCCTACTCATCAAAATCTATCCCTCTCTTGGCATTGCTTGAAGAAGGCCCTCCCTTAGATGACTTTGGATCATCTAAGCCCAAGCTTCGAGTCCTCTTCTGCTGAATACTCACTTGTAGATGAGCCTGTAAATGCAAACAATGTTTTTTTGTCAAAACTTAATTTATGTATGTTTTCAACAAGTGTTTAAGACCATGCTAGAATTCAAGTATTTACATAAATACACAAACTTACCGCAAGTTGTCAATCAGGCTGAATTTTCATCTCACACTCGATGAGTTATCGAGCTCTTGCAGCAGACGGACGAGGCACGAAGACGACAAGATGGAGGAGTCTCAGTGCCCTTGAAGTCAAAATGGAGGGGGTTAAATTTCCCTACGTACACATAAGATCATAAAATCTAACATCGAATTAGAAAAATAAAACTAAGTACATGTACGTACATAATGACAATATTTTGACTAATTTTATCAATATAGAACTATTGTTTTTACCCCACCACGCCCGTGAATCAAACGAAAAGGATGCTACCCGTCATTGGTAACTCCTGCATATATACAATGAAGGACATTATTAACATAATTTAATAATTCTACAATGAAAGAAAGTACTAACATGTAATTTAACATAATATGAATTACACAAGAAATTTAACAAAATTTATGTGTTGTTTGAATACCTCAAAGTGAGTTGTTACGTAGATGAAATCACAAAGTGGCAACACCTTTATCTACTTGTTGCGAGATGGTGGGGTGTCTAGTGAAGTCAAAAATTTCTCAAACATGTATATCACATGAGTTAGATGGACATACAAGAATATACATATATTTGACTTCAAAACTAATATATATATATATATATATATATATATACATACATACATATATATATATACACAAATATATATATATATATATATATATATACACACATGTATGTGAAAATTTTACATAATTAACATTCTAAATTACCTCTCTGAATGTATGTGTATGCATGGTGTTTTCCGCCTATGTTCGGGATGAAGATGCACCTCTCGCACGTTGTAATATCAATGCATATACATGTACAAATACAATTATCTCAAAAATTTAACATATATAAGTAAATCAAGTACTCCAAAATTTTTGTAACACATATAACAAAACATAACAAATTTACTCGCGAAGGTGATGCCAAGAATGTAATCCAAATGTCTCTCTCAAAAGGACATCTCGACATACTAACATTATCGTGTTCACCACTAGCACAAGGTACACCAAAATCAGACGCATGAACATATCATCCTCCTCGTGCCCCAAACATATGCTACCACATGATGAGAAAAGATGTGGCCTCATGCTAATACTCCCGAGGAAATACTTTGTGTACCTCTCGTGAGAATCTCACTCGTAAATCTCCCTCATATGTCGAACAAGGGTCACCGATATCCCCCCAAGCGCGTGAAGTGTATCAATATCTACTATCTCCTTCATTGCTCGAGGGATAATATAAGGGTTAGGGGTTTCGTAAGGGGGAATCTACCCTACTAAATAGGTGCACGTTGTGCACTGGTCAATCCTATGCAGATCCTTTTCCTCGGCCCTAGAAATCTCAAATCCAAATAATTTGGGATATCGCTCAGATAAACTTGCAATAGAGTTTCCTCGAAATTATAGTGGCACCTATTTGTTATTACAAGGTGGAAAATCAAACACTATCCTCCATTAGTCCGAATAATTATTTTTAATCAAATTTTTATTACACTAATGGATGGGAAATCGCTTACATGACAACGGAATAGGAAAATTAGTGTGGGAGTCTCGTGAATAAGGCGCATATGAAGTCTTTTGAAATTTATTTTTTCTTTACATCCACATATGAAATTTTTTGGAATAATAAACCCTACAACCCTCTCTGTAAGTTGTTCCATGATCAATTTTCTCCATTTTCGTGTCAATTTGAACAAGTAATGCCTCCAATGTGTTTGCAAGTGAGGCGGAGTGGGGGTTTGTAGATTGTGAATCCTCATTGTTTTGATTAAATTCTCAATTTCAATTTTGTTTTCAACTATGTAGGCTGCTAAATCTTGTTGAATACATGAGGGATGTTGAGCAATCATGTGGGAGTGTCAGGAGGGTTAACAGGAATAACAGGGTTTGGTTGTGGTTGATTCCCTCGACCTCTAAATGTAAAAATAACAAATATGTATTCAATTCAAATTTTAATCTATAATTATCATATTTCAATCTAATTTTGAGAGAATAATTGTGCTTACCTCTTCTCTCGTGGCACCACCATCGATTCGCATCTTACCGATGATCCGTAAACAATCCTTTGAGCTTGAGATCTAGTTGAATGAAAAATGCGAGGGCACAGTTAAGCTCTGAAAATAACGTTTGAGGGAGATAAAATGATAGACGCTTTAGACACTTTTTTGTTTATAGTAGGCATAATGTGTATGCATTATGATTCGGTAAATCCCAAACTCCGATAATTGAAAATGCGATCGCATTATAATAGAACGCAGCATGCACGTTTTACTTTTTCCGATTCTTGCCCTCTTTTTGGCCCCCAACTTTGTGCACTTACCGCCCCCACAAATTACTAAAAACCCCAAACTCTATACTTTGCACGGTAATTAAAATCCACCACTATTGTATACGCGATGAGAAAAAAATCTTAGTTGCTTTTGGTCCAGTGTAGTCCCAATCCATGGCCAGTGTATCTTGAGCTTTTAAAACGCACACACACACACACACACACACACACACACACACACACACACACACACACACACACACACACATATTCCTTTGATTTCGTGGATATTATTAAAATAAAGTGTTAATAAATTATATACATATATATGTGTGTGTGTGTGTGTGTGTGTGTGTGTGTGTACGAATGTACATATATATGTATGTATGTATATATATCCTTTTACCTAAGGGGGTATACACACCATTTTACCATTTTTATTAAAATAGGGTAAATACCCACATGCCCATTTGGGAAAATGCTAAAATAGTAAAATAAACAAAATAAATAAGTAAATACATTACAAACCCTAGATGAGGGTATGAATGGAATCCTTAATAAAAGGAAATTTTTGCTCATCCATGCGCTTGGGCTTGCTCTCATGGATTCCTCCTCCTCCTCCACCAATCTGCAAAACAAAAGAAAAGAAACAATAAGTCAAACAAAAGAGAAAAGAGCTTTTCATAAGCAAACTTAGGGTTAGATGGGTTCCCAAATCTAAGGGCCCCAAATGAATTCATCCAATGGATGAGATTCATCCCTACAAAAAGTAGGTGGGAAGTGGGTGAGAGAAATTCAAATTTAAAACTCATGGGTAGACTTTATTTGGGGCCACTCTAGTTGTGTAGGGGGTGTTATTACTTTTCTAAACCAAATGCCTTATTAGAGACATTTTAATTTAATGCAACTTGACCCCTTTGTGGGTATTATAGAACCTTATTATTTAATTAAAAGACCACATTACCCTTGAGATTAACTAACCAAATTTAATTAAGGTGAAATTAAATTATAAAGGGAATCTTAACTCTTGTTTTGGACTAACTAATTTTATTATAAATTATTAAGAGATTTGTATTATTTTGTTTTTAAAGGGGGGTCTAGAGGAAAATTAATAATTTTAATTTAATGTAATTTTAGATACGAGAATGTGACGACCGTAAATTTAAACCTTTTTAAGAGTGTGTTTAACAAAAAAAAATCCATAAATTTTCTAGTCTCACCTAGGTTTGTTCTTGGGTTTCGTCAGATTTGTTTTGGGAGTTACACTTGGTATCGTAGTTGTGGGTTCGAAACTTGGACCCTCGGGACACCTGAAAACACAAGACATGAACATTAAACCTAACACAACTCTAAAAATTAGTTAAAAACCTAGAAAACAACATTGTATGATATTTTATATAATATGGCAAACTTAGAAAATTGAAATCAAACCTAGAATGATGAACTAACTCTCACCTTGGTCTCATGCAGGAGGCGACGACCAAAAGACGGGTTCTTACATATAGATCTAGACTTGCCACCTCTAGATCAGGATGTAGCGGCCATTTTACCTCAAATATTACAGACGCTTCAGGACGTTAATGTCATTATATGCGAGAGGATGCTTAAGAGGAAGACCTACCAAACATGATAGAGAGTAATCGGGTTGAGGCTCATGCTTCTCCATGATGCAAAGATGAACATAGGGTAGAGAAATCCCACGTGGAGTCAGCTAGAGAAGATTCACCTTAGAGGGGACATGGAGACATAGTTTCAGGACACAAAGATAGATATCGAGACCTAGGCCAAGGGAGAAGCATACAAAGTGACCTAAGGGTCAACAGCTTATCAGTCAGAGATCATATCAAGGAGATTCTAAAGCTACACCCGTCTTATTATTCTCGAGATACAATTGGTTTTTCGTGGTAGAGGCTTGGTTAGTGAGCTTGAGCGACCGTGCTTCAATATTTTCCCATGTCCTAAGCAACACGAAAGCTCGTGTTGTGATCCATATTCTAAGGGATGGAGTAGGTGTCTAGTGGAGGACAGAGGAGAACAAGATCGACGTAGACTCGAGACATTTACTAGGGATCTCTTCGAGGATTGGTTCGTAAGAAAATACTTATCCTAGAGGTTTATTCAATGGAGGATAGATGAGTTTCATGACCTATGTCATGGATGTATAATTGTAGTAGAGTACGAGATTCTATTTCTGGACCTACTTCAAGATGTCGACTATATGCATGACGATAGGTCACAATTTATAGGTTCATTAGGGGCCCGAATTGGGATTTTGGGGGTACAAGACGGATTCATTACCCACATACCTTAGCTGGGGATGTTGATAATATTTTCATTGCAGAGGAGATTCGGGGGAAGACTCAAAAGGCCAGGGATAGAGTACGGAGCCAAATCTAGCAAATGCAGGATAGCACGTCGAGGGGGTCAACTCCTCCTCCTCATGGTGGACATAGTTATGCATAGTCTTCATTCATGCCACCTCAGCAGTAGACTCGTCCACCATTCAGATCTCCACGTAGATATTCGATGCTTAGAGGGGACAAAGGATGGGGCCTCACCCTAGGGGTCCCATTAAGAAACAAGGTACACCGAGAGCTCAGTCAGCAAGAGCTCATCAACATCAACCTCAAAATTCCATAGTCGGATCATTAGGATTCACGAAAAATACCTCTAGAGTACTGGCTAGAGCTGCATCTCATTAGAGAGGACCATGCAGTTATTATGGATAAGGCGTTGTTAGACATCATTGCAGAGAGTGCCCACATAATGCTAGTAACAAGGGTAAGGCACCGATTTTAGACAAAGACAATTGGCGACATGGGACGTAGCCATCGGATTTATGTAGTGGTTAAGAACCACCAGCCGAGCATCAAAGCACTATGATAGAGACTATAGGTAGCATTGGTGGTATTCCTACCTCCATTCTATTTGATTTTGGTTCATCTGATTCTTTTATTGCACCATATTTAGTAGAACGTTACAGGTTGGTGGCAATTACACAGGATTTAGTTAGGACATCAAGATGGCTTCGGAGCCAATATCTCTATAGACTCTTAGTTAAGGAGTGCGTAGTGGATTTGGGACCCTTCGTCGCACCTATAATCTTTGTATCCTTCCGTTGGGCTCGTATGGAGTCATCTTGGGCATGGATTGGTTATCTACACACAGAGCCAGAGTGGATTATTACCATAAGATTATATCATGTACAGATGATTTGGGGGTTGATGTAGTGATAGAAGGAGTTAGAAGGCCCATTTCTATCTCGCACTATTTCTACTATGTAGCTTAAGCAAGCAGGTGTGTGACGAGGTTGCAGGTTGTATGTTATCACGGTTAGTGATGCATCCGAGGTTGAGTCTAGTGGGCCGTCTCTTAATGACCATCACATCTTGAGTGATTTTTTTGATGTCTTTACATGGGATCTATCACTGGGGTTACCTCCCAATGTGTGATAGACTTTCACATAGATTTAGTTCTTGAACAAAGCCTATCTCACGAGAACCTTATCCGATGACTACCCCCGAGCTCTGTGAGCTCAAGTTGTAGATTCGTGGCCTTTTGGAGAAAGGAATAATTCATCCTATTCTATCTCCTTGGTGTGCACGAGTGATTTTTTTAAAGATGAATGAAAGATCCTCGCGTTTGTGTATTGATTATTACTAGTTGAACAAAGTAACGATCAAGAATCATTACCCCCTTCCACACATTGATGATTTATTTTATCAGATGAAGGGGGCCACAATATTCTCCAAGATAGATCTCAAGTCTTCATATCATTTGCTGAGGATCATAGAGTAAAATATTCATAAGACAACCTTTCATATGAGATATGGCCACTACGAGTTCATAGTAGTGTCTTTTGGTCTGACGAATGCCCCCACGTGTTCATGAGCTTGATGAATGGTGTATTCTAGACATTTTTAGATCGTTGAGTGCTCATTTTTCTAAAGTAAATTTTGACATACTCACATACGAGTGACGAGGATGAGGAGGACCTTCACTAGGTTCTTCAATGTCTTTGTGAGCAGCAAGTTTACGGAACCTGAGAAGTGTGCATTCTTTCAGACTCAGGGTGAAGTATTTGGGCTACATCATTTCTAGGGAAGGTATCGTTATCGATCCTCCCAAGATTCAAGCTATCATGGATTGGCTAGCACCCACTAGTGTGACCGAGGTGTGTAGTTTCATGGTTTTGGCAAGATACTACAGGAGATTTGTTTGGGACTTTTCTCGTCACAGACTCCCATTACTCCCCTTCAGCGGAAAGGGAAGAAGATATTTTTTTAGATAGATGTGAACAAGCCTTCAGACACTTTGAAATAATTCCTCATGAAATCACCTATTCTTGGAGTGCCAGACCCTCAGCGCGAGTTCTTCGTTTGCACATATGCTTCATTGGTAGGGCTAGGAGGTGTTTTGATGCAGGAGGGCAAAGTGGTTTCTTTTGAATCTCAAAACTCAAGGATTATGAGCTCAATTACCCTACTCATGACCTTGATCTTGCAGTAGTTGTTCATGCCTTGGTTTGGTGGAGACATTTCATTCTTGGCCGGAGATTTACACTCAAGGATTGATCACTTGAGTCTTCGCCACCTCTTCACGCAGCTCAATCTCAATTCCCGCCAATGAAATTTGATGGAGTTTATTTTTAGTATGATATGGAGATAGAGCATGTGAAGGGGAAGGAGAATGTGGTTACTGAGATGCCTTGAGTAGACATAGACATGTGGTTATCGCTACTCAGTAGTAGGTACATATTTGTGAAGTAGGATTTTGCAACAACTTTCTCACGACAAATTCTACCTTGTAGCCATTAAATATTGAATCTCGATGCCCTCGAGGGGATATTTGATGGATTTTCATTAGAGGAAGATGGTCTTCTCAGGCACAGAGGTTGGATATATGTTCCTAGATATGGAGGCTTGAGACAAGATATTTTGATAGAGGCTCATCATGCACCTTATTAAGTCCATCACGGGGTGAAGAAGATGCATGCCATCTTGAGACAACTATACCATTGGAGGGGACTACAGAGAGACGTAGCTCAGTTTGTGTCATGTTGTTTAGAGTGTCAGAAGGTGAAGGCCGAGCATTAGCACCTAATGCGAGCCTTCTCTTCCTCATGCCATACCAAAGTGGAAATGGGACACCATTTCCATAGACTTCATAGTTGGGTTATCGATGTAGAGATACCACCACGACACCATCATGGTCACTGTGGATAAATTGACGAAAGTGGCTCACTTTTCTCCTAAGGTGAAGACCACCTACACAAATTAGTGTAGTGTCACGAGTATACCTTGATGAGATTGTCGATTGAATGGGATTCCATGGAAGATCATTTGCAACCGTGATCCCTTGTACACTTCTCACTTTTGTACTATTATGTAGTATGCTCTCAAGAGGAAGATCAATTTCAGGAAAACTTGTCACCTTGAGATAGATGGACAAACAGAGAGGGTGAATCGGATCTTGGAGGACATGCTCGGGATGTATGTCATGGACCAACCGTCGAGGTGGGAGGATTATTTTTATCTCGTGGATTTTAACTACAATAATAGTTTTCAAAGTTTGATGGGCAAGGCTCCTTTTCAGAACTATATGGAAGAGAGTGTAGGACAACGCTTAGTTGGGACTAGTTGGAGGACAGGTTTATCTTGGGTCGTCCTTACTATAGGATATGGATCAACAAGTTGTTATGATTAGTCATATATTATTGTGAGGCTCAAGACCGATAAGACGTTATGCGGATCAACATAGGACAGATCATGGTTTTGAGGTGGGCACGAAGGTGTCTCTTCATGTCAAGCCTCATAACAACCTTATCCGTTACGGAAAAGGATCTAATATTGCTCCTAGATTTGTGGGTCAATTTGAGATCTTGGAGCTTATCGATCCGTTGGCCTATCGTCTAACATTTCCACCCAACTTGTCTCAGATCCATGATGTATTTCATTTTTCTCAGTAGTTAGGAGTTATATTTCGATCCTTCTCATGTGTTAGATTGGACGTCATTGTAGAGTGCAGGATCGGGGCGGTGATGGTGGATCCTATCCGCATTTTAGAGCACAGGGGCCATGGGCCTTCGAGGTAGAGAGCTTGATCAGGTACGAGTCCAATGGGATAGGTATGATGATAATGCTACTACATGGTAGGATGCTACATTGCTACGAGTCTAGTTTCCACACCTATTTCAGTGAGTTCCAAGAGGAATTTGAGTCTAAGGGGAGGGGGATGTAGTTCCCACTTCTCTTCGACACTTATTATATTTTGATTTAGATTACTGTTGACTATCGACAAGGATATTATCAGTATCATTTTGACTTAGCATGAATCAAAATTACTCAAGTGAATCCCAAATTTGTGGGTCGTCCATAATACACGACATTCCACCAACACCACTAGCTTATAACTCAAGCTTCAAAGGAAAAATTATAGAGTTTCACTATCGATGTCCACGATCGATGTTTGCAATACCCACCGAAATCATTTTTAATAAACCTCAAACCCTAGCTCGAGCTCGATGATGATTTCGATTGCTCACATGGTTAAGCGGCTTTTGAAGCTCATTTACACAACTAACTTGGCGGGCTACACCCCTAGCCACATGAAACAACAAATTTGAATCTCATCATCCATCATGAAATTATTCGATGATAAAAGTAGGGGTGGACAAAGAAGATCATGTAATACATCAACAACATCCCAAAGCCAAACTCATCATCCGATGTCTACAACATGCCACACATTGTCCTACTCCATACCTCTTTTAGAAATTTCTATCAACATAAAGAGATGACGTTTATTAGAATTTGAAATGAATTCTGATCACATTAAAAGACATCGGTGTCTTGAAGTTTGGTTTCAATTCTACATTTATTCGTAGAATATAAAGTAATGGATTTACATCCCACTGGGGAGATGATAATAAACTCACCCTATATCAAAATTGTACAATTCCAAATAATAAAAAAATATCCTATTTTAGAATTTTACAGCTCCAAACAACTAAATGCTTTTAATTACTTTAAAATAAAAAATAAAATAAAAATATCCGAAACAAATTAAAAGGAATAGATCACCTTAATTGCTCACTCTAAGTCTAAAAACGACAATTTTATTAAGAACTCTATAAGTAAGCCTAAGAATGAAAAATATCGTATCTATGGATAAAGTCCACACCAAACTTGCTATTTTTCAAAACATTGAAGTGCACGTCTAGTGGAAAAATGTTCTCACCCAAATACAACTAAATTGCGTAAAAGTGACGCAATAAAATTTAATGAGCCAAAGTCCCATTGTGATCCACGTGCCGTTCAAATCTACTTACGTGGCTAATGCCGCAAGAAAGGATTTCCTCTATGTACAATTGGTAAAAATTTAATCACAGTTGACATTTAAGAATTGTATGAATGTAAACAGATTGGAAGATGATGCGTCACGTCAGAATATTCCAAACCTTATGTTGCGACGCCGTTACTTCTCTGCAGTGTCGTCCACAAGCGGCCATATTTGCTGTCAAATGACGTTATTATACAAATAAATCCTTAGCCGATCGTCGCCGCAGACATGAACACACAGAACTGTGAGAGATTACGAAAAATTTAAAATACAAGCCCGAGTTTTATTTTCTCCTTGGGAATTTCAGGATGATGGTAAGGCCTTTTATGTGCAGGGACAGGCGGAGTCTGTTACATGACAGAAATAAGCAGTGCTTCAGCAGGATACTGTGGGAAAATCCGATCAGAATTCCTTTCTCGCCGCTTAACAAAGCGGACGAAAACAAGAGCGATGACGAATACAGCAGTTTTAGAAAATACAGAGGAGTGAATTTTTCAAAGAAGAGGCAGATATTTGTGAGGAGTTATAAGTTCAGACGCAACAGGACGGTGGTCGAGAAAGTTAGGGTTTCGTTTCGCATGGTTCGGGTGGTCGTATGGAGAATTATGAGTCTCAGATATTGGCAATCTTTGGCTTTGAGATTGAAGAGGTTTGGTCGTTTCAAGACTCGATCCGTGGGCTGTTCTTACTGTTGGCATACCCTGCGTCTCTGGAGAAATCATTAGTATGTTTTTTTAATTTTTTGTTTTGCCTTTTGGGGCTGTTAAAATTACAAAAGCCACGATGGAGCTGGTTCCTGGTCGGTTAGATATTTGATATAGAAATTGCAGTATTTATAAAAGTTGTTCTGTTAAAAAATTAAATTTATATTTGGACGCTGATTTTCTAACTGTTGGAAATTACAAAATAGTTATAATTGATTTTGAAAAAATTATAAATAATTTGGAGCTCTGTCATTTTTTTCATTCATATATTGAAAAATACTCTCTAATTAATAATGAGTCAAAAATGATTTTAATATGTTTATGTACTTGTCTATTATTATTCTCATTGGTGTGTTAGTGTGAGTTTCTTCTCTTTTTCATTTTCCCCTCCTTGTTTAGGAAAGAGGATTCCATAGTTGAGCACGGTTCACTAGTTGATAGGGTATTTGAGTGGGAAATACTAAAAATTTAAGTAAATTTAAATGACAAATAGTTGTACAAATGACATTTTGTTATACAACTTATGCTCAACAAACATGTAAAGTAGCCAATTAGAAGGCAACATATTCATTGTCCAACTTTTAGATAACTCATACACAAGTTTACGTCAAACTATTTTTAGTACATTTCAAATTTCATATTTTAAATCAATTCAAAAGTGACTTTCCTCCAAGTAAACACATGAAACTAAATCTGTATATTAAATACATGCTGACTCAACTATGTGACAAATTTCAAGTATTGACATAAAATTTAGCAACATTCTTGATTCTTTATTTAAAATGTCTTGGAATCTTTGATGTTGCATAAAGTGTACCTGCAATTGAAAGACATTTTAATGGACTCTTTTGGTTAGAGTGTACCATTCATTTAGACCTGTTTATTGTCATTTTAAATGTTATTTTGTTTGTTTAAACACCAATAAGGTATTAATTTAGAATAAATAAATCTACAGCTATACATTCTAACTAATTTATTATTTAATTCTCTAAAGAGAATCCAAACATTTGTAGAGTCAACACGTATTTTAAACATTTGTTGGAGCGGTTTACATCAACCATTTTTAATCAAGAAATCATTGAAAACAAAAATTTATACCGTATATTATATTGATTTTCATTAATGGTACATTATTATAATTAATTGCTTCTTGTTTTATATATGAATTTTCTTTGGAACATCACGTGACAGTTTGCCAATTGACATTTTTAAATTATTTTAACAATTTTCCATAAGTTAACAGTTCATCCTAAGTTTTCTGGTTTCTCGCTACCTTGTTGTTGCGTATAGCAATAATAATGCCTTAAAAGGATCATGATAATATCATGCAGAGGACGAAGTCCAGCCTCAAGCCAGACACGACGTAATAAATAAAAAATACCATTTCATTTGAAATTTATTTGATTGTTAATAGACCACATCCTAGTTCCACAATTGGAAAAGTGAACGGTGAATTATTTAAACTTTTGAGATAAAACATTACAAGTACGCAAATATTTACATTCTGTGCACCTGGTACATTCTGTGCAAATATTTACAAGTAAGCAAGATTCTTTTATTAAGTTCTCACGCATAGTAATGAAATGAAACTGTTATTGTCTTGATTCTTGATTATTCTCCGCCAACTTTCTGAATAAATATTATATGATTAAAGAATATTAATTCCGTTGATAAGTATGCATATTATTAGATGAATAGTGGCCAACTCTGATATGTGACGAGAGATCAACAACTTCAACTTAATTTGCATTGAAGTACAGTTTCATGGCAAATGTGGATTCATTGTTGCATTCATACATCCATGTGCTGTTAGGTGGTGCCATAACATGATTAATGTACTCATGAACTCATTCATGTGTATGGTTGTTTTGTTGGGATTAGGCAACATACATACAATATACTAAATATAGAAGTATATAAACAAGTAGAGATTTGAAGCACATAAAATTGTGCGAAGAACTTTGACACATTATATACCTTGGGAAAACCCTTTCAAATAAAAAAACCCAGCGTGAACTTTGCTTATTGTATTATTTTGAAAACATCGTACAAACTTCAAGTTATTTTTATACTCAAATCTAAAATAATTTAAAAGCAAGATTTTGTAGTTAATAAGTTCACACATAGTACTCACATCTCAACTTATTGTCTTGATTATTCTCCACCAACTTTCTAAATAAATATTGTATTATTAAACAATATTAATTATGATGATAGGCATACATATTACTAGACGAATGGTGGCGAACTCTCATATGTGACAAGAGATCAACAACATTAATTTTATTTGCATTAATGTATAGTTTCATGGCATCTCGTGAATTCATTGTTGCACTGATACATCCACATGCTACCATGTGCTGCCATAACATATTTAACATATTCACGAACTCATTCATGTTCATGGTTGTTTTGTTGGGATTAGGCAACATACATGCAATGTACTTAATATAGAAGCATTTTAAGAAGTAGAGATTTGAAATACATAAAATCACGTGCAAATAACTTTGACACGTTATATATCCTGAGAAAATTCTTTCGAGTAAAAAACCCAACTAGAACGTTATTTATTGTATTATTTTGAAAACAATGTACAAATAAAATATCCAACCTTCAATTTGGAAAACAAATTAGCCTAAAATTTAGACTTTAAAGCATAATCAGGTTTTTCTCCACAAGACTCTAATTACAAACTAAATATAGCTTCACTACAATAGGTGTTGCTTTTTCCAAATGCAAGACATAGCCCACCACCTAATCACAAATAAGTGCATGAAACTAGGTTAACATCCAACAACTCCCCCTTGTTGACTATATCAATAAGAGAGAACATAAACTCATTCCTCAAAGAACTACAAACTATAAAGCCCATTTCCTTGCTATACTAAGAAAAATTTGCACTACTTATTGCTTTAGTCAACGAATCCACAACATTTGTGCCTTAGTCTCCACTTTCTCTAGCATCACCCTTTTTCTTCTATCATTTTTTGAGCCCACATTTTGTCGAAGTGTACAAGTTTTGGCTAAGTATCCCTTTATTCGTAGAGAAAATGAAGGGATTTTATGAGCGCATGCATCTGCATCAAGATGGATTTTGAACATGGCATTTACACTTTTCTATTAACTAACAAGTAATTGTGTACATAGACATAGAAAGCTATTACATTGGTGTGGGTAGCATAAGAGAAGGTACTTACTATCAAGCACACAAAATATCTGAGAAAAATCCTACATAATTTTGTGTGTGATCCTAAGTGGTTGAAATAAGGATCATGATCGAATTCAAATTACCATATAAAAGATTAATTGCATGGAAGAAAGTAATTTTAATAAACATGAAAGTGAACTAAAAGGCAATTGAAAAGGAAGCAACATTGTCAACAAGTTAAGACCACCATGCATAAGCTAGAGACAAGGTTGGTGCCATCTTACATGCTTTCCAACTATGAATTTCTAGTTAACTCATTGTAAACTAGTACTTAAGGGCCAATACAACTATTAGATGAATTGATGAAGGGCAAGGCCCTATCATTATATATGCTTCTTTGACATATCAATGTAAAGATTTGATATATATTAGAATGGTTTTATTGTAACATAGTGTTTGTAGATCCATGGGTGTAATGAAGGGATTATTCGTGTTTATTCTAGACTTCTATGTTAATTTGTGATGGAGGAGCATCGGGATCTAGCTTATGTACATGATGTAAATATTATAAGTTTTACTCATTCATGGTGTAAGGGTGTCTTAAAAGGTGTTTTAGATTAAATAAGAAACCATTGAAGCTTCATTTGTTCTTAAACAGGTTGTACTAGCATTGTTTGGACTTTCCCTCCAAATAGGCAAAGTTTGAAAATTTCAATGTTATGGTCATGTGTAAGACTTAGAGAAGGGTCTTAGGAGTTTATAAATGTTATTCCAACTATTTGAAGTTGTCAAAGACTCCTCATCAACCTCCTTTTACCAAGTGTGAGCTATTGAGAAGATTTGGTAGGTTGTTTCACCAACTCCTAAACTTGGAGAATTATTTTACCATAAAGGAATTCAATCAATTTGATGAGAGGAGTGGAATCACAATAAATTGAGGCTAAGAGAGTTGTTTTAGTAGGTTTTTGCAAGTTGAATAGGAGGTTTTCTCAATGAAATAAGCCTCTAGCATGTGTTTTGTACATAGACGAAAACATGAGCGATGACAAATACAACAATTTTAGAAAATATAGAGTGATTTTTTCAAAGAAGAGATAGATATAATTTGTGACGAGCTATAAATTCACCTGGAACAGGACAGTGGTCGAGAAAGTTAGGGTTTTGTTTCGCATTGTTCAGGTGGTCGTATGGAGAATTATGAGTCTCAGATATTGGCAATCTTTGGCTTTGAGATTGAGGAGGTTTGGTCGCTTCAAGACTCGATCCGTGGGTTGTTGTTACTGTTAGCATACCCAGCGTCTGTGGAGTTATCATTAGTCTTTTTTTTTTATTTGTTGTTTGGCCTTTTGGAGGTGTTAAAATGACTAATTATGATGGTTATTGTCTATATGGAGAACCTATAATGAAACACAAGCCACGATGGAGCTGCATCCTGCGGTTTGATGTTTGATATAGAAATTGCAGTATTTATAAAAGTTGTTCTTTTAAAACATTTAGATTAAATTTGGAGGCTGATTTTCAAACTGTTGGAAATGACAAAATATTTATAATTGATTTTTTAAAAATTATAAATAAATTCGAGCTCAATCAATTTCATGTCTTTCATTTATATATATATATATATATATGCTCTCTAATTGATAATTAGTCAAGTATGATTTTATATCTTTACGTGTCTCTTTATTATTATTTCAAATTAAGTGATGTGTTAAATGTGAGTTTCTTCTCTTTTCTCCTTTTTCTCCTCCTCTTCAATAGTTGAGCGGGGTTCAATAGTTGATAGGGTATTTGAACACAAAATTTAAACAAATTTAAATGATACGTAGTTGTACAAATGACATATTGTTATACAACTTATACTCAACAAATATGTAAAGTAGCCAATCACGAAGAAACATAGTAATTGACCTTTTATAGAGAACCTATGCACAAGTTTAGTTTCAAGCATTTTTTTAATACATTTCAAATTTGATATTTTAAATAAATTAAAAATGTGACTTTCTCTCCAAATAAACACATGAAATGAAACATCTATATTAAATATATGCTCACTCAACAATAGGATAAATTTTACATATTGACATGGAACCATTTGATTGTCATGTAAGTGCCAAGTTAGGTATCACAACTACTTATTTGACTCCCCTATTTAATATTTAAGGTGTTGCAACATTCTTTATTCTTTATTTGAAATGTCTTCACATCTTTGATGGTGCATAGAGCATCCCTACAATACTAAGACATTTAAATAGACTCTTTTGGTTAGACTATACCCATTTATTTAATGTATTTATTTTCATTTTAAATGAAATTTTCTATGTTTAAATACTAATAAAATGTTAATTTGGAATACATAAATCTACAAATATACAATCTAACTAATTTATTATTTAATTCTCTAAAGAGAATTAGTGTTTGTAGATAATCAAGATGTATATTAAACATTTGTGATCAATCATTTTTAATCAAGCAATCGCTCAAAACAAAAAGATTTATAGTATATTATATTGATTTTCATAAATGATATATTATTACTAGCAATATACGTGAAATGTACGATGAAAATGCCAAGGGGATATTTTGAAGGAGTCATATTGGAGGGAGAAAAAGAATGAGAGAGGAAGAGTGGTGAAGAAGAAGTGGTTAGAGGGTGGAGAAGTGCGAGGGTGGCAAAAATGGAAAGGAGAAATAATGTGAATTTCAACCGTCCAACAATGACATGACATTTTATGTCAATCAAATGAGGGAGACCAGGGGGGTTGTTTAAAATGGAGGGGAAACAACTTCTAGAGATATTTGTGAACGTAAGGAGTGGAAGATTTTTTTTGCTAAAGTTAAAATGTGTTTGAAGTTTTACCCCTTGCATTTAGAGACTGGAAGATGTGGAGTGGAACAAGTATCCAAAGGTGGCAACCTCATTTACAATTCTCCTCATCGACAATTGCAATGGAATTGCCATTCAACAATCACAAAAAAAAAAGGGATAGGTATGGGTCATTGTTTATTTTTTATTGGAAATGGAAAATAATCACCTACATGGCCCACAAGTTCTCTATGGATGAGAATAATCCTCCCAATCTTCTTACTCAAAGGGTTTGAACTCTTAACGTGCCTAATTGTGATTATTTTAGCACGACAATATTTTGAAGGATTTGGTCATTTCCAAGTATTTGAATGATGTTATTGTGAAGATAGAGGTTGAAATACATAGAGAGGAGACATTTTCTTTTCTTTATTTGTTAAAATGGAGGTTTAAATGCATATATAGGTCAAGGCTTTTACATTTTACTTACTTATTTAGAAATTCTTGTAAGCTTGTGTTTATTTTTGGTTAAATTTATTCATGGAAACCCCTTATGCGCAAGATTTGAAATCTTAGCATCATGGATTTGAAATTTTTCATTTAATTCTCACACAAGAAAATTTCTATATAAATTGTTTTGTTCTCTATCTTTTTCTCTTTGAGCGAGTCCATGTTGTAAATTACATTAGATTTTTGTTTATGGAATGGGTTATTTTAAGGGGTTTGTCACCCTATTTTTTTGCATTGGTTGGTGCCATATTTTTTATCCAAACTAAGATCCAAGAAAGTGAATTTTCCACCGGATCCCCGACAGTGCCCATTTTTGCCAACTTTCTCCAAGTTATGAAAATTTGAATCACCGCAATATCTATAACCTCACCAAGAAATATGGAAAATAAACTTGTTAAAGATGGGGCAGAGGAATCTAGTGGTGGTGTTGTCACAAAATTTTGCCAAGGAGGTGTTGGACAAACGAGGGGTGTATTTTGCGTCTTATACCCGCAAAGTGGTGTTCGACATCTTCATTTGAAAAGGACATGACATGGTGTTCATTGTACAGGGAATACTTTGGAGGAAGATGTGGAGAATCGTGACGAAGTCATTTTTACTTTTGATATTATCAATTCTTCTTTAATAAAATGGTGGATGTGATGATATGACCTACACGGCTAGTGTTAGAACCAAGCGATTGTCCTTTATTTTATATTATTTGGAGTACACATTCAATATAATTACATATAATTTCATATGATGGAGATGAATAAAAGGAAATCATATTCTACTAAACTACCAAGTCTTGATAAAACATTATGTATATTTTAAAGCCGAGTTTGTTCAACCGTTGGTCCTTTGTGACATCAAATAGGGATATTAAAAAGGATCTATACAATAGTGTTGCGGTGAATATTTCATTAAGTGTATTCACCTCTTTTATTCTTCTTATGTTGGAACTTGGATTCTATTCTCAATAATATACGAGGACTTAAAAATTCTACCTATTGCTTTATATGAAATATTGTTCAAGGAAGGATTAAAGGCATGCATGGCATATCTGTCACCAATTCCATGGAATCTCAATCAAACTATTAAAATAAAATCTCTTTTATCACTTCTATATCCGATGATTTAGCTGCCAGACCTAAGGGAGATGAATCAATTTCATTTGACCAAGATATAAAATGTAAATTTGTTAAGTATCATACACTAAAAAAAGAAAGGGATGACCCCATAAATTTGAGCACCATGGATAATATACAAAATAGGACCACACAATATGTGATTTCAAGAATGAGGAGATGATGACTAACACTAAAGAAAGAAAGGGATGACCCCATAAATATGAGCACCATGGATAATATACAAAATAGTCCTCCCTAATACCTGGTTTCAAGAATGAGGAGAGACAACCCAACATGTTTGTGTGTTAGAAATAATTGTGGGAGCACACAAAATGCAAGAACACATAAAGGGGATGCGTGGAAGTTCCAAACAATCCTAAAACATCGACGATACACAATTTCCTTGCATTATTCCTCTGGAATAGGAATTCACCAGGATTCATCCTAGTGGCATTTTTTTGTATGCGTGGTGTTTAGTTTTGGCACCTGACATGGGTTAAGGGTTATGGGTCTTCATGACATTTAACTTGGTTAAGGGGTACCACCCAAAACAGTCGATTGTGTAGTCAAGTTTTGTTTGTAATTTGGACCGTTGGATGGTGATTGTCATTAATACACAGATGTTAGAGAAAGCTAGGTGTGGACCATATACAGTTTAACTAAAAAACACCTTTGGCGTAATAATGTGAGAGAGATGTTTGGTTCAAAAAATTATTTCTCACTTGTAAACAATCACATCTTACCAGAAAATAATTTTAATTGGTTCGAAAGCATTCAAAGGAAAATAGCATTCTAGAACTAAATATATACTTTTTTATATTTTGATATCAGATCCGTGTTGTAAACATACGAAATGGGGCGATTGTTGTAAGTGGTATTCCTCAATGTTCTCATTATGTTTGTTATTATAGACAATCTCTTCTAACATTTACTACAATGCCACCCATTCAGGATCTAATCCCTCAAGCCCCATGAGATCGGTTACCCTTGTCAAGCTATTTCTAAAACAAATGAACATAATTAAAAAAGTATATTTGCAGGTTTTATGCAAGCACAAGTTCCATAATTCTTCTCATAATATAAGGGTAGTTTTCATAATTCATATCATCTCTTCAAATTTCAATCCAATTTTATAGATATGGTAATCTTATGTTAAGTCATGTAAGAATAAATGAAAGAAAGACAATTGACATAGTTTCCCATAGACATGAAAAGAATCCCATATATACATATGCCACATATTGTTATCCTCTACATCTGGGTTTTTCTCATGAGCTAGAAACATAAATACCAAAACAACATTGATGAAGCACACATATCCATGTAAATAACAACTATGTTTATGAATATGTAACGCCCGAAAAATTTCCCACATGAAACCCAAGAACCTAGGGAAAGCTCGAAAAATTATGGAATTTTTTTTTGAAAAATGTGCTTTAAAAAGTTTTGAATTAACAATTGTCACATTTATGTTTCTAATTTTCTAGACACCTATAATTTTGCCCAAGCAATTTAAATACTTAAATTACACTAATTATCTCCTTTCTCACAAATCGACAACATATCATCAAAAGCGCTCATATTCCCTCTTATTGTCGTTAATTAATTACAATACGCTAATTGATTAAGTCACCTATCCAACTAACAACCTAATTAACGACCTTCCATTAATTATTTACCCTTTCTATCTAGATTAATTAATTAGCCTTCCCCTTCATTCAATTAATAAATCAATATTTAATTGATTTAATCCCTTCCTAATGGCCTAGATCGTACTAATATTCCTCTAATTGGCTTCTATAAGCTTACACCTACCTATTAGTTAATCACCTTTGATTAATTAAAGCACCCCCCAACTCCCATGACTTGCTAAGCATAAATTAAACCCTTCTAAAGTAAGGTTACCTTTAATAAAGCAACCTTATCCATTCCTAATCATGTTTTACCTTTATCCCACATGCAAAGGGATGAAGTGCTTCCTCTATCCATTGGGCTATATAAGGAGCCCTCCTCCTACCTTTATACCTACACCTAATTCCCTTGAGAAAGCAAAGGAAAGCACATAGTCTTGCACTAAAAGCCTTTTGCCATTCTCAAGCCCCTCCATCATCCATCTTGAAGAGCTAGGCCTCACACCCAAGCATCCTTGAAGGATCAAAGCAAGCAATATTGTTGATTGCCATTGGACTACATAGGTCCACTTGATTTAATTAGGAAATTAGAAGAATAGAGTTCTTGATTTGCATTATGTTTGATTTCATTATTTCAAAGTTATGATGCTAATGTAGGCCTTGTTCATTTCTTCATCTTGATGGTACTCCTTTCTTGTTTCTAGCTAGGTTAGGGAACTATTTTAGGTGGTAGTTTCTTGCTTTCAATCTAACCTAGGAAAAAGAATAATTGTACACATTTGGCACGCCCGGTGGGACACTTAGTCCCATGGCATTTTAGTTTAAGTTTCATTGTTTTGGCTAACTTTTTATATACACATGTAGTAATTAATGTCCATTTTCTTAGAATTTTTCTCATTTGATATGTGTAACCTCATGTTCATAGCCATAATTTTAATGGGTTATTTCCATTCTTAAGCTAACTTGTCAAAAATTGAGATATTGTGAGTTTTCTTGTGTTTGTTGCCATATTTTGGTTGCGGTTTGGTGCGCAGCACGTTTTTAGGGTGCGCAGTGCGTTTTCATGGTGTGGGCACGATTTGCATGACACACATCTCTCTCGGTGGCACATGCACACCGGGTAAAACCTATTACTCTATTTTTTGACCCCGGTACATGCACGCTAACCTTGACACACACCCTAACCAGCGCGCAGGTGCACTAACCCGGGTGCAAATGTCATTTCATATTGTACCTTCACTGCATTCTGAAACCTATCAGATTGGTGCACATGCCCTAACTAGAGCGCACATGCTATTTTAGTGGCGCAGATATTTTTTTGGTAACACGGTTGTTCTATCTATTTTTCTATTTTTTTCTCAAAGTAGCGCATACATTATTTTTGTGGCACACACGCCTCTCTAGATGCATAGGCACATGATAAATCAAAAATCCACAGAGTGGCGCATATGTTGTTTTAGTGGTGCATATGTTATTTTTCGTGGCGCACACACCTCTCGGGTGGCGCAGGTGCACTATGAGCTGAAACAATGTAGAGTGGCACATACACCCTAACCCATGTGTAGGTGCTAAAAAAGGGGCATAGGTGTCCTTTTGTATTTTTGAAATTAAGGTGTTGATGTGCTAACATTCTTGCAGGTTTATCTAATCATATATTTGTCTTTGCAGGCTATTTTTACATGTTTTTATTTGATTAGGTAATATTTTGCATTGTTTACTTATAGGAATAAGGATCACGTATGCTCTTCCCTCGCATCCCTTGGGGTGATCTTGGGAATCAAAAATGATTCTTAAGTCCTTTTGATGCTTTGAGGTTGTTAGGAGTATTTGAGTTGGAATTGGTTAATTCGAATAGTTGGATTAAAGTTTTTTCCATTTGATAACTTTTTGGATTTTTGAAGACAAATCACGTATGCTCTTCTCTTGCATCCTTGGAAAATCTAGAGAATCAGAAATGATTCTTTCTCTTTTGATGGAAAACTACTAAAAATCATCATACAGGACCAAAACACCATCACTTGCCAAAGAACGGAGGAATAAAAAAAAATTGAAAAAATTTCTAATACAATTGTTATACTGAGGTTTCCAAATGGTATTCAAGAAACCACATATAATTAAAAAGATAAAACGAACAACATATTCAAAATAGTGTATTACAAGTTTTGGAAAAGGCTTTGTCCCTCTCCGCTCAACTAGAACATAACCCCTTTGGCATAATGCCTTAAGCTACAACAATGGGGGTGGTTCCAGGAACCCCAAAGTAGTCCACACAAGAGGGAACCTTGTGGACGAAAGGGAAGTGCTCCACACTACCTATCTGACTAGTAAAACCTTTGTGAGATAGAGCTACAAGTTGTCCCTATGTGACCCTTTTAAGTACACAATTGGATGCATTTATTTCCCAATGTGCTTGAAGGGGGAAAAGTCGAGATACTCCCAAAATAGTCAGTGTGAATTTTTGGGTAAATCGTCCTACTCGTGGATAATCTTTGTAGCACCTAGGACGAGAGAACCACCTAGGAATATATACTTTGGCTAGGAGCCCACTTTGACCATTCTAAAAATAGTGTTGAGTTGTGAACCATATTTTCATTGTGAAACGTGTGACGTGTTACTTTCGCCTAGTTTTTACTTTCCTTACGGCGAGATGAAACTCTCCCGAAGTGAAGCCAACATTTTCATCCTTTTTGATTTGCTTCCTTCACATTCTTTTGACACTTTGTTTATCGAAGAAGGGTGACTACCTTTGTGTTACCAATCGATCATTTCATCACTTGTATGTCCGTTTAATCCCATCCATGTTTGCGGATAGGTAAGTTAAACATCTAAAGTGTGTGGAGGCATATTCACATCATTGGTAGCCATTGTGATCTTGATACCCATGTCAAGATCATCATTGTACTTGGGTGTGGTTCATCACTTTGTGGGCTTCCTTAAAAGAGTTAGCTTGTTGTATTGTATCACTACAATTTTGATATTTATGTCTTGTTTCTTATAAACTCGACATAAATATCTATATTATGAAGGTTACATTTGCACACATTTTAACTATTCCTAGCTATATTTTGAGCTTTTTATTTCGATTCTATTATTACCTTAATTTTGAAGAGTGCTAGGTGTTACCATTTGTGCGTGTTATATCAATAGCACCTTGATATCAATACCTTACTTTCTCTTAAAGTGGGTTAACATATCTTGGTGATATTGTTGTGTCATTCATGAATTGTAATTGGCACTTTTTGAGATATAGGTCTTAATCAAGTTTGAGCTCGCTCATCGTATATCTTGATTGGGAGGTCGCATTGAATTCTTGTATTTACTTACATTTTGTTCATTCCCTTGAACTTGGCATAAGTGAAAACATCTTGTTAATCATCTTGCGACGTGAAACTACTTTTTGAAATGTAGTCTAGGAGGTACTTCATTTAAACAGGTTCGATACCAAATGCTTGTGTCACTAGTGATTTATCACTCTATCACATTGGTATTCTCACATTGTTGACTTATTCATACTCTTAACAAATACATCTTTCATCTCACTTAGGGGTGGTCACTAAGCTTTGAACACATTTACAACTTACCCCGTGAAAGTATCACGATAAAATGGCTCCTAAAACATGTCTAGGATTAAAGAAACAGGACATACGAGGAGCAACAAGCGCAAGCTTGGGAAACCTCTAATGAACAAGGGTCAAACCCATTCATTGGACATGATCTAGGACCGTTGTTTTCTATGGAAAAATAAACCAAAGAGATGGTTTATCAGAGTGGAAATGAATTAGAATCACCACACGCAGGATTCAATTTTGACCCCACTTTACTAAATGATTTTCTTCTTAGAAACAAATATAGAGTGTTGGCACGGGTCGTAGAATGACGCTACTAAGGAAGAACATCCCCTTATCAATATGGAAGATATTTTAACACACGGACATGCTTCTACCTCTTACGTAAGGAATGATAAAGTGGTGGGGCATAGAATACCCTTTATCAAAGTGCCACAAAGAAACAAGATAGAACATGAGACGGGTGAAGAACCTCCACAATACGAGGAGGAGGAACCTTTAGAAGAAGAAGCCACAATCCAACAAAAAATTAGTAACCTAAGCCGACAACTAGCTTTTCTTACCTCCCATGTACAGAAGGATGCAAACAAGAATGTTCAAAAGTCGAGGCCTAAGGTTAAGATCAATGAACTCCATCGAGAAAACCAAGGAGAAGAAGACACAGGGTATCATCGTGTATACATCCCCACTTCTCCCACTAGAGAACAATTGCTCGCACAAGAAGTGCAGTCTATGAAAGTGACACTCATGAGCTTACAAGAGAGCAATATAGGGAGCATTAGGAAATATCAATATGAAGAATTATGCCCCTATCCTTTTGACAAGACAATGACCATTCAACCCTTTCAAAAGAAATTTGATATGCCAAAGTTCAACAAATATAAAGGGAAAGGAGATCCATGGGATCATGTTGAAGATTTCTAAATGCCATGTCAAGAGGCGTCTTGTAGTAACAATCACCTCATTAGAATTTTTCCAAAAACTCTCGGAGGTCAAGCCTTGGAGTGGTTTACGAGGCTTACCACAGGATCAATTTTCACCTAGCCAAAATTGGCGAAAGATTCATGCATCACTTCTCGTATAACATAGAGAGTGATGTCACCATGGCAGACTTATATGGCGCCAAGCAACGCCTTAATGAGAATTTTGCCAGCTTCCTCCGATGATGGAGAGGGCTAGCTAGTTGCTTCCCTTGCGCTTTCCCTAAAAATCAGATGGTTAGTATTTTCGCTCTCAATCTCAACTCGGATATAGCTTTCCACCTCCAAATGCATTGTGTTCACACTTTTGAGAAGGTTATCAAGAAATGGATTCGATATAAAAATTTCTCATTGCAAAGGCACCCTCAAAAATCAATCTAGAGATAACCAAAATGTCAAACCCACAAAAATCCGAAGATCTTTAACAAACACAAAAATGTGGTGGGAAACGTAATCACTAATTCCAAACGTGTTCAAATGGTCCAAACCGTCAACCTTTTAAACGGACTCAAGGCCCAATTTAACCACCACCAAAGCGAAGAACGTTCTATCGACATTAAAATTTTCCTCCATAATTTCTATTTTATTAATGTATGTATTAGGAATAAGATGTTGTTAAGTATAATTAGTAGTGGCGTCTAATAGAAGATAACAGCACTGCAAGTCGATGCGGTCTTTGCCAATAAAGTAGAGTACGGTAATAGTCAAAGTACAAAAGGAATGTTGTGGTAAAAATTAAATATTTGTCGTAAGTAGTCCGGTAATGTTAAAATGTCAAAGTTGGGGTAAGTAGAGAAGTACGGTCTACATGATTAGGAATTAGAAATATTATATTTGTAATAAGGACAAAGAGTTATGTCATAAATATTTTTGTATTTTATTTGTGGAAAAGACTAAAAGGGTGGAACCCATGTGAGATGATAAGGTTTATCTTATATTAGAAGATAAGCCTACATGTAAAGGCAAGAGTTTAGGCATGGAATATGATTGGCCGGAAGAGATTTCCTATCCTACCTTAGAGATAGGGTGGATAAGCCTGAATTCCTATAAATAAAGAGGCCATCCCCTCATTTAGCATAGAAGGAAGTAGTGAGAAATATTGTATGAGTAAGCCATCATTTTGAATATGTTTTAAAGAAGCCATTAAGAGGTGTAATTGTGAATTTTCTCCCATGGTTATTGTTGGAATGCAAGTGAAGTCGGTAACACTTGACGTACCTCATGGGTGAGATTGTAACAATTTCTTGTTGATATTATAATTTACACCTATATTTTAATATTTTTCATCATTCCTTTGTATCATAGTCTATGGTATTCTTGTGTTATGTTTGTTGTTGTGTTACCAGATTACATCCGCCAAACTAAAGGTTGTGCATTAGTAAATAATAATAGCATGAGGAGTTCCGGTGGTGAATTATCATAGTGCGATTGGTGATGACATTTTGGTTCCGTTGGGACCATTCCTCATTGGTGGATTTTCTCGGAGAGATATTTCCACTTAGTCGAAAAACATTTGGAGGGTAACCTTGTTCTTATTGTGTATAGTGGTTACCATGGTAAAGTCACTTTTTACCATGCATAGTATTTACCATGGTAACTCTAATTTTTACCATGAATATTGTTTACCCCAAGAACTTCGTTTTTAACATAAATAGTGTTTACCACAAGAAATTCGCTTTTCTTGTAGTAAGTCAAGTTTTACCATAGTAAATGTAAGATTACCATTTTACTATAGAAAGGTGTAAAGTCACTTTGTAGTGAGTCTAATTATTTGTGCACATAAGTCTTACTAATTGTACTTGTGAGTTGGTATTTCATTGTGGTTACATTTAAAAATGGGAAAGATTCCTATTTTTTCAGCCCAATCTAATGAAGATGCTTCCTCTTTCATTCAAGAGTTTAAATGATCTTACATTGGTAATTGGTCTCATAAGAAGGGAACAATGGACTGAATTTTTCCTACCTTTTTGTATGGTTCAACACTTAGGTGGTTTGAAACACTAGGTGTAACGACCCAAAAATTCACGCACAAAAACAACACAGTAAAAGACAGGATAATTTTTTTTTTTGACTTGCTTGAAGATAATACGACACTACACAAGTTATCTAGGGAATACAACCAACTAAAAACATGCTTTCCACAACACTCGACCCACACCGGTTACGAGATAAACATGAGGCACACACTAAGGACACACTGGTTCATCTAAAGTATGCAATTTTACAAACAAGGTCTTCCCACAGAAGGTTTCTTTAGAATCATGTTTTAGCTGTAAGTGCTTTTACATTCTTTACTTTTCCCAGAGGAATCATGATAGGAGAATCTGAAGTTCATGTCTCCTTTGAAGAATTTTCCCCTACCTTGTTAAGGTTAATATACAGTGTAAACCAATTATTGGATGGTAAGAGGTTGCTTCATTTACTTGATTAACTTATTCATTGGTTAGGAGGCAGTTAGTTTCTCAAGGCTCTTAACTTCATCAAACTGTTTTCAGCATTGTGCTTTTAAACATGTATGTTTTACCCTTTTTAAGCGGTCATATTTTTATTTTATTTTATTTTTACAGTACATGACTGTCTAGAACTTGGATTCATCATTAAGATCTTATTAGTGGTCAAAAAGGATTACATTGGGGTCAAGAGTCTAACCAGAAATATTATAGGTTGACTCGGGCTTCACTTGAAGAGATAGACATAAGTATACTGTTTACATTTTCAATGGGTAAGATAGATCGAAGAGTTTCTTAGTCAAGTTCCTTCTTTTATTATAATCTTATTATCTTCCAAGAATTCAATCATTGATTTCACCTTAAGACCGTTCTAAGGATTCACCACAATAAGAGATTGTTGATTAGTTTACGTGGGATCACAAGGTATATTTGTTTCTCTTGTTTTCTTTTTGCTAGGTTCAAAACATAGTCCTCTACCAAACGACACATGACCAAAGGTAACCAAAGTGATGTAAGTTGATTCAATTTTAGATAATTATAATTAGGTTTGACAATTCAAGGATAAATCATATTCTGAAAAGTGAAAATTCAACAAAGGATACGCATGTCAAAACAAGTTCATTTAATCTTATTGACAATAATATTTCTCAAATTGACTTTCAAACGATAACAACCTACATGAGAACAATACAAAATTATAAAACAATGCCTTCTATATAGTCTTCACAATTTCCATACCAATGTTTTAAAGCAAAGGAAAAACATTCGTACAACAAAGAGTTCCTAAGAAGGCTGTAAACCACTCTCTACACGTGTTTCTTTTTCTCTCTCTTTTTTTTTCTTTTCTACTCAGGAAATCCTCCTGCACATTTGTTAGCACATGTCAGTTTGCAAGAACTGAGCACAATAAAATCTATAACATTAAGACGATATGTTGTTATCTAACTGTTTCAAGGAAGAAGAAAACACCGTTGATTATGAAAAATAATCTAAGAGTCTAAACAAGAGCAATTAAAGAGTTGTCCAATAGCATAAAATGTCTGAATAAAAGGGGACGACACTAACTCTATTTAATTATCATTTTCTCATAGGAGCAGTTAATAAACATCATAGTGAATTTCACTCATATCACAATAATGACCGTCATTTTAACAAGATAACATTTCGAAACAAAAACAATTACAAGAAGAGAATTAATTTCAAACGTGATCTATCCCTATTTGTTTAAGTTAGTTCACCAAGCCAAGGATTCACTATGCCACTGGAAGATCCCAAAAAATCAATCGACATGAGAATATCTAAACCAACATGACTCATTCATATTAAGGTGATGTGCCTAAAACAGTTAATTTTATGTCAGTACAGAATAAATAAATTGAAAAGAAAAGGAATGAAACGCACAAATGACCCCGTATGGGCCACATCCTATCCTAACAATCCTTCTATTAAACTTTCTTCTAATCAAGAGGATGTCTTAAGAAAAAGGAAAAACTTGACAAGACCAAACATAACCATTATAAATCTTACAAGAGGGTTACTCAATCATTCCCAAGAACAAAACACGGGATACATAGCTTCCAAAGGATCTCATGTCAACAACAAGTTGAATTTAACCTTTCCGGTCAACATGTAACCACTCTACTACAATGACAGTGAAGGAGGTCGTATCACAACGATCATCACAAAAACCAGTCAACCAATGAGTTTCCAAACACACCAACCTCTAAGTCACAGGAGAATGAAATTTAAACATCTTTACGGAGCAAAACGTAGGGTAATTTCTTATGCATAAAACCAACATCCCAATTTTAAGATTTGAAAACTTCCTCAATAATGATCCAGTAGATCTCGTATCCTCCAACATGTGTGAAACAAAATCAAGGTACGAAAAAGAGTATTTCCTCTGACATTTTAAGCTATCCAAAAGAAATGTGAGTAACGTCTAAAGAAGACATTCCATAGGATCAGCTACATTCCTCAAAACAAACAACAGTCACCAAGGGAGAGAAGGTGAATTCCAAAGAAAACAATCTCCAAACGGTGAACATGAATTGATATCAAATTATGAAGATCAACCATGACGCTTGAAGAATAAAGGTATTTCTTCGAGTGATTTAAAAAAATAACAAAAGCAACTAACCTAGTTGAGAGTAATATCAACTTGGCTCAATTCAAAGATCAGTCAAGCTAAGCACACACTAAGCCAACCGGAAAGGGTTACTAGAACCTAAAACAACTAAAAGAAAAGGATAGAGATAGGAATAGCATCATTTACCTATACATAATGCACTCGTAGTACTCAATCACTATTTCACAAATACCCAACATAAACCAGAACTACAGATCTCGAACCGAAACAAGAATAAGAACAAAACAAGAACTATTAGGTTGAGTCCAATGACAATGTTGGATAAAACATTCAAATCGTGAGACCAACACAAAGAACTCAGAAATTTTCATTACAGGACCCTCACCTCATTTGTTTTATTAGTCTTAAGAAAAAAGTTCACCCAACTAATATTTATTAAAACCCGAAAACAATATAAAGGCTTGACCAAATGATCATCATTTCTAACGCAAAAGGAATAAAAGCGAGCAAGGGAAGTGAAAACCATACAAAGATAACATCACATGAGACATTTATAAGAAGAGTAGAGTTATTTAATGAATCAGTTAAATAACAGCATAAGAATCAATGGTATAGAGAATATTGTGCCTCGATTAAGCTCCATGATTGATAACAAGATGGGCGGGGCTGCAATGCAGCAACTGAAGCCTAATTCCATTTTCTTCAAGCTCGTTGGGCACCCAAACATCGAACATCTTCACGTTGGCACGGTAGGAGTTCACGGCCGGGGTGGGTGGTCTAAAATACTTTCCATCATCCTCCCAACACCGCTCCAAGATTAGCCCTAGAACTTCTGTAGGCCCCATTTTGGCAATTGAACTTGATCCTTCGTCATTCATCCAAACACCTCCACCATCTCCATATGCATCTGATTGTTTCTAATTTGGACCTCCTAACCTTGGTGCTCTTATATTAGGAGCAGCCTTAGTCTGAGACGAAGCAAAAGAAGATGGCTTTATAACCAAAAAAACATCTCTTGGTACAGACTCCATATCCATAAAACAGTCCCTAGACTTAGCATCCTCAATTAAGGCTGACCAGTCACTAGATTGCTTCAATGCAGCTGCTTTGAATGACCATAAAGCAACTCCACTTAGAACTACATCAGACACGGAATGTGCTGCGTCTGCAATAATAGCAGTACTCCCACATAAGTAACCTACCATTGCCTTCACGCTAGCCAGTGCAATATCAGCAGCCAATCCCAATTTGGACACACGCTCCTGTTACTCCATCTGCAACCTCTTCATGATGATCGTGTGATGGGCATGGCCCATATGTGATCTACTACCAAATTCCCAATTCAAAGGCAGAGCACCTCTCAAATTCAAAGTGCCCTCCAAATTAAGGGATCCTCCACCTTGAGGGATGGTGACCCAAAACAGAGAGTCCTTCTGCGACGAAAATTCTCATTGAGATGCCTGTAAACTGAAATGCCCAAGCCTCCATTCCTGAAACCCATTATTATCTCTGTTTGAGAATTAACTCCTTCGTTGCTTCTACATTTGTACTGAGTTGTGCATAGTTATTGAGAGGTGAGCATCACAAGAAGGAGAATAAAAATCAAATTTCATGCGACTAATGTTTCAGAGTAAATGGTATATTAAAGTTTTAAAACGTGCAGAAGCTCCTCGCTAATTCTCAACTCTCTTTTTTTTTAAGGCAAGATTCTAATGCAATATGGCGAGGAGCAGGTGGCTGACGTCTCTGTTGATGCCGAGGATGCATTGAATACTGAACAGGCAACAACATAGTTGGACAACCTGCCTGCTGGAAGCGCTCAAAAAGGCCTCTACCAAACTGCACATGCTGTCAGCCTGGCTCATCCCTGTTGCAGGTCGTGCTGTGGATTCCAGACAAGAACACACCTCACAGCACCCAATGAAGGTGGAGGTAACACGCCTAAGATAACAAATGCACGCAAACAATACCACTTTCCTGATATCCTCGATTACAAGCGTGACCATAAATTGTTTGTCACGCAATATTCGTGAAATCAGATATAAAATAAAAAACAAGTTTCTCTTACTTCTCATGGCAGATCTTTGAAGCGCTTGTTGTATTGAGGAGGAGCTACTGAAGCATTGGGTGTGTCGAACATAGATGGATCGATAACTTCCTCTGAAACTTTTTGCACGTCTTGGTGTGCCATAGTGTTTGCTGAATGAACTAAATATTGGTGAAAAAGCGATTAGCTTACTATTTGCTCATTTACATAATTATTGTTGATTGATGAGATATTATCTATATACATTGATAAACTCAAATTTGGCTTTCTAACAAACTCCCGGGATCGACAATTCGCTTGCTTTGAAACGGAGAGGCAGCGTGGCGATCCATTTCATTATCCCTTGATGGGATCATGTAAAGTCGAATAATAGTGAAAACTCTTGTTCAGCTCCAGATCAATTGCTGCGACTCTCCAAAATGGGGGTTTCCTTCCCCAAGACATGGCAGAACAAGGGCACGAGGAAGTCAAGGAAGGTAGAGCAGTCATAAAAGATACAGGTCAAGTGGTTGAAGGGTCATGAAAAGACTGTGGCCAACTACCCCCACTTGGCATTCAAACCAAAGGAAGGACCAACACGCCTAGCCTAAAAGAAGAATGAGTGGTAAGTGCTCTTCCTCCACGCATAAATAAAGGCCAGGATTTCAACAAAAAGGGAAATAAGTGTACGCGGCCAGCAAGGGCCAGCAACGACAACGACAACACGACACCAGCAAACACGATGAAGAGGGAGATGATTGAGTATTCCCTGTGACCAAGGTGAAACCCACCAATGATCGACGAAGGCACAATGACGTTCCATGCTTAGCACTCGATCGCCGAAGGATGAACACGTGCAACGTAGAACAGGACATTACATTCTCCTCCCCTTAAGAAAGCATCATCCTCGATGCGACATAACACAGCAATGGAAAAGAAATGGTTCATGACCAAGAACAGTAAAGGAGAAAGTACACTTTATGGCTTAAAAGTTTTCGACGATTAAAGCACGGTCACAAGGTAGCCTTAGGAACATTTGGTAGAAACTTTAACTTTCAATGTTCTGTGAAGATTGGCAGTTCTTTCTTATTTATTATTTTCATTAGTCTCTTTCCATTATCATTATTTCTAGTTTTAGTTTCTTTTAAAAATATCATCATTGAAGAGTTTTGATTTATTCCTTATTATGGATGCCCAACATAAGCTGCTAACACAACACCCTATCGGAGTTCACAAGACCCTACGGATTGACAAGTACACAAGTATATACTTCAAGATTGTATTACACCACAAAAGGTTACACAAATACGGAATAGAATAGGCACACTCCTCATAACATAGTACTCGTCACACATCAATGACTGACATACCAAATACTCAAATAAAAGACTACTACAATCCACCAGACATTTCCTCAATTTGCATCAATGAAACACTCACATAACACCAAACCATGCTACAGGTACATAGTGTCCACAAGGGAATCAATGACATATCCACAACATCACAATACATATCCATCTAACATGAGTAACACATACATCAAAAGACCACTACCAAAACATCACAATAACTCAACATATATCCTAGAACATCAACCATACACACAAATATCATATGCCTCCCTCAAACTCTTATGCCTCCCTCAAGTCTCTTATGCCTCCCTCAAACTCTTATGCCTCCCTCAAACCTCTTATGCCTCCCTTAGACTCTTATGCCTCCCTCAAACTCTTATGCCTCCCTCAAATCTCTTATGCCTCCCTCAAGGAGGCCGGTTGACCCTATGGTCCAAGACACATAGAGTTCGAACACTCCTAACCCAAGTGACATAATAACGTGTGGTTCAACAACCCTCTAGTTATCTGTACTCCTTGGGGCGTACCCCTATACAATGAAGCGGGTCCATAGGTCCAACCAATCCATGGTGCATCCTATGACCCTATTCCACACATCACGACAATAGAACCAACACAACAATCCAATCAAAGTGCCAAGTGGCAAAGTACAAGCCTTGGGCAAGGTGATAAAAATTCCAAATTTAAAAGAAGACCCAAAATCAAGCAAAATAAATGGCCAAATAGCCATAGTTAGTATCAAAATCCCCATGTTAGTGCCACAAACCAAGGAAATGCCCAAAATTGTAAAGCATGGCAATCAAGAAAAGTTGCTGGTCCTTATAAAATAAAGAAAAAGATCAATTTACTGAATAAAATCAACTTATAATAATGTCACATTACGATAAGCGTGTGGCCTTATCTAGCCACCAAAGGGGTACTCAACGAGTTGCTAGCACTCAGAACATCGAGCCTCAGCTCGTAAAATACATATCAATAATACAACTGTCATCACCTCCATCTGAATCATCCCACCACCACTTCGACAAGGCTAAACATAGTCATAGTTGCACTTAGGTTGCATACATGCAACCACATAGGGAGAGAGGAAAGAATCACATGTTATCTACTAAACCAAGTTTTGACTCGAGTTATTGACCCATGGTACACCATTCCTCACTCTCAACATACACTTCTACCGATTTCCCTCAGGATTGGTTAGCGTAAGGTTCACAACATAACATACAACAACATCACTAACATAACAAAGGGCACACACATAACTACCATAACATCTTACATATGGTACATATACGGGGTAGATCACAATCATACATCCACAGGGCGTAATACATCACTTTACCACATTCTGCACCCAAAGCGCAATCACCATACGATAGGGTTCATACACTCACCGTATGACCCAAAATCACAACATGAAGCATTACCTATTTGCACAGTCATACATACGATGAACATAGTACATCACAACATAACATCCATTGCAACATAGCAAGGTGGTACACACATTTCTTTAGAACATGGTAAAAGCATCATGATACAACTCGTTTCTTTTAACATCAATCAAGTCATGCAACACATTGATACACTTACATACCACAATATGCCACAATGCTCCAACACTATGTCATCCACATTATAATTCTTTTCACACATCACACACAGTAATTCACAAGTGAACTCTTCCTAGAATCCACAAGAAGGAGAGAGAATACTCCCATCCCCAACATATCAACATGATGACAAACACGCACTAAGTGACATACACATCACGTTTGTTCACACTATCACAATTACGACAATAATCACATCACGTTTAAAGCACATTACTCTTCCAATATCTACCACCATCATGCATCATCATCATCATCATGCAAAGATCATCATGTAACACCACCATCACCATGTAACATCATCATATAACACCAATCCGGCCCAAATGTTCGAGAGCATGAACCTCGCTCACGATACCAAGTGTAACGACCCAAAAATTCATGCACAAGAACAACACAGTAAAAGACAGGATAATTTTTTTGACTTGCTTGAAGATAATACGACACTACACAAGTTCTCTAGGGAATACAACCAACTAAAGACATGCTTTCCACAACACGGACCCACACTGGTTACAGATAAACATGAGGCACACACTAAGGACACACTGGTTCATCTAAAGTATGCAATTTTACAAACAAGGTCTTCCCACAGAAGGTTTCTTTAGAATCATGTTTTAGCTGTAAGTGATTTTACATTCTTTACTTTTCCTGGAGGAATCATGATAGGAGAATCTGAAGTTCATGTCTCCTTTGAAGAATTTTCCCCTACCTTGTTAAGGTTAATATACAATGTAAACCAATTATTGGATGGTAAGAGGTTGCTTCATTTACTTGATTAACTTATTCATTGGTTAGGAGGTAGTTAGTTTCTCAAGGCTCTTAACTTCATCAAACTGTTTTAAGCATTGTTCTTTTAAACATGTATGTTTTACCCTTTTAAGCGGTCATATTTTTATTTTATTTTATTTTTATAGTACATGACTGTCTAGAACTTGGATTCATCATTAAGATCTTATTAGTGGTCAAAAAGGATTACATTGGGGTCAAGAGTCTAACCAGAAATATTATAGGTTGACTCGGGCTTCACTTGAAGAGATATACATAAGTATCTTGTTTACATTTTTAACGGGTAAGATATATCGAAGAGTTTCTTAGTCAAGTTCCTTCTTTTTATTATAATCTTATTATCTTCCAAGAATTCAATCATTGATTTCACCTTAAGACCATTCTAAGGATTCACCACAATAAGAGATTGTTGATTAGTTTACGTGGGATCACAAGGTATATTTGTTTCTCTTGTTTTCTTTTTGCTAGGTTCAAAACATAGTCCTCTACCAAACAACACATGACCAAAGGTAACCAAAGTGATGTAAGTTGATTCAAGTTTAGATAATTATAATTAGGTTTGACAATTCAAGGATAAATCATATTCTGAAAAGTGAAAATTCAACGAGGATACGCATATCAAAACAAGTTCATTTAATCTTATTGTGATAATATTTCTCAAATTGACTTTAAAACAATAACAACCTACATGAGAACAATACAAAATTATAACACAATGCCTTCTATATAGTCTTCACAATTTCCATACCAATGTTTTAAAGCAAAGGAAAACATTCGTATAATAGCAGTTCCTAAGAAGGTGAAACCACTATCTACACGTGTTTCTTTTTCTCTCTCTTTTTTTTTCTTTTCTACTCGGAAATCCTCCCGCACATTTGTTAGCACATGTCGAGTTCCACAAATCTTGAGCATGATAAAAGCTATAACATTAAGATGATATGTTGTTATCTAACTGTTTCAAGGAAGAAGAAAACACCGTTGATTATGAAAAATAATCTAAGAGTCTAAACAAGAGCAATTAAAGAGTTGTCCAATAGCATAAAATGTCTGAATAAAAGGGGACGGCACGCAGTGAATTATCATTTTCTCATAGGAGTAGTTAATAAACATCATAGTGAATTTCACTCATATCACAATAATGACCGTCATTTTAACAAGATAACATTTCGAAACAAAAACAATTACAAGAAGAGAATTAATTTCAAACGTGATCTGTCCCTATTTGTTTAAGTTAGTTCACCAAGCCAAGGATTCACTATGCCACTGGAAGATCCCAAACAATCAATCGACATGAGAATATCTAAACCAACATGACTCATTCATATTAAGGTGATGTGCCTAAAACAGTTAATTTTATGTCAGTACAGAATAAATAAATTGAAAAGAAAAGGAATGAAACGCACAAATGACCCCATATGGGCCACATCCTATCCTAACAATCCTTCTATTAAACTTTCTTCTAATCAAGAGGATGTCTTAAGAAAAAGGACAAACTTGACAAGACCAAACATAACCATTATAAATCTTACAGGAGGGTTACTCAATCATTCCCAAGAACACAACACAGGATACATAGCTTCCAAAGGATCTGTCGTCAACAACAAGTTGACTTTAACCTTTCTGGTCAACATGTAACCATTCTACTACAATGACAGCAAGGAGGTCGTATCACAACGATCATCACAAAAACCAGTCAACCAATGAGTTTCCAAACACACCAACCTCTAAGTCATAGGAGAATGAAATTTAAACATCTTTATGAGAGCAAAACGTAGGGTAATTTCTTATGCATAAAACCAACATCCCAATTTTAAGATTTGAAAACTTCCTCAATAATGATCCAGTAGATCTCGTATCCTCCAACATGTGTGAAACAAAATCAAGGTACGAAAAAGAGTATTTCCTCTGACATTTTAAGCTATCCAAAAGAAATGTGAGTAATGTCTAAAGAAGACATTCCATAGGGTCACTCGTTCCTCAAAACAAACAACAGTCACCAAGGGAGAGAAGGTGAATTCCAAAGAAAACAATCTCCAAACGGTGAACATGAATTGATATCAAATTATGAAGATCAACCATGACGCTTGAAGAATAAAGGTATTTCTTCGAGCGATTTAAAAAAATAACAAAAGCAACTAACCTAGTTGAGAGTAATATCAACTTGGCTCAATTCAAAGATCAGTCAAGCTAAGCACACACTAAGCCAACCGGAAAGGGTTACTAGAACCTAAAACAACTAAAAGAAAAGGATAGAGACAGGAATAGCATCATTTACCTATACACAATGCACTCGCAGTACTCAATCACTATTTCGCAAATACCCAACATAAACCAGAACTACAGATCTCAAACCGAAACAAGAATAAGAACAAAACAGGAACTATAAGGTTGAGTCCAATGACAATGTTGGATAAAACATTCAAATCGTGAGACCAACACAAAGAACTCAGGAATTTTCATTACAGGACCCTCACCTCTTTTGTTTTATTAGTCTTAAGAACAAAGTTCACCCAACTAATATTTATTAAAACCCGAGAAAGTAATATAAAGGCTTCAACCAAATATTGAATCATTTCTAACGCCAAAAGGAATACAAGCGAGCAAGGAAGTGAAAACCAAACAACATACCATCACACGAGACATTTATAAGAAGAGTAGAGTTATTTAATGAATCAGTTAAATAATAGCATAAGAATCAATGGTATAGAGAATATCGTGCCTGATTAAGCTCCCGCATTGATAACAAGATGGACGGGGCCTGCAACAGCAACCCAAGCCTAATTCCATTTTCTTCAAGCTCGTTGGGCGCCCAAACATCGAACATCTTCACGTTGGCACAGGTAGGAGTTCACGGCCAGGGTTGGTGGTCTAAAATACTTTCCATCATCCTCCCAACACCGCTCCAAGATTAGTCCTAGAACTTCTATAGGCCCCATTTTGGCAATTAAACTTGATCCTTCGTCATTCATCCAAACACCTCCACCATCTCCATATGCATCTGATTGTTTCTAATTTGGACCTCCTAACCTTGGTGCTCTTATATTAGGAGCAGCCTTAGTCTAAGACGAAGAAAAGAAGATGGCTTTATAACCAAAAAAACATCTCTTGAAAGACTCCATATCCATAAAATGAGTCCTAGACTTAGCATCCTTAATTAAGGCTGACCAGATCCACTAGATTGCTTCAATGCACTGCTTTGAATGACCATAAAGCAACTCCACTTAGAACTACATCAGACACGGAATGTGCTGCGTCTGCAATAATAGCAGTACTCCCACATAAGTAACCTACCATTGCCTTCATGCTAGCCAGTGTAATATCAGCAGCCAATCCCAATTTGGACACACGCTCCCCTGCTACTCCATCTGCAACCTCTTCATGATGATCATGGTGATGGGCATGGCCCATATGTGATCTACTACCAAATTCCCAATTCAAAGGCAGAGCACCTCTCAAATTCAAAGTGCCCTCCAAATTAAGGGCTCCTCCACCTTGAGGGATGGTGACCCAAAACAGAGTCCTTCTGCGACGAAAATTCTCATTGAGACGCCTGTAAACTGAAATGCCCAAGCCTCCATTCCTGAAACCCATTATTATCTCTGTTTGAGAATTAACTCCTTTTTGCTTCTACATTTGTACTGATTTGTGCATAGTTATTGAGAGGTAAGCATCACAAGAAGGAGAATAAAAATCAAATTTCACGCAACTAATGTTTGAGTAAATGGTATATTAAAGTTTTAAAACGTGCGAAGCTCCTCGCTAATTCTCAACTCTCTTTTTTTTAAGGCAAGATTCTAATGCAATATGGCGAGGAGCAGGCGGTTGACGTCTCTGCTTGATGCTGAGGATGCATTGAATCTTGAATGCAGAGCAACAACATAGTTGGACAACCTACCTGCTGGAAGCACTCAAAAAGGCCTCTACCAAACTGCACATGCCTGTCACCTGGCTCATCCCTGTTGCAGGTCATGCTGTGGATTCCAGACAAGAACACACCTCACAGCACCCAATGAAGGTGGAGGTAACACGCCTAAGATAACAAATGCACGCAAACAATACCACTTTCCTGATATCCTCGATTACAAGCGTGACCAGAAATTGTTTGTCGACGCAATATTCGTGAAATCAGATATAAAATAAAAAAAAAAAGTTTCTCTTACTTCTCATGGCGGATCTTTGAAGCGCTTGTTGTATTGAGGAGGAGCTACTGAAGCATTGGGTGTGTCGAACATAGATGGATCGATAACTTCCTCTGAAACTTTTTGCACGTCTTGGTGTGCCATAGTGTTTGCTGAATGAACTAAATATTGGCGAAAAAGTAGTTGCTGCCGCTGCTCATTCACATAATTATTGTTGATTGATGAGATCTGATCTGTATACATTGATAAACTCAAATTTGGCTTTCTAACAAACTCCCCAGGATCGACAATTCGCTTGCTTTGAAACGGAGAGACAACGAACTGATCCATTTCATTATCCTGTTGATGGGATCTTGTAAAGTCAGAATAACAGTGAAAACTCTTATTCAGCTCCAGATCAATTGCTGCGACTCTCCAAAATAGGGGTTTCCTTCCCCCAAGACGTGGCAGACAAAGGCACCAGGAAGTCAAGGAAGGTAGAGCAGGTCATAAAAGATACATATCGAAGTGGTTGAAGGGTCATTTGGAAAAGATCTGGTGGCTAACCGCCCCCATTTGGCATTCAAACCAAAGGAAGGACAAACACGCCTAGCCTAAAAAGAAGAATGAGTGGTAAGTGCTCTTTCTCCATGCATAAATAAAGGCCAGGATTTCAACAAAAAGGGAAATAAGTGTACGTGGCGTGGCAAGGGCCAACAACGACAACGACAACACGACACCAGAAACACGATGAAGAGGGAGATGATTGAGTATTCCCTGTGACCAAGGTGAAACCCACCAATGATCGATGAAGGCACAATGACGTTCCATGCTTAGCACTCGATCGCCGAAGGATGAACACGTGCAACGTAGAACGGACATTACACTAGGTGATAATGTGAAAAACTCATGGGATTTATTAACCGAAAGTTTTCTTAAAGAATTTGGTGAACAATAGAAATATGCAAATCTCGTGATCGAGATCACAAAGCTAGCCCAAGGAGAGAAGGAGAAGATAAGAGATTATCATGCTCATGTTCTAGAACTATGGAGGAAGCTCGATGCCCGAGATACGGAAGGAAGGATTAGCGGATGGGTTGATGAATGGCATGGATAATCTCCTCTGTAAGCACTTCATTCTTGGGATGAAGCTAGAGATCGAACAACAAGTGAAGTATGACCACCCGGCTACCATTGAACAAGTAGAGGAGATTACAAGAAGGCAAGAAGAAAGCATATAAGAGGAGCCCAAAGAAATTATTGCTAAAGTAGAGCCTACACCAAAGCACCTTTGGTCCGTAGAATCCACAACCACTCTCGGTGAGCACAAATATTTCTCTATTACATCTACTAAGTATGAAGATATTCTCAAGAAGATGGGTCAGTTAACTATTAATCTTCTTGAAGGAAAGAATTTAGTTCTCGGGAGGAGATAGAGGTCCAAAAAGAAATATTTCTGAAGTTGTATGTTATGGTTGTTATAAAAGGGTCTTTATAAGTATAATTGTCTAGATAGAGCTTCTACATCTAGTACAAGAGTTAATGATAAAGGAAAAGTACATGTGAATTCTTTTGATGTAGTAGATAAAATCATAAATAATGAATTAGATGTGTTTGTAAAAAAGAAAGAAAGAAAAAGATAACCAAGATGGAAATGATCCTAAGAAGATGAAAGGAGAAACTAGTAAGAAACATAGGAGAAGAAAGTTAGGTGTGTAGGATTTTCGATTTCATAGAGACAAGGAACATACTCCATCTTAGAAGATCTATCCAAAAGGCCTGCAAATATTACATATGTTCAACTCTTGGCTATGTCTTCGAGAAGAGGCGGGAGCTGCAAAGTGGAACTCAATGCTCGATGAAGGAGGGAGGTTGAGGTCCCTGTTTTAGAGGCGAGGGTGGATCCCTACGCTCCACAAGTTGAGGTACTATGTAATGGTATTTCAATTCATGATGTCTTAGTTGATGGAGGTGTTGCGAGTTAATGTAATGACCAAGTGCAGTAATGAATATGTTGGGTTTAAAAATTGATCGCCCCTCAACACTTATGTTAAGGTCACTAAATAAGGGAAAAACTAAACTAGAAGGTGTAGTTTCAAATGTGGCAATATTTTTATGGGTGTTGTATGTGTGGTAGACTTTCAGGTGATGAAAAATGGTACTGCTGCTATTGCGTACCCAATGTTGTTGGGAAGACCATGGCTAAGGAGAGTTAATGCAAGAAACTATTGGAATGAAGGCTTCATGACACTTGGACATGGTAGAGAGAGGGTGAAGATAAACATGATCCTCGGCATTATAAGAAAGAACTTGTGGATTCAAGTGATGAAACTGATGATTAGACATCCTCTCGATTACTCTAGTACTAGTGAAGTGGACACTCAAGACCCCAAAAAGTGAGGTATGTTTCGGTCATGGATATCCTTCCAGTCACACCGAATGAAATTTATGATCGATGATCTTCTCCAACAAATAAAATTGGTGATGCTATGATGGAGAGTGAGAAGGAATCCTACCTCAAAGCTCTTTCGAAGGTACATACACATATTCACTTTTGATTACAAGGAACTCCGTCAAGTAAGTTGGGTAGAACATTTTATTGAGCTGGTAGATGGTGCTAATCCCATAAAGCAAATGCCATATAGAATGAATCCTAATTTTTCCAAGACTGTAAAAGAAGAAATAAATAAGTTGCTTGATGTAGGATTCATATTTGCTATGGAGAATTTAGAATGGGTTTCTCCCATTGTGATCTCAATAAAAAAGAATGGGAAACTACGCATTTGTGTTGATTATAGGAAGCTCAATAAGGCAACAAAGAAGGATCATTACCCTCTTCCATTCTCAGATCAGATCTTGGATGAAGTAGCCTGGCCGGAGTGCTATAGTTTTGTTGATGGATATAATGGATACAACCAAGTTCATATAGCAAGAGAAAGATCAGTGAAGACCACATTCACCATTCCTTGGGAACATTTTCTTATAGATTTATGCCTTTTGGGTTGTGTAATGCTCTAGCAATTTTCCAGCGCTTGATGAATAGGGTGTTTGAACCCTACATTGGGAACTTCATCAGAGTATTTCTGGATGATTTTTACATCTATGGGAGCAAGATGGACCACCTGCACTAGATGGAGATAGCATTTCAAAGGTTAGATGAAGCACAAGCCTCACTAAATCCTACAAAGTGTGTCTTTGGATGTTCTAAAGTTGTTTTGTTAGGGCATGTTATATCCAGAGATGGTATTGGTATTGATCCTGATAAAGTTTCAAAAATCAAAGAGTTACCATTTCCTATGAATAGAAGTAATTTGAGATCATTTTTAGGCCATGTGGGTTACTATAGAAGGTTCATCAAGAATTTCTCAAAGATTGCATAGCCACTAACCCAGTTCTTGAAGAAGGATGTTACTTATGAACCAGGAAATAAGGCACATGAAGCTTTTGAACAATTGAAGGAAGCTTTGGTGTCTTCACCTATTTTAAAGAATTCAGATTGGAGCAAGCCATTCATTGTGTATATTGATGCCTCAGATGCAGCACTAGGAAGTACTCTAAGCCAAAAGGATGAAAATGGGAATGATCATCCAATTTACTTTGGGAGCAGAGACAAATGAGTAGTGCTTGATGTAAATTATCATCAGAACTTAAACAAGAGGATCTAGCTATCATTTTTGCTATAAAGAAGTTTAGAAATTACTTGCTAGGGTAGAAATTTATAGTTGTAACAGATCATCAGGCTCTAAAATATATTGTAAATAAGCTTAACCCATCAAGAAGGATAGCAAGATGGATAATTCTATTACAAGAATTTGAATTTGATATCATAGATGGACTAGGAAGGAAGCATGTCAATCCGGATGAACTCTCTCGAGCCTATGATGGTTTAGGTTCATCTTGTGATGATGATGCTTTCCCAGATCCAACATTGTTATCCCTTGACACAATCCCTAATGAATACATAGATATTTTGAATTATCTGAATGAATTCAAGTTTCCTGATGGTGCCAATGCAAAGACTAAGAGAAATATTACTCAAGTTAGTCATCCATATTCTATTCTGCATGGAGTATTATTTCGAATAGGACTTGATGGATAGTACAAGAGGGTAGTTGGATGTGATCAAGGGAAGGAGCTAATAGAATAATTCCACAATGGTACATGTGGAGGACACTTCTCTAGACAACTTACAACAAGAAGGATCTTGGATGCAGGTTATCATTGGCCCACTCTTTTTAGAGATTGTTATAATTATTGTAAGACATGTGATATTTGTCAAACACATGGTAACCGTAAGACTTCATCAGCTCCATTATGCCCTATTCTTCCACTTGGTCCCTTTGAAAAGTGGGTAATAGACATTGTAAGTCCACTTCCAACTACCCCATGCCAAAATAATTATATTGTAGTTACCACAGATTATTTAACCAAGTGGGTTGAAGCTAGGCCATTGAAAATAACTTCTATGGATGAAGTGGCAAGGTTCATATATGAACGCATTGTCACTAGATTTGGTTGCCCATTAGAAATTGTAATAGATCAAGGAAGCCACTTCATTAATGAGGTGGTAGAAGCCCTAGTCAACAAGTTTTCTATTAAGCACAGGAAGGCAACAACATATAAGCCAAACACAAATGGACAGGTGGAACAAACAAATTTTGTGTTATGTCAAATTCTAGCAAAAGATGCAGCCTTGCAGGTACATAAGTGGGATAAAAGGATTCATGCAGCATTGTGGGCATATAGGGCAACATCAAAGTCAACAATAGGATACTCCCCATTTCAGTTGGCTTATGGCATTGATCCAGTTCTTCCTATTGAGTTTGATATTCCCACTGTGAGAGTTATGAAAAATGAAAGGATGGATGAAAGTGATTCAGTAAAAGAAAGGTTGGTGCATCTTCATTTGCTTAGAGGAAATGAGGAAATAACGAAGGATACAAGCTATAAGAAGAAAATGAAGTAGAAGGAATACTTTGATCAAAAGATCTGTTGGTCTCCATTTCATGTGAATGACTTGGTTCTAGTATATGATTCTAGATACAAAAAAGAAGGTAGAGAAAATTTCTTCCCAAATGGATGGGGCCCTACAAAATAGCAGTTGTGCATGAAAATGGTACATATCAACTGGAGGAATTGGATGGTACTCCCATTACGAAATGGGTCAACCATGACAAGTTAAAGATTTTCCAGGCACCAACTTCAAATGTCCATAAGAGTCTACTCCGAGGAGTAGAGAAGCTAGGAAGGGGGAAAATGTTGACATTAAAATTTCCTCCGTAATTTCTATTTTATTAATGTATGTATTAGGAATAAGAGTTTGTTAAGTATAATTAGTAGTGGTCTCCAATAGAAGATAATGGTGCCATTAGTGCAGTTGCCAATAAAGTAGAGTACGGTAATAGTCAAAGTACAAAAGGAATGTTGTGGTAAAAGTAAATATTTGTCGTAAGTGATCCGTAATGTTAAAATGTCAAAGTTGGGGTAAGTAGAGAAGTAGGTGTCTACATGATTAGGAATTAGAAATATTATATTTGTAATAAGGACAACGAGTGATGTCATAAATATTTTATGTATTTTATTTGTGGAAAAGACTAAAAGGTGGAACCCATGTGAGATGATAAGGTTTATCTTATCTTGGAAGATAAGCCTACATGTAAAGGAAAGAGTTTAGGCATGGAATATGATTGGCTAGAAGATATTTCCTATCCTATCTTAGAGATAGGGTGGATAAGCTTCAATTCCTATAAATAAAGAGGCCACCCCCTCATTTAGCATAGAAGGAAGTAGTGAGAAATATTGTATGAGTAAGCCATCATTTTGAAGGTGTGTTAAAGAAGCCATTAAGAGGTGTAATTGTGAAGTTTCTCTCATTTATTGTTGGAAGGCAAAGTGAAGTCAAGTAACACTTGAAGTACCTCATGGGTGAGATTGTAACAATTTCATGTTGATATTATAATTTACACCTATATTTTCATATTTTTCATCATTCCTTCATATCATAGTCTATGGTATTCTTGTGTTATGTTTGTTTTTGTGTTTCCAAATTACATCCACCAAAATAAAGGTTGTGCATTAGTAAATAATCATAGCACAAGGAGTTCCTAGTGGTGAATTATCATAGTGCCGAATTGGTGATGATAGTTCACCTCTCTTAATGAACCATTTTCAGTTATACTAAAATAATTGGATGTGGCCCATGAGGACCCTATCCTATAATGTAACCATTTGATGACAATGCTCCAAAACCTTCATGGTACAAGGAGCATGAATATTGTGAAATGCATCGCGTCAAAGGACATAAGATAGAAAAATGTCTATGGCTTCATCATTATATTCAAGACCTCATTGACAACGGGGAGATAGAGGTGGATAACCCGGAAAAAACACAAACACCTAATGAAAATTGGGGAAATAAATAACCATTCCCCAAACATGATAAGTCGAAAAGTCAAAGCCGGATCGGGAGAGTCCTCCTAAACTTATAAATCCATGAATTACTTATACACCAAAAGAGAGAAGAATCATTATGATTCACTTATTGGATGTATTCGCTCTCCTATTGACCGTGTCAATACCATCCAGATCAAGGGAAAGGACTGTGCTGCGGATACAAGGCATGCCCACCTCCTAATTCCCCGAACCTTCTCGTTGACCCCTGCAAACCAGTAAATATAACCTTTTAGAACAACTTGAAAAGACATCTGCTAAGATTTTGATCTTAGATCTTCTCAAGATATCTAATGTGCATAAAGACATTCTGTACCAAACTCTTCAGGGTCGGGAGTAACCTTTAGAAGTTGATCCTACACACCTTCAAGCTGTGGTGGAAAACATTGTACCAAGTGAACATCTTGCTTTCAACCATAGGGAGATCCTACTAAGAGAGTCCAACACATAATATTCCCTTATACATTGAGGTAGTTGTCACCTACAGGAAGATCAAATGGGTGCTTTTGGATAACAAATCTGGGTTGAACATTTGCACGCTCAAGTTGGTTAAATAGTTAGGACATACGGAGGAAGATCTTGAGTCCCATATTATCACTATCACCACATACAATAATGCGTGAAAGGAGTCGATAGGCACCATCACGCTACCCATGGAGGTGGGTCCCACTTGCTATCAGACAAAGTTTCATGTCCTAGACTTGGAACTTCCATATAACATGCTTCTAGGCTGACCATGGATTCATGCCATGTAGGTCATGCCATCAACATTTCATCAGTGCATTAATTTGAAGCATGAGGGACATACCATTACAATACAAGGAGATTCAGAGCCTTTGCTCATTGTAGAGCTCTCAATAGATTTACACGAAAGGGTACATATGCATGTCCCTCCGTAGATATAGTTGTCCCTCTCCAATCTGAGGCCATGGAATCTTGGGTGGATTTAGATTCTCTTAGTTCTTGCGCTCATGGTGCATCTACTTCAACATCTCCATTTGATTCATGGGAGATGAAAATCCTTGAATATGGCTATGGGGAGTATAATGTACAACAAGTTCTCTTGGTTTTAGACCTTTCATTGTTGCCAAGACTAGAGGTTGACCCAACTACCGCTTCAGAAGACCTAGAGAGGAACACACTATTGGGTCATTCTTACCTGGAGGCTTGTTAGCTAAGGAAAAATTGCTTGATCCACCTATAACTTGGGTCCCTGAGGATACTCAACCATCCTGTTATCAAACCCTAGAATATGAAAAATCTAGTAGAATGATGTACTCCATGGGCTACAAAGGCCTAGGATGTGGGAGAAATGAACAAGGACAAAGAGAACCAGTCCCTCTTCCGCATTTCAAAATAGAAAGATAAGGCATTAGGATTCACCCTTATGGAGCACACCCAATGACCAAGATGCTACTTGTTCTGAGCATGAGGATAGCTCTAACTATCTAGACAGTGATACAGATTCCCATTGTAACCAATTTGAGGATCGGCCTCCCACAAACCTTTTCATGAACAACACTTTCCTAACCATAACCCCCATGGAACCAACCCTTGACCTTGTATACCCTTCCCTTGTTGAATGGGACCAACAACGTCACATACCGCTAGATTTATTTTAGAATGATGAAGCTATCACAAAGTTCATGGGCAAAAGGGATACAATTCCCATTGGAGATCACAAGAAAGGTTTCTTTATTGACTTAGATACCTATGCCTACTTTGATGAGGAGGTGAACTTCATGGTCAACAAAAATTACCAAAAAGTGAGGGAAAAAGTTCTAAAGAAAAGCCTTGATAAAAATCAAATTCCAAGTCGCATAGTGAAAACCTCTTTGAGGCAAAGTGGTGAAAAACAAAAATAAGAAAATCAAATGACAAACAAAGTGACCACTCCAAGGATGAAAATCTCATGGAGACATCCTTGGATGAAGATCTCAACCTACCTCCTAATCCTACGCGTATGGAGGACTTATCAAAATTACTATTCAAAGAAACCATTGATGTCAATATTAGTATAGAAGAAGATCCCAAGATAGTAAAATTGGGAGCATCACTCTTGGCTAGAGAACAAAAGACATTCACTATGCTACTGCGAGAGTTTATTGATGTGTTCGCATGGTCTTACAAAGACATGCCCGACTTAGATCTACTTTGGTCATGCACAACCTAGTCATGCACGCAGACACTAAGCCTATCAAATAGAAGCTCCAAAAGATGCACCCAAGAGTGGCCCTATTGGTTAAAGAAGAGTTGGAAAGATTGCTTCTGTGAGATTCATCAGGCTAATTGATTATTATGAATGGATATCGAACATTGTTCCTGTCCAGAAAAAACCTATCGGTATCCGAATCTGCACGGATTTTAGGGACATCAATAAAGCTTTCCCTAAAGATGATTTTCCTGCCCAATATTGACATGATTGTTGACTCAACAGTAGGGTATGAGATGCTATCACTCATGGATGGATTTTGGGATATAATCAAATCAAGATAGCTGAAGAAGACCAACACAAAACAACTTTTATGACTCCTTGGGGCACCTTCTACTATCAGGTAATGCCATTTGGCCTTAAAAATGTAGGAGCTACCTATCAGTAGGCAATGATAGTAATTTTTCATGATATGATTCATGATATCATGGAGGACTACGTAGATGACATCCTGGGAAATTCTAAAACAAGAGAGGATCACCCTATCATTTTGAGGCGTATCTTTGAAATCTTGTGTGAGTACAAAGTCAGGCTGAATCCAAAGAAGTGTGTCTTCAGTGTGCTATCAAGGAAACTATTGGGCTTCATTGTGTCAAGACGAGGTATTGAGGTAGACCCTGCTAAAGTTTCTTCTATTACTGAAATGCCTCCACTTGAGAATATCAAGCAATGCAGCTTACAGGGGAAAATTCAAGCCATTCACCACTTCATCTCCTAGCTTGCAGATAAATGTCACTCATTCACCCACTTGCTTAAAAGGACGTTGCTTTCATCTGGGACTGACCAATAACAAGCCTTTTCTTTGCTTAAACAATACTTGCTAATCCACCTGTCCTCATGCCTCCCACTCCTGGAGAACCACTCTTGCTCTATATTTCCACTACGTAATTTACTATTGGTGTGTTGTTCACCCAATACGACCTTGGTCATAAGGAGAAATTAGTGTACTTTTTGAGTCGAACCCTCATCACCTATGAGCTCAATTATCCTCAAATTGAAAAGGCTTGCTTGGCAGTTGTTTTTACTTTTCAAAAACTTCGCCATTACCTGTTGAATACTAAGACCAAGCTAATATCCAAGGTTGACCCACTCAAGTATTTATTGTCCAAACGGACCCTCACAGGTAGAATGGCTAATTGGATCATTCTACTCAGTGAGTTTGACATAGAATTTTTCCATCAAAATTGGTTAAAGACAAGTACTTGCGGATCAGCTAGCGGAAGCACCTTTGCAAAGCATAGAACCTTTGAATCTAGATCTGCTAGATGCCTCCTTTCTCTACATTAAAGAATCTATCATATGGCAGATACATTTTGATGGATCATTCACACTTCATGGTTCGGTGTGGAGAGTGGTCCTTATTACTCCTTCTGGTGATCCTATACCACAGGCTTTTCACCTGGGCTTCCCTTGCACAAACAACATTGCAGAATATGAGGCACTTATTGTAGGAATGAAGCTAGCCATCAAGTGGAATGTTCATCATGTCAAGGTTGTGGGTGATTCATAGTTAATTATCAAATAGGTTAATGATGAATATAAGGTTAAGGATGACAAGCTCATACCTTACAAAATTTAGTAGAAACTCTAAAGGAGTACTTTATGCGCATTACCTTTGAACAAATCCCAAGAGCATAGAATAGATCGGCAGATGCCATGGAAAGAGTGGGGTCTATGCTTCGTACTCGTGAGGGAATAATGACATGTCATTATTTGTAGAAAAACTATGCCAGCCGCGTATGACATGCCATAATCTTGCCTAGCTTGTGAGGTTAGTGGTCCCAATTCCCCGTGGTATGAACCCATCTTCACCTATCTTAAGGACAACATGTTCCCTCTCGATATCTTCTATTTTGAAAAGCAAATCCGATTCACTAAATAGCCCATTACACCCTTTTAGGAGGTACACTTTATTGTTTTGGCTACGATGGGAATCTATTACGTTGTCTGGATGTGGCGAGTCAATCCAGGAATTAAATAAGTGCACGAAGGGGTGTGCGAGCACATACCAATGGAATGGTCTTAGTTAAGAAATTGTTGAGAGTAGGTTACTATTGGCCTACCATGGAAACCGATTGTTGCTATTATGTTAGAAAATGTGTACTTTACGAAAGTATGGAAATTTCATTCATGCTCCATCATAACCATTGCAACCTATCACTACCCCATGGCCATTCTCCAAGTGGGGACTTGATTTAATAGGAAAACTTACTCCTACCTCATCTGATGGTCATACACATATCATCACAGCTATAGAGTACTTTACAAAATGGGTAGAGGTTGTCCCTTTAACCTATGTCATAGGAGCCCAAATTTCTAAATTTATCATGAATCACATTATTTGTTGATATGGTATTCCTGAAGCCATTGTTACAGATAATGGGAAGTCATTTAAGAACAAAACTATGAAAGGTCTTTGCCAACAGTTCCAAATCAAGTTAAAATGGTCCACACCATATTACCCTCAAAGGTAATCGATAGGTGAGGCAACAAACAAGACTTTGGTAAGGATAATGGAGAATATCATCAACAAAACAAGTAAAAGCGGCACCTACAAATCCATCCAGCCTTTTGGGCTTCTTGAACATCCATCCGCACTCTTATGGGTGTGACACCATATTCCCTAGTGTTTGGGACAGAATCTATCATCCCCTTAGAGATCAAACTTCCGTCCCTAAGAATTTCTCTTCGGGACTATCTGGATAAGGATGAGGATTATCGAGTGGTAAGGATGGCTGAGTTAGAACTCCTAGATGAGAGGCACATTCACGCTTTTAATCACCTAAAAGTGTATCAACATAGAGTCTCAGAAACTATAACAAGAGAATCATCCCTCCTCGGTTTGAGGTTGGTGATTTAGTCATGAAGGAGAACCATTTTAACAATAGCGCGAGCGAGAAAAGAAAGGGAAGTTCGAACCACATTGGTTAGAACCCTATGTTATAGTTGCCAATTATGCAACGGGGGGCATCTAAACTAGCTCATCCCAATGGTGATGAGCTTTAAGATCCCATGAACACCATGCATCTTAAGTGGTTCTATGCTTAAGCATGGTGCATGGAAGTTAAAAATCAATAAAAAATTTGAAAAATAAAAAGAGAAAACGAGGTCATCCACTAGTGAAAACCATGCAATTGTGGCACTTTGGACAAGTCCTTGGGTGAAAACCAATTTCTGGCGCCTCAGGAGGATTCGTTGCTCACAAGTATCCTGCTTTGTGGGGTAGTTTTCTTTGGCCTAGACCTTGTTCGCCTTTGAGATTCCCTATGTGCCCCATCCTATCAAGCCTTGATCCGGATTTTGCTTTCTTTTATTCATCTGTGAGGGTATGGTCTTTAACTATTTCACCTTCTTGTTTTACTTTACCTTCTTATGTGGCTTTTGCCCTTGTATATTTCCCATCTAACACTGGAGTCATCCACATTTTCTTGGTTACCTACACATAGCTCGGGAAAGGCGTTAGAAAACACCAAAAATAATAGAAATTTGTTTCACAAAAACTTAAACAATAGAAAATTGTTTCACAAAAACATAAACAATAGAAAATTGGTGCATGAAAACAAATCTTACACAAAAAATTTACTTACATTGTCTTGTTCTGGCTTTGCTTGTTACTTGTATAGTTATTTTTGTGTTTCTACTTTTTGGGTTGTTTGTTGCTTGGGCATACTTTGTTAGGATTCATCTTTTCTTGCTTAGATTAGATTTATTCTTGCTTGTGCATCTTGCAGTATGTTTTTGCATGCTAGTGAATCTTAGGAAATCATGATGTAATGTGTTAATTCATTATGTTCTTTCTTAGCATTTGATTGTGTTTATTACATGTTAATAAAGTGTAGTAATTCATGGTGTATTGTATTATTTCTGGTGTTCTTTGTTAGCATTTGATTGTGTTTATTGCATGTGCATTGTTTTTGTTATCATCAACATCACATTACCATCATTATCATCACATATAACATCATCTATACATCATATATAAACAAAATGCTAAGTTTTACATCATGCATGTAGGCTAAGCTAATCATCACATATCGTATCATTATTGGGGGCAAGAGGGTTGCGCATGATAAAAATCTATCCCCCACACCAATGTCATCATATCATCTTGTCCATATACATCTACAAAAACACATGAGGAATTCATTTGATATCATCTAAGGATCTATCATCTAAAATACATAGCACATGTATACATCAAACATCAAAATTAGATACATACAAATTATAAAATTAGATAACACCATAATGCATCCATAAGTGCTTTGAATCAAAACACATGAACATGCATTCGAGAATCAACATAGAGTAATTTCTAAAAAAGGGTATTTTACATCATAAATTTATCCCACTCATGTCATTAGGACATAAAAAAAATAGAGTACATCATCTCATAAAAATTTGTATACGAGCCCAAAAAGTAATCCTCATATATATATACATGTGTGTCATATACATCTGTATCAACAAAAATGGATACACATTAGTGCTCTATATCAAAAATGCCTTCAGCTGAGGCATACAAAGATGCTACATCACAAATGTCTATACAAATATACAATGTCTAGATCGGTACTCAATATAATACATCATTGATACACAATGCCATAAAAAAGGGCATGTATCAGAAAGAATCAAGCCTTCATCATGAGGCATCATCAAAATACAAGTATACAAGACTGTACATCAAAATCGGCCTTCATAAGAGGCATACATATAAATAATATGTACAACAAAAATGTAGATCTCAACCGTAGCTCTTGCCTCGCCGGAGGATCCCTGGATCTATCATCTAGTCAATGGAACATTGGAGGCTGGGATGGCGTTGGTCCAACCGGCTACTCTGCATGGGTTGTCTCACTGATCTCGTGGACTGGCCTAATCTCTGTGATTGAGAGCCTGATGCACTTGACCCTAACTTGTCATGGTAGTGCTACTCACTACTCTGGAGGAACTACCCTGTAATAGGTAGTCCTGTAAAATAAGGCCTCACCACCAAGCCTGGTGGCATCACGTATCAGGTCGGCATCTCCAGAGGTGAGCACTGCCTGAAGGGTAGTATCTCACTTGCCTATCACTTAGCCCAAGTCTACCTCAACCTATCTAGAGGAAGCAGCCTCTCGGTCTCTCTCTGTAGTAATAGTTTGCAGCTCGGTGCGGGCTTGGTCCCTCTATGTAAGGAGTGCCTGTGATCATGCATATACATGATCTCTCTGCGCAACAACCATCTACACCTATGACTTGGGACTAATGAAGAAGGCTCAATATCTAAGCCCCCTATGCCACTGTCTCCTGAATCTAACTCTTCATGCCACTGTCATCTCCTGGCTAGCCTGGGCCCGAGGCCTGATCCCGCTCTGAAAGTAAAGTAACAATATGGGCTTGGGCCTCATCACGCTCTGCTATGGCAGTCACACACTAGCCTCGAGCCTCATCTCTCTCTGCTCTGGCCATGTCTCTCTTGGCTATGACCTGCTATAACTATAGTTATACTATGGCTATCTATGCCACTGGCTAGGAGGCTATGTGTGCCTCAAGGATTAGTCCCTGAGGTGCTCTAGATGATTGTCCCTGCTCTAGGACCCTACCTATGGATGGTTGCACTGTTGCCTATACTAGGCCCTATGGCCTTAGTCCTTGTGCCTGTGAGGCACCCTGCCCATCATGTGGAATACCATCAAAAGGATCCTCTAGGTCTGGCCCCTATGCCACTGCCCTCACCCTATGCTCTACACCATGCCATATCTCTACAGGTGGGTGAATGCCTATTTCTAGGCCTCCTTCAAAATGGTGAGATCTTTGGGGTAACATTGTAGAATACCAAGCTACATAGTCATTGTGGTCAGCTGGATCTCTCACCTGTCGTACTGGGTACCATACCTATGGGACCACCTGTGTGAAACTCACCCTAGCTCGGGCCACCAATATGCAAGGCCCTATGGTGCCTTCTGAATCCCTACGTGCATGCCAGATATCTAGGCTGGGGACCCCTTGTACCCTGCCAAGGTGCCGTTGGCACCTATCTACTCAATATAACTCCCTAATATAACTATGGCTGCCGGTCTAAAATTCTCTACCAGGACACGCTGAGCTCTCAAGCATCCTCCGCCACTAGAAATGCCTATATGGCTGCCAGATGACATCTATCTCTACCAACTCATCAAACTCTCACCTATATCTGAATAGGCTACCAAGATGGCCATGTACATCCCCACCATCTGCTACCCATGCCATATACGATGGCTCCTCAGGATCTCAGACATGAAAAGTGCCCATGGGGCATCCGATCACAATATGATCCCATGACCATATCTATAATAAGGAGGTTGGACCCACGGTCTTCTGACCGTGGTATGTGATCAAGTGTAAATCCTAGTATAGGTGGGCCAATATGCACTGCCCCCAACAATATCTCTCACCGCTATAGATGCCATGAACCAAAGGCAATAGTCCTCTCGGGAATGAGGTCCTTGTCTTATTAGTGAGTAAGAACCCACTGATAAGAGACATGATGTAGAGAGGCCCCCAATGTAGTGTGGGGTCGAGAGATGCACTCATGTAATGCTATGGTCATCCCATCATGCGGTATATCATCAACACCAAAAAGGGCACTGCAAGCTGCTCTAATCAACCCTACATCAGAATTGTACTCAATCAAGGTGCCCATCATCGGCATGCGAAGAATCCGCCATACATCCTCAATGGTGACAGTCATCTCTCTGTCGGCATTTTGAAATACTGACTCTCGATATGCCATCACTCAGCTAGCATAGTCAATAGGCTATGATCTAGTATGATAGAAGGCATCCGAGACATAAGGCCTAGCCCTACCGCCTCGAGAAGTATCGCCATGGCTCACCGGTCACGTTGGCGCATACTACCCTCTAGCTCAGCTATCCGGGTATGTCACTCCCACGTCTGTAACACTGGTAATCATCTCTGCAAAATAACACGACACTAGTTAGTTCCTAACATTTCTTCTAAAAATCTATCTCCCCTTTTAGGGTTAACCCAAAAATCCTAAAAATTCTTCTAAGTGTCATGTTTTGACACTTTCCCATCTTTTCTCCACCTGTCTAGGGCACCTGCACACCCTTTTGGGCATGTGCACCACATTTTTGGCACTTGCGCTTGCACGCGTGTTTCTTTTGGCACTTGCACCCTCTTTCGGGTGCACGGGCGCCCTTTTTGGTGTGTGTGCCACACATTTGGTGCTTGCACGTATGCTCCCGTGTATGTGCACTCGCCTTTTCATGCTTGCACTATGCTTTTCACATGTGCACCCTATTTCTTATGTGTGCACATGTGCATACATGTGTTTGTGTGTTCGTGTGTGCATGGGTGTGTGTTTTTTGTGCCTACGTGTGTGCACGTATGTGTTTTGGCACATGCGCCCCCAAAAGAACACATGTGTCCCCAAAAATCAACTTTGTGCCCCCTATCCGCGCCTATGCTGCATGGGCGTGTGCCAACATGATTTCCTAGGGCTAAAGGCCTAATTTAATGCATTAATGACCAAAATCACTAGGCTAGGGTTCGATACTCACAAAGGGGTCATCGTCTGCATGCCGCTGGTACCCCCGGACTACATATGTGTGCCTCAATCGGTCTCATGAGATCACCATGGTTCTCCTCAGTATCAAAGCCTCATGGTAACTTTTATAAATGACTCAGTTAAAATAAATTCATTGTGATGTTTTTACCCCCCCTAGTGGGGTATATTAACTGTTTTTCACATCGGGGGGCGAAGAGGCCCGTTTCGATCGTTGTTTTCTCTCATGTTCACTATGGAATAATTATTTTTATTAAATAATTATTTTTCTCTTATTTTTCACCATATTGGGGCATTTTTTCTGTCTCGATACCCCTTTCTTCTCCTCGAGACAATTTTATTGCTCCTTGGCAATTTTATTCTTCTCCACACTCTCGTAAATAATTATTTTTCAAATAATTTTTAAATTTTTTTTTTTTTCCACTAAACAAGGACATTATTTGTCATTTGTTTCTTCTTTCTTCCACCTAGGGAACTTTCTGCTACCCACTAGGCCTTTAACTTTCTTCTTCTATCTTCTTCTATTTCACCACATTTGGAAAGAAAAAAGAATAAAAATTGTATACATGTCAAAAATCCAAAAACAGGGCAAAATTTTTCAAAAAAATCCTAAAAAGTAAAAAACCCTACAAAAATGGTAACTTGCTTATTACGGCTGAAACTTGTGTCTTACGCATGGTATTTTCTCCATATCTTGTTGGTTTGTCTCACATCTTCCCTGATTAATATGACTCGCGGATCACCGGATTCACAACCATTCACAAAAAGCTAGTTGTTTGCTTTATGTCGTAATCTTTATGCGTAACTTGCTTATTACGGTGAAACTTGTGTCTTCGCGCATGGTATTTTCTCCATATCTTTTGGTTTGTCTCACATCTTCCCGATTAATATGACTCGCGGATCACGATTCACAACCATTCACAAAAGCTAGTTGTTTGCTTTATCTGTGTGATTCCTCTGATTGTTTGTTAGGATACGTTGATTTCTAGCTATAGGATACGTTGGTTATTTCTTAGCTGTCTATTCTTATCTTGTTATCACATTATTCTCTGCCACTTTTGTGGATCTTCCCAGCATAGTTAGGGAGTCAGTTCATTCTTCTGTCCTATTTAAACTGGACGTGTGCATTGTTCTCTTCAGAATAATATGAGATAAATCTATCTCTTCTTATTTCTCTTTCTGTAGCTCTCAGTTTGGTATCAGAGCAGCATCAATATCCTTCGCCCTGTGTGGAAGATTCTCAGACCAGTGACTATTTTGGCATGTTTGGAAACTCGCTCATCTTCTTCATTGTAAAGATTGACGTGAGGAATCCCAGCACTGCATCCCGCGTGTGAAACGTGGAAAGTGGAGTGTTTTAAAAAAAAAGCACATAGAAACGCCACGACCAAGCTGTGTAATTCTGATCCATGGTGCTTCGTTCTTCTTTGTGTAATCGATCCATGGTCGTTCGCCGCTTCGTGTATTCTCGATCCGGAGTGTGATTCCTCTGATTGGGATTCGAACCCGGGGTGGCAAGGCCCACAGAGCTAGAGATCTGAGAACGGGTGTCTTATTTGTTCAAAGGGGGTCGAGGTGAAGAAGATCGTCGGTGTGATTGATCCAAACTAAAGATCAATCTTAGAACTTGAGCCAAAGCACAAGCTTTACAGGCGAAAGACATTCTATTCCTGCGTGGAAGAGCGTGCTGCGAAAACAATATTGCTGCAGCGAGCGTGCAGAGTTACTCAGTCACCTGCTGAAGGAAGGCAACACATGCACGTTTTTCGAGGTAATTTTGAGTCTACAACGTCTCTTCTACACTACATCGAATGTCGAGTGTATAACCTCGATTGAAAGCGTCCAACAACACGGTCGCCCACGGTGAAAGCCACAACATCAACTCGCCCAGGCGAGAGAACACCTTGGAGAAGCTCCCGAGAGCTCACGGGTTCTACTTTGCCTTCTTTGAGCAGCTTAAAAATTGTGGAAATCTTGCATTCGACAAACTTGTTCGAGAAGGACTCCTTGAGTACTTTCTTTTCGACGTCAGCTGCCAAGCAAAGCGAGTACGGGAAGAATTAGAAGCCGGATACGACGCAGATTGTGACGACGAAGAAGAACGCCCTGCAAAGCGTCGCCGTCTCACAGCACGTGAATATCGCGAGCATCTACAAGCCAGTCATTCTCGACAGTGAGTCCAAATTGTAATAACTTTTTCAAATAAATAAATATTTTTTTATTACAATGTCTGCTCCGAAGTTACTTCTGTCTGATGCTCAGTTGCTCAAAGGGCCTAATTTTGCGGCCTGGAAGACAAAAATGAAGACAATCCTTCAGTTTGAAGGATTATGGGGAATTGTCACAGGATCTATCCCTGCTCCCACAGCCCCCGATGAACTAGTAAAATATGACATGGCTAGTGCTAAAGCCTTGATGCTGATAATGCTCAGTATCAGTGATGACGTGCAACCGCATGTTCGGAATGCGGAGAAACCCAAGGAGGCACAGGATAAGTTGTGACCATTTATGAAGCCAAAAATCGAGACAAAGATTCTTCATCTTGATCAAGTGCACACCCTCTCTATGGGTCGGCGAGAAAGTGGAGGAATTCCTGCGTCGCGTGGCTGAGTTGAGATCGGAGTTATTGGCGCTCGGTGAAACGGTAGATGATAAACTACTCGTCCCAATCACCTTGAGAGCACTCCCTTCTCAATTTCGAGTGTTTGTTACAACACTGAATGTGTCTAAACAAATAGTGACATTCGAAGAGCTTGTGAATTTGCTGCAGCAGGAAGAAGCTATCACTTCATCGCATGGGGAGTCTCAGGACAAAGCCTTGTTCTCAAAGCCTAATCGTGGCCAAGAAGAATCGGAAAGGTCCCCGGAGAAGCCAAATCCAGGTCACGATCCAAATAGAAAGATCAAAAGTCAAAGAGATGGTGTCACATTTGCGGAGAACCAATACTCACGACATCGATCATTTGTTGGCACAACACAAACAAGGGTCTTGAAGCCATACAAGCACATCCGGCGCGAAGATTTTCAAAAGTCTAAGCAGCGTCCCATTTGGAGAAAGCAAAAAGGACATCTTGCAGCCCAACAAGAGGATGATGAATCTGATGAGGAGACATCAGAAGGAGCCCATTGTAGTAAGAATCTTGTACTCGTCTCTCAAACTTCTCAGCCCACGAAGAAAGTCTGGTTGATAGACTCTAGTGCAAGCAAGCATATGTCAGGTGACAAGAAGCTGTTTGATTCACTACGCGAAGAGCCAACTGGAGATCGAGTTCGGATAGCGGATGACAAAGAGTACATTGCAGAAGGAATAGGGAATGTGACCATTCCTCTGGGGCCACGAAAATGTACACTTACAAAGGTACTATATGTTCCTGGCTTGACTAGCAATCTTTTGTCAGTTACTCAGCTCTTGAATCATCACCTTAAGGTTGAATTTCTTGTTCAAAATGGCATTAAATCATGCTTAATCTCCCGACAAGGTACGGTTCTTGCTAAAGCCTTTGTAAAAGATAAGTTATTTGCTTTAGATACTGTTTCATCTTCTGCAGTAGCTTTATCTGCTTCAACAATAGAATCAACTGCCTTATGGCATTATAGATATGGACACTTGTCGGTCGGTTCACTGCACCAGATGAGTTCAAAAGCAATGGTCCGTGGACTACCCAAATTGTCCAGTTCCTTGCCTATTTGCCCTGGTTGTCTTGCAGGAAAACAACATAGAGATCCGTTTCAAGCGAGCACCTTCCATGCCAAGAAGTGTCTGGAGATAGTTCATACCGATCTGAACGGCCCATTTCCTGCTTCGTTTTCAGGATACAAATACTTCCAGTTGTTCATGGATGACCACTCTCGCAAGATGTGGGTATATTTCCTAAAGCAGAAAAGTGAGGCTCTTCAACACTTTTAGAACTTCTATCATCGTGTTGTCAAAGAATCTGGACAACCACTTCTTCTACTCCGCTCAGATCGAGGGGGGGAATTCACATCAAAGAAGTTCTTGGCCTTCCTAAACCATCACGGCATTAAGCGGCTGCAGCTCCCTACACGCCCCAAAGAAATGGCATTGTTGAGCATCGTGATCGCACAAAGTGATGGAGATGGCTCGCTGCATGCTATCAACTGCAAAGCTAGGAGAACGCTATTGGGCTGAAGCAGTACAAACGGCTGTATATCTTCTCAACAGGGCACCAACAAAGATTCTACTGAACAAGACACCAGAAGAGGTATGGAGTGGTAAAAAGCCATCAATTTCTCATTTGCGAGTATTTGGTTGCATAGCATACATGCATGTTCCATCTTCGAAGAGAAAGAAGGTAGAGCCAAAAACACTCCCGTGTATCCTTCTTGGCTACAGTACTACCTCGAAGGCATATCGTCTCATGGATCCTGAGACAAAGAAAGTATACGAGAGTCGGGATGTGGTTTGTGACGAGTCATCCTTTGACTCAATAGTATCAACAGAAGATTCACTTCCAAACACATCTCACCGATTAGTCTCTGAATCGGATGATGAGTGGAGGAGACTACTCGAGAGAAAGAAATGCTACCGGAGAACTATTTGTTGACCTTGGAGAATGCGAGAATGTGACTCCACATTAATCCTCACGGCACGACGACACGTTCTTCTCAAAAGCGAGTCAAGTTCTCATCCGAAGTGGGTACAAAGAACTATCAAGGACTCAAATTTGCAACAACTCCCGGATACATCATCCGAGTCAAAACAAGGAGTCAAACAAGAAATGAGGTAAACTTTGCACTCATGAGTTCACGATGAATAGCTCAAGGCCGAGATAATGTTCGTGAAGCACTCGGTCAAACTCGGTGGAAGGAAGCTATGGAAATGCAGATATGACTCACTCATGAAAAATTGGACATGGGAACTTGTCGATCCGCCTACGGAAAGAAACCCATAGGATGCAAATGGGTCTTCAAGACAAAATATAAGGCAGATGGATCCATCGACAAATATAAAGCATGACTTGTAGCCAAAGGATATGCTCAGAAAGAAGGCATCGACTATGAAGAAACCTTTGCACCCACTGCGAAGATGAAGACCATCAGGGTAGTTTGTGCACTTGCAGCACAGAAAGGATGGAGACTTCAGTAGATGGACGTCAAGAGTGCTTTCCTGAATGGTGATCTGAAAGAAGAAGTATACATGACCCAACCTGAAGGATTTGTGGATGAAAATCAGCCTAAAAAGGTATGTCGTCTCATCAAATCTCTTTACGGACTGAAACAAGCTCCCAGGGCATGGTATATCAAGATCAACGATCACCTTTTGCAGCATGGGTTCACTCGTAGTCCCTCAGATTCAAATCTGTATATAAAGAAGGTAGGCAAAGAAATTATCATTCTGGTTGTTTATGTAGATGATCTTGTGATCACTGGTAGTTCAGAAGATCAGGTTGATATTGTAAAGAATGATCTCAAAAGAACCTTCGACATGACAGATTTGGGGCTACTACATTACTGTCTTGGCTTGGAAATATGGCAAAAGGAGCATCACATCTTTGTCTCCCAGACAAAGTACGCCAAGACACTCCTGGAAAAGTATAGAATGTCTGATTGTAAACCTATATCCACTCCCATGGAAAAAGGCTTGCAACTTTCAAGATTCCAGGACTCACCTCAAGTAGATGCTACTCTCTACAGGCAATTGATTGGAGGGCTCATCTATTTGACATACACCAGACCAGATCTATGCTATGTTGTCAGCTATCTTTCCAGGTTCATGCAAGAGCCAAAGAAATGTCACTGGAATGTAGCAAAGCATGTTTTGAGATATGTCCGAGGAACAACTAATTATGGTCTGGAATATAAAAAGAATGATCAATTCTTCCTACAGGGATTTGTCGACTCGGACCATGCTTTGGATCTCGTGATGATAGGAAATCAACTACAGGATACATATTTCATCTCGGATCTGGACCAATCTCGTGGATAAGCAAGAAGCGAGAATGTTGTTTCTATCTCATCCACGGAGGCAGAATATCGCGCCGCACAGAGTGTGTGCGAAGTGATATGGATACGTCGCATTATGGATGACCTAGGAATTCCTGAAAAATAGTCACCTATTCTCTATTGCGACAATCAGAGTGTGTTGAAGCTCGTGCAGAATCCAGTCTTTCATGAACGAACAAAGCATATTGAAATTGACTGCCATTTCATTCGAGAGCACGTCTTGAACCATCAAATTCAGCTCCAGTACTGTCCTACTGAAGCACAAGTTGCTGACATTCTCACTAAATCTCTTGGAAAAGTGAAATTTGAATCTTTCAGAGGTCACATTTGCAAGAATAATGTAATAAGGGGGGGAATGTTAGGATACGTTGATTTCTAGCTATAGGATACGTTGGTTATTTCTTAGCTGTCTATTCTTATCTTGTTATCACATTATTCTCTGCCACTTTTGTGGATCTTCCCAGCATAGTTAGGGAGTCAGTTCAGTCTTCTGTCCTATTTAAACTGGACGTGTGCATTGTTCTCTTCAGAATAATATGAGATAAATCTATCTCTTCTTATTTCTCTTTCTGTAGCTCTCAACTTGCTTATTACGGCTGAAACTTGTGTCTTACGCATGGTATTTTCTCCATATCTTTTGGTTTGTCTCACATCTTCCCTGATTAATATGACACGCGGATCACGGATTCACAACCATTCACAAAAGCTAGTTGTTTGCTTTGTCTCAGTAATCTAGGACACTTTTATGCCCCAATTGTTGTTTCATTGAGCATAATCAATTTTCATGAACCCCATGTCCATTGTCATTTCCCCTTGCATGTACCATTTCTTTGGGCATCATTTTTAACCCTTCTCATCAATCACGAACTTGTGGATCTCTTTAGGAATGATAAAAAATATTTGTGTAAATGTCTTGACAGGTTATTGGGTTGATATATGTGCATTCGTGTTTTTTTCCCTCGTTAAATGAGCTTGTTTCCTTCTCGTATTGCATTACATTTTTGTATGTTGCATGGAGTTGGTATTTTCAGCAATGGACAATTGTTCATAGTATGGCTTTTCATGTCATTCTATCATTGTTGTATGCTTATATTTTTCATAAGGACCAATGACGTAGCTCTTGTGGCAATATGATGACATCAAAATTGTTCCAATATATAACATAGAGGCTAAGCTCTTCCCTCCCCTCCTCCATATTTCTTCTACACCACTTCCCTTTCACCCCTATTTTTCTCTCACTGGGGCATCCTGCCTCTTCCCCATTCTTTTGCCTATCTCTCATATTTTTCAATTCTTGATCAACTTCTTTCATCACCCCATCGAAACTCGAGGGGGCATCTCTCCCTCTACTAATTTTTCTTCTATCCCTTCAAATTTTCTTCCATCTACTATATTTGAAGTGGCGTCACCTATGCCACCCCAAAGAGGGGAAAATGGAGACACCTATAATTATGCCCAAGCAATTTAAATACTTAAATCGCGCTAATTATCTCCTTTCTCGCAAATCGACGACATATCATCAAAAGCACTCATATTCCCTCTTATTGTTGTTAATTAATTACAATACGCTAATTGATTAATTTTTATCCAGCTAATAACCTAATTAACAACCTTCCATTTATTATTTACCCTTCTATCTAGATTAATTAATCATTATTAATTAATTATCCTTCCTCATCATTCAATTAATAAATCAATATTTAATTGATTTAATCCCTTCCTAATGGCCTAGATCGTATTGATATTCCTATAATTGGCTTATAAGCTTACACCTACCTATTAATTAATCACCTTTGATTAATTAAAGCACCCCCAACTCCCATGACTTGCTTAGCATAAATTAAACCCTTATAAATTAAAGTTACCTTTAATAAAGCAACCTTATCCATTCTTAATCATGTTTTACCTTTATCCCACATGCGAAAGAGATGAAGTGCTTCCTCTATCCATTAGGCTATATAAGGAGCGCTCCTCCTACCTTTATACCCACACCTAATTCCCTTGAGAAAGCAAAGGAAAGCACATAGTCTTGCACTAAAATCCTTTTTCCTCACACCCACCATCATCCACCTTGAAGAGCTAGGCCTCACACCCAAGCATCCTTGAAGGATCAAGGCAAACAATATTGTTGATTGCCATTGGACTACATAGGTCCAATTGATTTAATTAGGCAATTAGAAGAATAGAGTTCTTGATTTGCATTATGCTTGATTTCATTATTTCAAAGTTATGATGCTAATGTAGGCCTTGTTCATTTCTTCATCTTGATGGTACTCCTTTCTTGTTTCTAGCTAGGTTAGGGAACTATTTTAGGTGGTAGTTTCTTGTTTTCAATCTAACCTAGGAAAAATAATAAATGTACACAAAGTTACTTTAAATTAATAATATAAATTTCTTTAATTAATCCCCATTATAAAAACAATACTTCCCTTGATACTTATGAATAACCTAGGTTAGTCTAAGGCTTGGTTTAGACTCCTTAAGTTTTATTTCAATAAAATTTAATTTACACCATAAATGAAACTTGCACAAATTAAAACCATGGGTAAAGGGGTCTATTTAATTAAATACTAAAGTTATTTTAATCCCACAAGGTGACTAGGTTTAAAAACAAATAACAAGGTCCCTAATTTAGCACAAGGGTTAGAAGAATAAACCCACCCCTTACACAAATAAAGTGGCCCCTTAAAAAGTCAACCCATGCATTTGAATTTTTACTCAACCACTCCCCACCTACTTTTTGTAGGGATGAATCCCATCCATTGGATGGATTCATTTGGGGCCACAAGATCAAAGGATTTCACTAACCCTAAGTTTTCTTATGAAGGCTTCTTTCTCTTTTCTTTTGACTTATTATTTCTCTTTTGTTTTGCAGATTGGTGGAGGAGAAGGAGGAAGCCATTAGAGGCCATCTCAAGCTTTTGGAGAGACATACATGTCTCATTTATTTTCTAGTATTTTTTACACCCTCATTTAGGGTTTCAAAGTATTTATTTATTTTATTTAACTCATATTTTTTTATTTGCCCAAATGGGCTTATGGGTTTTGCCCCATTTTAGTGATATAGTTAAATTTGATATATGTTTCCGTGTGTGTGTGTGTGTGTGTGTGTGTGTGTGTGTGTGTGTGTGTGTGTGTGTGTGTGTGTGTGTATATATATATAAATGTGTGTGTGTGTACACACACACGCACACGTATGCATACATGTATACACACACATATATAATATGTGTGTGTGTGTGTTTATGTGTGTGTATATAAAACCGTATTAAAAGGAGGTAACACTTGGCCACGAGTTTAAAAAACATAGTCCGTATAAAGAAATATGCACATAGTTTAATGTAACCGTAGGGGGTTTTAATGTTTATGTGACAGAGTTTGGGGGTTAGGGGGTGGGTCACCAACCCCATCCCCACCCATTGATAGGGGGTGGGATCGGTTTGGTCGTGCACCCTCCCCAACCCTATTCCCTAACAAAAAAAATAAATTAGGCTTGCGACCTCTACATTAAAACAATGACTTTAACTTTAGCTTTCCCCACATGGGTTGACACTTAAAAATTTTAGTTAGCATAATTATATATATATATATGTATGTATGTATGTATTTATGTATGTATGTATGTATGTATGTATGTATGTATGTATGTATGTATGTATGTATGTATGTGTGTGTGTGTATATATATGTATATTATATATATATACACTAATTATTTATATTTTTAAATTAATTATATCAATATAGCTATTAATAACAAAAGAAAATTAGTGATATCTCTTGACAATGAATACTTGAAAACAATATTTGACACGAGAAGATTTGCACAAAAAAAGATGGTGCTTGTATATTTTATTAATATCAAATTCAAGTATTACATACAAATGAGAGAGCTGCAATATTTATAGATATTGGACAACTTCTATCTCATCCACACTATATGGAAACAAATCATCTAATCTAAGAAATATGTTGAATTAGCATATTTCCCCTAACTACCCCTATTGCCCCTCATGTAAATCATCTAGGAACAAATAATGCAAGATAGAATATGATCCCACAAACATTGGGATGATAAAACTATCACCTACTTAACTAACAACTAAGGACAACTAATATCTATTGACGTAAGTTTAAAGTATTTAACTAAATACTTTAACTTATTACATTTATTCAAATATCAACTAATGATGAATTAATCTAACTTTTATTCATAACATTCCCCCCCTTAATTCAGCATGGCCTCAAGTGAACAGGAGATAAATTCTCTAAAACCCTCAAATTTACCTCGAGCAAGTGACTTTGTGAAGACATCTACACGTTGCATATCTGTTGGGCAATATTGGAGCTGAATGTTGTTATTCTAAACATGTTTGCGAATGAAATGTGCCCTGTACCTCAATGTGTTTTCTGCACTCATGAAAAACTAGATTTCGAACAAGTTTTACTAACCCTTTGTTATCAACATGTAGGATAGTTGGAAATTTCTGTGGTGTTCCCAATCCTTCAAGTATACGTTGGAGCCATATCACTTCACGAGATAGCTCCACTTTCTACATGATATTTTGATTCTCAGATGATATGGAAACATAAGTATGCTTCTTACTCCCCATGATATCGGTCCATATCCCAAAAAGAATACAAAGCTTGAAGTGGATTTCTTATCATCTATGTTTCTGCATGATCTAAATCGACTATCCTATCAAGATGAAGTTATAATTCTTCTTATATTCAAGTCCATATTCCATAGATCCTCTATGTACCTCGATGTCCGCTTTGCTACTTTCTAGTGAGAAACCCTTGGTTCTTACATGAATTGTGAAAGATAGATTGACTGCATAGTTGATATCTAGGCCTAGTGTAAGTCAAGTAGATGAGACTCCCGATCAACTACCGATAGAGAGTTGCATTTACTTGTGGTGATGGATTTGCTCGAGATAGTTGAAGTCTTGTCTCCATAGGTATGGAAAATGTCTTACAATCCATCATATTAAATTTCTCGAGCATTGTCTTGGTGTATTTCAATTGTGACACAAAGATATGATTTTCTTTTCGTTAAACTTCAAGTCCAAGACAATAATGCAGAAGCCCAAGATTAGTCAAGTCGAATGATCATGTTAGATATTTCTTTTTGAATCAATCATCCTCATTGATCCTCCAGTGATGACTAGATCATCAACATATACTACAATGATCACTATCTCCCCCATTGCTTATTGAGATAGAGATTAGGATCGTATGGACTCCTGTTGAATCCATGTTGAATGAGATGCTCATCAATTTTTATGTACCATGCCCTAGGAAACTTCTTTAGACCATATAGTGATTTTATTAGTTTACATACCTTCTCCTCTTTACCTGGTATGACAAAACCTTCTTGTTGAGTCATGTAAACTTCTTCCTATAAATCACCATTATTAAGAAAGTCACTTTTCACATCCATTTGGTGTATTTTCCAACCAAATTATGTAGCTAGAGCGAATATTAATCTCAAAGTTTTTATCTTAGTTGTGGGAGAAAAAATCTCCTCATAATCAATGCCTTTTTTTTGAGCATATCCCTTAGCAACTAGTCTAGCCTTATGTTTATCAATTTTTCCATCTGCTTTGTACTTCATTTTGAAGATCCTTCTACATCCAATCAGCTTTTGACACGTGGAAGATCTATAAGTTTCCATGTATTATTTTTCATAAGTGACTTATATTCTACATCCATAGCATCTTTCCAATGTTTAGACTATAGGGCTTCTGAAACTGAGGATGGCTTAATAGTTTCAACAACTTTACTCATTAAGGCCAAATTGACCTCATTTTGAGCCATACTACGAGTCCTCATTCTAGTGGTAGATGTGTTAGGGACACTATCCAATTTTGCATCTCTAATCATACTTGTATACCATTTAGGCATACTTTTTTTGGTTCTTGTGGGAGGTTGAATTTCATTATCTTCCCCATCATCACTATCATCATCAAAGTGATTACCATCCTCTGTTTTTATTGTAGGGATGATTTTTTCATCATGTGAGTGTATGGAAGGAGAATCTTCTTCTTTCTTCTCAAAGAACTCAACATCCCGACTAGTGTATACCCTTCTTATTCTTGGATTCATAAGTCTATAACCAATTGATTCATCATTGTATCCAAAGAATATAATTTTCTCTGATTTCATATCAAGCTTAGTTATTTGTTTCTTAGGAATGTGCATACTTACTTTACATCCAAAAACTCTAAGGTGTGAAATAGATGGCTTATGCTCTGACCATGCTTCCTGTGGTGTTACTTTATCAAGAGCTGCATGGGAACTCTATTTAGTAAATGCACTATTGTTTTAGTTGCTTCACCCAAAATGATTTTGATAAACTTGCATCATCAATCACACATTGCACCATATCCATGATAGTATGATTTCGCCTTTCAAAAACAACATTTTTTTGCGAGGTATGTGAGGAGGATCCATTTGACAACGAATGCCACGTGTTTTCAAAAATCATTGAACTCATTGCTAGTGCATTCTCCCCTCGATCCGATAGAGCGTTTTTATTTTCCTACCAAACTCTGTTTCAACAAGGGCTTTAAACTTCTTGAAATTTTCAAAAGCTTGGTCTTTTGTAGAAAGACAATATATCCACATTTTTGTTGAAAAATCATCAACAAAGAGCATGAAATATTGAAACCTAGAGTGGCTAGGTCTCATTGGTCTACACAAATCGGTATGCACCAAGTCAAGTTTTTCCTTAGCTCGAAATGTACTATGTTTGAATGGTGCTCTATTTTTTTCTTCCAAATAGTGTTGACATTTATCTGTACCCTTTTTTAGAGGTGGTAAACCCTTAACCATGTCGTATCGACAAAGTGTGTCAAGATAGCCAAAACTCACATGTCCAAGTCTTCGATGCCATAGTTGAGCTGATGATGTATCCTTGGCTAAAAGTGCTTGATCATTTCGTTAAAAAACTCCAACTGAAACATTCGAATCTTTTGTAACAATTTTTGAGCTTCGTGACTTATCTCGAATTAGGCACATATTTTTACACCTTTACAATCAAAGTCAATTTTGAGATTGTGATGTAATAATTGACTCACGGATAATAAATTTTTTGTTAAACCAAGGACATAAAGAACATCTGTAATTTTACAATTATTTTGCCCAAGTGGTAGTGAAATGGAACCAATGCCTTCAACACTATATGATGTATCATCACCCAAAGAGACATGATTTTTGGTGGGTGTTTTACTCATTGTGAAGAACCAATCTTTCTTTCATGTCATGTGTTGAGTTGCACTGAGTCGACATACCAAATTTCATTTGTAGAATTGGATACTTCATTTGACTGTGCAAAATAGAGGAAGTCATCATCATCAAATTGATCTTCCTATTCAGCTACATTTCCTTGTTGAGTTGGTTTCTTCTTCCACTTTTGATAATTTTGTCCCTGTTTACTCTGTTGTTGGCCTGATTTTGTTTGTTGGTAATTAGTATTTTTACCACTTGATGATCCTTGTTGGAATGTGTTGTACCAACAATTTTTTAACTCATGTCCTTTTCGACCACAAATAAGACATTTTTGTTGGTCCTTTTGGCCTTGTTGAGAATTACCTTGCTTCTGAGGTTGTTTACTAGACTTCACCTATTTTTTCCCTTTTTGATTAGAAGCAAGTGCCTACTCTTCAGTTTCAATAGTTGAGTGAATAGATTCTTCTTGTTGGAGCATATTCACTAACTCTTCAAAATTGTTGTTTGACCAGTTATGTTTAACATGGTCACAAAAATCCTATAAGAAGGAGGAAGAGCTCTCAATACTATAGGCACAAGTGATGTGTCAGTTACTTCTTCTTCCAAAGCTTGAAGTGATGCACGCAAAGTTGCCACTCTTCTCAAAAACATTTCAACTTTCTCAGTTGGTTGCATTTTCAAGTTTAATAGTTGACTTTGGAGATGAAGTATTGTGTTCTTATTTTTTGACTCATATACCATTTTCAACTTGTCCCAAGATTCTTTTGTTGTTGTGGACTCATGAATATGAGGTTATACCTCATCTGAAACACTAAACAAGATTATTAACTTTGATTTTTGATTTTCACGATCAAATGTAGTTTGTTGTGTAACATCATTGCAAATCTTGTTAATGTACCAGAAACAATGGTCCATAGATTTTCAAAATCAAGTTGTGCATGAATTTTTGTTTTCCATGTTGGATAATTATCAGAATGCAAAAGTTGAGAATTTGGCAAAAAGAACTTTGGCACCGTAATTGCAGCCATTGTGAAAAGTGATAAACAGTAGAAGCAAAAATTGAACACTTTTCCCCCCTTAAAGCATGCACACCCCCCCAAAAAATATTATTTTATTTATTTTTGGGCTCCTTTTCAGCCGTGTACAATGAATTTTTGGCACTATTGGCCCTGTTACAAATTTGGCTCTGTGGCCGATTTACAAAAATAAAATGGCTCTCTTGGACTCTTTGGCCTCTTTTCAAATACAAAAATCTTATTTTTGTAATTTTTACAAGATAAATATTTTCCAAATCTGATTAAAAACTAGACCAAGATGTAGAGCTCACAAAAATACACACTTTCAAACAAAAGGCACCTCAATCTGAGGTACCAGTTGAAAGTTATGCCTTTTTAAATTGCAATTTTAATATCTTTCCGGCCCCTTTCCAAAAATATAATTTTTTTCCTTCTAATTTTTTCATGACGTACAAAAAAAAAAAAAAATCAAATTTGATTTTTTTAAATGAACATAGTAACGACTTACATGCATGTGTAGTGCATTTTTAGGCAATCAGTAGTTCATCCTCTTTGCATATGCATTATAATAACCCTTGGCCACACTTTTCTTTTATTGTTTCTCTTTGTACACAGGTATTTCTTTTTCTTGGAGGCAACTTGTTCTTCCTTCTTCCAACGTAGCTCTTTTGTTGCAGGTTGCAAATCTTCTCCCGTTTAATTTGTAGTCTTCATTTTGGATGTAGGAATGTTGTAGATCATTCAAATATGCAATCTTCTACTCCTCTGGTAGATGCAGGTTCACAGAGAACCTTCCATGTTTGATTGGATCTCTTCTTTTTAAATGCTCAAATACAGAGAAGAAGAAGAAGAAGAATAAAAGTACAAAGAAGAGGAAGAACAAATAATGTGGGAGATTGAAATAATTGGGTATCCACAGATCAAAAATTGTATATATATATATATATATATTATATAAATGCTTCCATTTTTATTTTTTAAACACATACGGGTAATTTTTAAAAAAAAAATACCGGAGAATGAAACAATTTCACCTTTTACAACAAATTAGCATCCGAGTCCATAAAGGCCTATGATTGCGCTCCGGTGTTCTTCAATTACAAATCAACCATGATTCGGGGTGTGGAGCCATGTTGGAGCATGAAATGGTTGGGGGCATCATGGCTCCTCCTAGCTCTAGAATTTCTCTAGATCTCCCAAACTTCCCTAAAACTTCCTACACTTCTCTCTCGGATCATAATACTACTCGATACTAAATCTTGACAATGAATACTTGAAAATAATATTTGACACAGATGCTTTGCATAGAAACAAGATGGTGCTTGTATATTTTATTAATATCAAATTCAAGCATTACAGACAAATGAGAGAGCTACACTATTTATAGATATTGGAAAGCTTCTATCTCATCCACAATATATGGAAACAAATAATCTAATCTAAGCAAATATGTAGAAATAGCATATTTCCCCTAATTGCCCCTATTGCCCCTCATGGAAATCATTTGAGAACAAAATATGCAAGATAGAACATGATCCCACAAACATTGGGATGAGAACACTATCACTTAGTTAACTAACAACTAAGGATACCTAATATCTATTAACATAAGTTTAAAGTATTTAATTAAATACTTTAACTTATTACATTTATTCAAATATCAACTAATGATGAATTAAGCTAAGTTTTATTCATAACAATATCTTAATATCTAGGCTATTTTCAAAAGATGATGATATTCATATTTTGAATAAGATAACTCTCATACTTAGAATCTTATTTTAAAATTTGGTAATATTTTGATAGGAGGTTTAGAATTAAGTCCAAATTTCATTTGTTGTTACATTGATTTATTTTGGGTTATAAGTAATTTTACAATAACTTAGTAATTAATTTACACATTCCAATGAGGCTAAGGCCTAAGATTCAAATAAGTAATTTATTTTTCCCTAGTATTAGGAAATTGTCTATTTTTATTAACCAAGAAAATGACATGGAAGATTTAAGTTCTTTCCATCTAAGTATAAAAATCTTGACTTTCTTTCAAGGATGCAAGGAAATTGACAAATATAACTTATTTCACTACTCTATAAATTTCATGTAATACAATGGGAATAACTCTTTATTTGCTTTTACAAACTACAAATTTGCAACCATTCTCACAACCAAATTTTACAAGATTTCTAATAAGTTTTAAAATAAGAACTACTAACTTTCCAATAAGATCTACACACTTATATCAGATAATAAGTTGACTAAAATATGAACAAGTTGTTTCTTTCCTTTTTGATCACTTTTCCATTATAACAAGACTAGCTTTAATAAAAGGTCTTTCTTTCCTTCACAACATACAATACAATCTTAATAACTAATAATCAATACAACTTTTCTTTCAAAAGAACAATACAATAATCTTCCACTAGAAGTGGGAATTTTACAAGAAGGAAACTATAATGAAATGCATTTTTTCTTCTAATACTTCTCCAAGAATCGAATCTCCAACCAAGCTCCATCTTCTCTTCACTAATAGATTCAAGAGTAGGAAAAATCAAAATATCATTGTTACTTGGTTCTTCTTTTTCTGAAACCATTCCGATAGACGGCCTGTAACATTATAACTAAAAAGTTTGATAACCGATTCAACAAGTGACAACAGCATAATAAATTATATTTGACAGGTTCGGAATAGCATAAAATTCGAACTGGGTAGTCAGTGAAGTAATGCCTTTTATTGTAAATTGAATAGGTCATGTCTGCAAGAAATTTTTAATAGGCGTGAAGGAAAGTACGAGATCACCAAGATTCTATGTTGAAAATTCATATGGCTATGTTTTTGGATTTTTCTTGTCTGAACACCTAGAGAGAGATATCTCAAAAATATTTCAAACAAATTGCTGCATAACCCTTTTGAACAAAAAAGGGTATTGGTGAAGGTTACGAACTTTACAGGAATTGGGTAGTGGGGAAGAATTTGTGAGAGCAGTTGCACAAGCTCAGCTCAGTTAATGTTGTTTCCACATAAAGATATCGCCCGCAGGAAGAAGGAATTTTTATACTAAAATGTGAGCTTCCACCACATCTCTTACATCCACATACGCTTGAGTGAGGTTTGAGTACGTCTTTATAGATCCTGTTCTTCAATTTCAAACATATTTGATAAATAATCCATTTCAGGAAGATTATTAAGGGAGGAAGATGACCATTTACCTACATGTCAACTATTTCATGATATGAGAGGTGCTGACGTTGATGGAGGAGTGCAGCAGAGGACCTAAAACCAAACATGGATTCCTCTCCTCGACTCACTTCCACGCATATTTCTCTCCTCGACCACGGTTTTTGTATAACAGTACCAATTCTAGGGCACTAATTCAAATTAATAGAATCCTTGAAATAGTCTTAACAGTAATTATTTAGGCATAGTATTTGCAGGGCAAAATCATACTTTGGTTTGAATGCAATAATCCAAATCACTCCAACAATCTTCATCGACGATAAGGCAGGGATCTCTTCTTGGATCCATGTAATCTACACCGATAGAAGAGGTCAAAACAAGGTGAAAAAATGATATTCCACTTGATGAATTTGATATTCGTTAGATTTCAACACATCCTGAAATTTTAATCTCAGTCGTCTATGTAATGTAATGTGTCAAAATCAGCCAGCCAATCCAACTATGGAATGCCTTTCCGCATGATAATTAATTGTTTGATATTTTTTATACGAGTTTCATTCAGAAAATCACATGACAGTTCCCAATTATCATTTTTAATTATTTCAACAATTTTCCATAAGTTCAGCATTCATCCAAAGTTTTCTGGTTTCCCGCTACCTACCTACTTGTGCAGAGTGAGGACGAGTGTCCAACCTCCTGTTCTTATCTCATGCCAGACACGTTTGGCTAGGGGCAATAATTATTCAATACAATTTTCATTTGAAATTTATTTTTCTGTTAACAGATCACATCCCAGTGCCAAAATTGGAAAAGTGAACCATTTTCAAATAAAACATTTGTTTAATTGAAAAGTGTTCTTTTATTGATAAAATAGATAATTACAATGTTGATCGTATAAAAATATGTGTGGACATAATCACACCCCATAATGCAAAACAAATCGAGCCAGCAGACCTCGAGAAAGAGGCCAATCAAAACAACAAAAAAATGGAGAACAAAACAAGGAATCAAAAAAAAAGGTCCGACCTAGAAACCTAGGAAGTGGAAGTGGACATGGAAGCTGGAGGTGGAGGAAGAGGATTATCTAGTGTATCTCTCCAGCCAAAGAAAAAGTGAGCTCTATTAGGGATGGGCTCCCATCCGCTTTCTTCTTAAGTTATTGTTGTTTTGAATCGTTAGGCTTCCGAGAAGGAGAGATGCCAAGATAAAGTTGTGAGAACTTGTCCCGGTGTAGGGTAAACCACTCAGAACCACCAAGGTAGATAAAAATCCCACCCTAAGCCATGGAGGAGGGACGAGACCTGGGGACCCCATTATCGAGGAGAGGAGCTCGCCAACTTTGGGAGCAGCGTTTATGAAACCCTCTTCCACGGGAAGGAGGGGGAGAGCAAAGTGCAATTGAGATGACAAGTGGGAGCATTAGGAAGAACACAATTGAATGTGTGCAGGGGGCAATGGACCAATGGTCAAGAAAGAGCTGGATATGTTCAACCTCCACCGAACCTTCTCAACCTAGTTATGATCTAAAGCATCACAATGGAGAGAATAACCACTTTATTAGTAACAAAAAAATTCTATCCATAGGAACATTGTTAAATATGGCATTATTTATATCTTTCCATAGATGAAATAAAATATCAACTCTAAATATGTGCCAAAATTTGATGTAAATTACAAGTAATGAGTTGATTCCCCTAAACGAAACAACTTGTAGGTGAAAAAGTATAGGGAGAAGGGTTGGAAAAGGGAATGAATCCATTTCTAGGTTGATTAGCATGCGAAAAAAACCAAAATATGTGCTTGATAGTATCAGGTTGGTGGTAAATCGGGCATGTGGATTGACACCCATATGCCTAAGCATGAACCCTTCTGGAAGTCCCTAGTGTAAAATGCAAAGATAGAAACTAGATTTTTGGGTTCAAAAATAATTGACCAAACCATTTCAAACCAATGTTTCCACACCTACACCTTGAAGGAAGTGTTCCAACATTGGTTGCTTGATTCAACATTCATTGGCTACATTGCGAGAAGGGAGTAACCAAGCAAGTTTTTAATGTAGGAGCAAAGTAGCATAAGTCCAATTCCAATCGCACCACCATGGGACACCTGAAGTGACACCAATTTTGTGCAAGAATTTCCCATAGGTATGCAAGCAATGATATTCGTAATTGACTCGACATCTTGGTGTTGAAGGTTAAACTTAATAGCTAAGGCTCCCTAAGAAATCCAAGATCTAGAATGCTTACAAAATAAATCCCCCACCACTTTGATGCCTTTTATGAAGATCTGAATAGCTTTAGCCCAAGGGGCTAGAGCAAGAGGGGCCTCGTGGAAAGTGAAAATGGATGACCACTAGAGAGAACAGGAGTTGATAGATAGGCCAAATCTGAAGCCATCCCCTTTCCAAATGAGGTGTGGTTTAAGCAATTCCCAGGATTTCAAGATACTCTAGGCTATAAAAGTACCTTTGATTTTGACAAAAATTGGGAAAAGGAGAGGGATTGGAAGTTGAGGCCTTTCCAATCTTTTCTTCCAATAGGAAAGCCTTGTGATAGATGCAATGCTAGAGAAAAATCTTCTCATATTTGTTCCCTTCTAGGCTATGGATTAGCCATTTGACACAGAGAGCTCTCCCTTGAAGCTTGATGTCAAGTAAGCTAAGGCTTCTTACTTTTTGGGTCAACAAAACGTGTCCCATGCCATATAATGAAACCCATTGTGGCTTTCAGTTATCCAAGAGAAATTATCTTAGAAGCTTTTCAAGTTTGGAATAGGAAACATTAAAAGGATCCCAACATGAAGAATAGTACACATGGGTGATAGGAAGAAATTTGGAGAATATTTGAAATTTACCTACCAGAGATTGATAATCTAGTAGGAAATTTTGAGCTCAACTCGTATGACCAAATAGCTCTAAATTTAAGTAGAGGTGGCTGGAAGGTGGAAAAATGCCAAGGAATTTGAATTGAATTTATGGTTGAATCCAACTCTATTGCAAATCCAAAGCCATAGAAGGATATAGATTGTTGATTTCCTATAGAATTGATTTTTCTCCCACTAAATGGATGATCCAGAGGCCAAACAAAAAGTATCTAGAAAATCCAAAGTGCCATGAATAGATTTCTCTTCAAGGAGAGTGAGGAAAGATTCATCAATAAAATGGCCATTGATGAGTTGTTTATCAATTATTTGAAGAGAAACCCCTTAATGAGGCCTTGAGAAACATTGTGGTAAGGTGGTAGCTAAAGCCTTTAAATAAAGAAAAAAGGGGTAGAGGGAACCCTTAATGATAGACACCGACCAAACCAAACCTAGAAGATTGAGCTCCATTAATGGTAATGTAAGATCTTATAATTTTGAAGAGCATATGCACAACGTGGAAAAACCTCGACCAAAACCAAGATCTTGAAGAATAGATAAAATAAAGTAACACTCAATGCATTCGTATGATTTAGCATAGTCAATTTTGATAAATAAATATTTCTAGTTAAACTATCAATTCCATTCCGTCCCTTCCCAAACAAAAATGATATTTTCAAGGATATATCTATGTTTGATAAAACCCATTTATTTATTGTGGATAACAAAAGGAAAGAGGTTTACGATTATATTTAAAAGAGCCTTAGTGGTGACTTTATAGGATACATTAAGCAGAGTGATAGTCCATCAAATAGACATTTTTGTAGGGTCTCCCGATTTAGGGATAAACTTGATGTTTCCTTGATTGATCACTTCACCAAGGGATTTGGAAGAGAGAGCCCCGAGGTAGACATTGTAGATATGAGTTCCTAGAGTATCCTACATGGTTTGATAAAACTCAAAGGGAAAGCAGTGAATGCCTAGAGCTTTATCATAATTCATTTAAAAAGTAGCTTCCTTAATCTCTATTAGAGATAGGGAAATCACACACAACACGTTGAGTGAAAGAGACTTTACACGACAGAACTTGTAAATTATTAAGCAATGCCTCTTTTATCGCTTGGGTTACAGGATGTGAGGCAAAGACATGATCATGATAATGGTGAACAAATGCTTGAAAATATTTGGGTAAAGAAGTGATCCAAACATTTTCTTGAAAGATGGATTTGATATATGTGGCACAAATTTTTGCATGAAGCATAACAAAGAATTATTTAGAGGCCATGTTTATGATTTTAAACTAATGAAGCCAAGCATGAAGAAGATAACCTTTGTCTTTGTAAACTTCTTCAATTTTGAGTTTGTTTTTCTAGTGAGTGGCTTGAAGTGTAAGTTTTTATTTAAAGGAGAGGCATTAAGATCTTGTGAGATTAGGTGGAATTCACAAAATGAAGCATTGTGAGCATCCTGTCGGAAAAGAGCATCGTGTTTTCCATAGATGTAAAAAAAAGTTTGGTCCTAGTGATGGCATCATTCCACCAAGATATCCAGCCTTCATGACCACTAGGATGAGCAACCGGAATTCCAAACATGTTGAATGTGTGCCATAGTCTTTGCATGTTTTAGGTTAGCGGTATTGAGGTAAAATTGAGAGTTGCCCTTTTTTGCAAGAGCAAGACAAGTGATGTTGAAGAATATAGAGGGAGTGATCACGAGATAAACGTAGTGTCGGCCAGATGTGAAGGATGGTGGCCAAAACTGGGAGAAATATAGAATAAGTCTTGGCTCAACATCATGAAAAAGTGAAAATGTTGAACAATATAGTATTTCCCATAGCTAAAATTTGGACCAAGTGAACCAAGAAGAGGAAGAACTATCCTTGAAATGGATGTTAGAATCAAATAATCCAAGCTTATGTCTCAAATAGAACCAGGCCTCTCATTCTACCACACACCACCACATAGGAAGATAGAACGACCGTGTCTTCTTAGCATTCCACCATATTAAATTCTCCACAAAAAATCCATAGGGAATTAGGAAGGTATTTGGAAATACATATCTATAAAATATCTCACTCGACTGCATCATTAGATGCATAAATGTTATCAAGCTTGAAGATATGCCCATCAAAATCGAAAAGGGTCCACACCACCCGTTGGGTTGGTTCAACTCCAAGAAATCACATTTTTAAAATTTTTGGGAGAAATCAATATCATGACCCCTCCACGTCCAAGCTCATGATTGGACATGTGGTATGTTTCTTGGGGATAAATTGTGCAAGCAAAGAATACTAGAGAATAAATCTTGCAAGTATAACTTCCTCCAAAAGAGAATATGCATATGATGAAAGTGAAGAAAATTGTCCCCAACGAAATATATTTCAAGTGGGATCAATAAGGCCAAGTTTATTCCAAGAATACACAATCATTGGACATAATCAAGTTTTATAGATTCCTCATCATTAATATTAGAGAGGGAGAAAACCAATTGTGAGATGATTTGATCAAGGAAACATCTTCCACTAACCATGGTCTATTTTTCATTGAAAAAATTCTCCATCTTTGGCAAGGGTTAGGATATAGGAGAAGATAAGAAGAAATTTTCAAGCCACGAGTGAGTTATTTTAATTCATGAAAGGTGACTTAGGAAGCTAAAGAAAACAAAGGTCAAGAGAACATAAGATTTCACGTGTATCACAGCCAAGGTGGCTAGTGGAAAGAGGGGGAGAGCCATTGGAGTTGTATGAGAAAAAATTGTTTGGAAGGAGTGGTGAAGGACCTTGAACCATGATTATTGAGTGGCTGATATGAAGAGGTTGATGCTTTCATTAGGTTGTGGGAAAAGTCTCTTTTGTTGGTCACTATGTTCCAAAACCATCTCCCAGAGGAGGGGGCTTTGGGTTCCGGTTAAGGATTTTATTGTGTCCCAGAGAGAGATTCAACCATAAGAAAACATTCCTATATCATATGGTTGGATGTTTGATAGCGGGAGAAGGTATTGGTTAAGTTGATGTATACAACACACTGAGAAAAATGGGTTTCCCCAACTTTAATTTCAATGGTGTATTTTAGGTCTTTGGAAAGGTTAACTTCAACACAAACTCACTTTTGAGGGCAAGCTTTAAAATTTTGGGTTTCTCCAAACAAATAAGTCTCCCCAAGGGTTTGATTTAATGCTCAACAAATCCCCATAGGGGGAGAGGAAGCTTGGGGAACTCAACCTGATTAAGAAAATATATAATTTATAGATAATTAAATCTGATTGCAATGTAAAAATAAATGAATAAACAATGAAGTAAATAATTTGACCCAAGAAAATAAGTAATTAAGATTTAAACCCTAAGTGAAAATGAGGAGATAAAATGACTTAGCTATTTTACGATTAATTCCTAACCATGCCAAAGTGAGGTTTGATGAATAGAAAAAGGTGAAGTGTCACATAGAGCTTCAAAAATGTGTGACAACAAGATTTTCCTAGACTAGGGCACCTAGAATGGGTCAAGCAACCTGTGGGCACTAATCAAATTGCTCTCGACACTTGTGATTATTCATAAACATCCTTCATAGGATTGCAAGGTAGGTTTCATTTTAAGAAACCTCTTGGAAATCGGAGGTGGAAAATAACCATGAATATCCCCTAACTAATTTCACAGAAAGGTAAATTTTTGGGGGGTTGTATAATCAATTTATTTTCCTAATTTTTAAGTGGTGTGATAGAAGGCTATAGACACACAATGGTAAATATTATGTCACGCGTCTGCAGCCTCCACCCTCTGGTCATAAACAATAAAATCATTTGTGTTCATGTGTCAAAAACTCTGCTTCATTATGATATTCCTCCACACTCCTATCATGCATCAACAAACTCTCCCTATTGCGATCAACAAACTCTAAGGTCACGCATTTGTATTTTCCTCCCTCATTTAGTCTATTTATTGTACTTGATAATACATATCCCTTAGGTGGTATGAGTGAGCTAAGTAGTTGTCTATTTCACCTTAGGAAAATAATCTAAGATTATATAGGGGATAGTTTCAATTTAGGCGAAGTTGACCCCTAAATAAATTAAACTTCCTAATTGTTAGGTGAACAATGGTCATGTGACCACTTCCTATTTAATTCACCTTTTCAAATTTATCAAAAATTGAATATTCGCTATATTATGAATATTCACCACTAAAAAATTATCATTCTGCAAGGTATTGATTGTCAAATCTTTGATGCATGTCTCTAGTATATCGCATCAAGTTCGTTGATGTTTTTTGTAACCCACAATGAAGAATTGACCATGGTCAAAAGTGCATCAAATCACAATAAATGAGGTTCAAACTGCCTCGGTTATCAAATGAGTCATCTTACGACTAAGCATTTCACTACATTTCAAACCCAATATTAGTAGTTTTATGTGTGTGTGAAGATATTGTACCCTATTTAGCTCTTGTGCATAAACACTTATAAAAGAGTAAGTATATCTAGATGTAAAAACATGTGTGTATGAAAGAGTGAACTTCCCCTCCTATGAAGTGTATGTAGGAAAAGCATTCCCTTACCCTTGTGTGGATGTTTTAATTCTCTTGTAATGCCTTTGGATATAACCTTAGGTAGTGATAATCTAATACTTAGTGCTTGGTCTTTTGTTATGGTCACATAACTTTATATTTATATGATTGCTTGCTTCAATTTCATAACTAACCCCAAAAAATATGACTACAAAAAGATAAGATGCCTAAATAGTTAAAAAGGACCCAAAAGATGTGAGCAAATGTATATATTTTAGGGCGTCAATTGGATCTACATGATTACACTAAAATTTTCCTCCATAATTTCTATTTCATTAATGTATGTATTAGGAATAGGATGTTGTTAAGTATAATTAGTAGTAGCGTCGATAGAAGATAACGGCACCTATTTGCCAAGATGAAGACTCCACCAATAATGTATAGTACGGTAATAGTCAAAAGTACAATAGGAATGTTGTGGTAAAAAGTAAATAGTTGTCGTAAGTGGTCTAGTAATGTTAAAATGTCAAAGTTGGGGTAAGTAGAGAAGTAGGGTCTACATGATTAGGAATTAGAAATATTATATTGGTAATAAGGACAAGGAGTGAGGTCATAAATATTTTGTGTATTTTATTTGTAAAAAGTCTAAAAATGTGGAACCCATGTGAAATGATAAGGTTTATCTTATCTTAAAAGATAAGCTTACATGTACAGATAAGAGTTAAGGTATGGAATATGATTCGTCAGAGTGGATTTCTTATCCTATCTTAGAGATAAGATGGATAAGCCTAGAAGTCTATAAATAAAGAGGCCACCCCCCTCATTTAGCATAGAAGGAAGTAGTGAGAAATATTGTATGAAGTGTGTAAAGGAAGCCATCAGTTTAAAGGTGTGTTGAAGAAGCCATTAAGAGGTGTAATTGTAAAGTTTCTCCCATAGTATTGGTGGAAGGCAAGTGAAGTCAATAACACTTGAAGTACCTCATGGGTGAGATTGTAACAATTTCATGTTAATATTATAATTTACTTTGATATTTCAGATTTTCATCATTCCGTCTTATCATAGTCGATGGTATTCTTGTGTTATGTTTGTTGTTTTGTTTCCAGATTACATCCACCAAACTAAAGGCTGTGCATTAGTAAATAATCATAGCATGAGGAGTTCCCGGTGAAGAATTATCATAGTGCGGATTGGTGATGACATTTTGGTTCCGTTGCCGGGACCATTCCTCGTTGGTGGATTTTCTGGAGAGATATTCCCACTTAGTCAAAAATCAATTGGAGGGTAACCTTGTTTTTACTGTGCATAGTAGTTACCATGGTAAAGTCATTTTTTCCATGAATAGTAGTTACCATGGTAAAGTCATTTTTACTGTGAATAGTATTTACCATAGTAAAGTCACTTTTTACCGTGAATAGTATTTACACAGTAAAGTCTTCACTTTTTACCATGAATAGTGTTTACCACATTAAAGTCGATTTTTACCGATAAGTCAAGTTTTACCATAGTTTACCGTGGTCATTTCTATTTTCTTTGTAGAAAGGTGTAAAGTCACTTTCTATATAGTGATTCCAATTATTTGTGCACATAAGTCTTGTTGATTGTACTTGTGGGTTGGTATTTCACGGTGGTTACTTTTGAAAATGGGAAGATTCCTGTTTTTCAGCTCAATCTAATGAAGATGCTTCCTCTTTCATTCAAGTTTAAACGATCTTGTATTTGTAATGGCCTTATAAGAGGGAACAATGGACTGAATTTTTCCTACCTTTTTGGATGGTTCAACACTTAGGTGGTTTGAAACACTAGGTGATAATGTGAAAAATTCATGGGATTTATTAAATTAAAGTTTTCTTGAAGAATTTGGTGAACAACAGAAATATGCAGATCTCATGATCAAGATCACAAAGCTATCCCAAGGAGAGAAGGAGAAGATAAGGGATTATCATGCTCGTGTTCTAGAGCTAAGGAGGAAGCTCGATGCCCAGATCCGGAAGGAAGGATTAGCGGATGGGTTGATGAATGGCGTGGATAATCTCCTCTGTAAGCACTTCATTCTTGGGATGAAGCCAGAGATCAGACAACGAGTGAAGTATGACCTACCCGGCTACCATTGAACAAGCAAAGGAGATTGCAAGAAGGCAAGAAGAAAGCATGGAAGAGGAGCCCAAAGAAATTGTTGCTAAAGTAGAGCCTACACCAGCACCTTTGGTCTAGAATCCACAACCACTCTCGGTGAGCACAAATATTTCTCCTAGTACATCTACTGAGTATGAAGATCTGCTCAAAAAGATGGGTCAGTTAACTATTAATCTTCTTGAGGAAAGAATTTAGTTCTCGGGGAGGAGATAGAGGTCCAAAAATATTTACGAAGTTGTATGTTATGGTTGTTATAAAAAGGGTCATTATAAGTATAATTGTCCAGATAGAGCTTCTACATCTAGTAAAGGAGATAATGATAAAGGAAAAGCACTGTGAATTCTTTTGATGTAGTAGATAAGAGCAAAAATAATGAAGTAGATGTGTTTGTAACAAAAAAAGAAAGAAAAAAAAAAAGATAATCAAGATGGAAATGATCTAAGAAGATGAAAGGAGAAACTAGTAAGAAACATAGGAGAAGAAAGTTGGGTGTGCGGGATTTTCGATTTCACGGGGGCAAGGACCATACTCCATCTTGGAAGATCTGTCCAAAGGCTGCAAATATTACATATGGTCAACTCTTGGCTATGTCTTCGAGAAGAGGCGGGAGTTGCGAAGTGGACTCAATGCTCGACGAAGGAAGGAGGTTGAGGTCCCACTGTTTTGGAGGCGAGAGGTGAATCCTATGCTCCACAAGGCGAGGTATTATGTAATGGTATTTCAATTCATGATGTCTTAGTTGATGGAGGTGTCTGCGATTAATGTAATGACCGAGTCTGTAATGAATATGTTGGGTTTAAAAATTGATCGCCCTTGACACTTATGTTAAGGTCATTAAATAAAGGAAAAACTAAACCGAAGGTGTAGTTTCAAATGTGGCAATATCTCTTATGGGTGTTGTATGTGTGGTAGACTTTCGGTGATGAAAAATGGTGCTTGTTGCATACCCAATGCTGCTGGGGAAGACCATGGCTAAGGAGAGTTCATGCGAAAACTACTGGAATGAAGGTTTCATGACACTTGGACGTGGTAGAGAGAGGGTGAAGATAAACATGATCCCTCGACATCATAAGGTAGAACCTGTGGATTCAAGTGATGAAACTGATGATTGGACATCCTCTGATTACTCTAGTACCAGTGAAGTGGACACGAAGATGAAGAAAGTGAGGTTGATGTTTCAGTCATGGATATCCTTCCCGGTCACACCAACTCATGACCCCATAAAATTATCTAAAGAAGAAGTTGATGATCGTCTCCAACAAATAAAGATTGGTGATGCTGTGATGGAGAGTGAGAAGGAATCCTACCTCCAGCTCTTTCGAAGGTACATACACATATTCACTTTTGATTACAAGGAACTCCATCAAGTAAGTTGGGTAGAACATTCTATTGAGCTGGTAGATGGTGCTAAGCCCATAAAGCAAATGCCATATAGAATGAATCCTAATTTTTCCAAGACTGTAAAAGAAGAAATAGATAAGTTGCTTGATGCAGGATTCATATTTGTTGTGGAGAATTTAGAATGGGTTTCTCCCATTGTGATCTCAATAAAAAAGAATGGGAAGCTACGCATTTGTGTTGATTACAGGAAGCTCAATAAGGCAACAAAGAAGGATCATTACCCTCTTCCATTTTCAGATCAGATCTTGGGCCAAAGTAGGCGGCCGGGAGTGCTATAGTTTCTTTGATGGATATAGCGGCGGCTGACAACCAAGTTCGTATAGCGAGAGAAAGATCAGTGAAGACCATGTTCACCACTCCTTGGGAATGTTTGCTTATAGAGTTATGCCTTTTGGGTTGTGTAATGCTCGGCAACATTCCAGCGTTTGATGAATAGGGTGTTCGAACCCTACATTGGGACCTTCATCGAGTATTTACGGATGATTTTGCATCTATGGGAGCAAGTTGGACCACTGCACCAAATGGAGATACATTTCAAAGGTTAGATGAAGCACAAGCCTCACTAAACCCTACAAAGTGTGTCTTTGGATGTTCTAAAGGCGTTTTGTTAGGGCATGTTGTATCCGAGAGATGGTATTGAGTATGCTGATCTGATAAAGTTTCAAAAATCAAAGATTTACCATTTCCTATGAATAGAAGTAAGTTGAGATCATTTTTAGGCCATGTGGGTTACTATAGAAGGTTCATCAAGAATTTCTCAAAGATTGCCTGACCACTAACCTGTTCTTGAAGAAGGATGTTACTTATGAACCGAGAAATAAGGCGCATGAAGCTTTTGGACAAGCTGAAGGAAGCCACAGTGTCTTCACCTATTTTAAAGAATCCAGTTGGAGCAAGCCATTCATTGTGTACACGGATGCCTCGGATGCAGCACTAGGAAGTACTTTGAGCCAAAAGGATGAAAATGGGAATGAACATCCAATTTACTTTGGGAGAGACAAATGAGCGATCTTTGAGGTAAATTATCTTATGTACTAAAAAAGAGGCTCTGCTATCATTTTTGTTGTAAAGAAGTTTAGAAATTACTTGCTAGGGCAAAAATTTATAGTTATAACAGATCATCAGGCTCTAAAATATATTGTAAATAAGCCTAACCCATCAGGGAGGATAGCAAGATGGATAATTTTGCTACAAGAATTTGAATTAGATATTATAGATAGGCGGGAAAGAAGCATGTCAATGCGGATGCACTCTCTCGAGCCTATGATGGTTTAGGATCATCTTGTGATGATGATGATTTCCCCGATGCATTGTTATCCCTTGACACAATCCCTAGTGAATACATAGATATTTGGAATTATCTGAATGAATTCAAGTTTCTGATGGTGCCAATGCAAAGACTAAGAGAAAGATTACTCAAGCCAGGTCGTCCATATTCTATTCTGCATGGAGTATTATTTTGAATAGGACCTGATGGACAGTATAAGAGGGCAGTTGGACGTGATCAAGGGAAGGAACTGCTAGAAGAATTCCACAATGGTACATGTGGAGGGCACTTCTCTGGACAACTTACAGCAAGAAGGATCTTGGATGCAGGTTATCACTAGCCCACTCTTTTTAAAGATTGTTATAATTATTGTAAGACATGTGATATTTGTCAAACACATGGTAACCGTAAGACTTCATCAGCTCCATTATGCCCTATTCTTCCACTTGGTCCCTTTGAAAAGTGGGAATAGACATTGTAGGTCCACTTCCACTACCTCACGCCAAAATAAGTATATTGTAGTTGCCACAGTTATTTAACCAAGTGGGTTGAAGCTAGGCCATTGAAAACAACTTCCATGGATGAAGTGGCAAGGTTCATATATGAACGCATTGTCACCCAGTTTGGTTGTCCATTAGAAATTGTAATAGATCAAGGAAGCCACTTCATTAATGAGGTGGTAGAAGCCCTAGTCAATAAGTTTTCTATTAAGCACGGGAAGGCAACAACATACAAGCCAAGCACAAATGGGCGAAGTGGAGCGAACAAATTTTGTGTTGTGTCAAATTCTAGCAAAAGATGCGGCCTTGCGGTACATAAATGGGATAAAAGGATTCATGCAGCATTGTGGGCATATAGGGCAACATCAAAGTAGCAACAGGATACTCCCCATTTCGGTTGGCTTATGGCATTGATCGATTCTTCTATTGAGTTTGATATTCCCACGTCGAGTAATGAAAAATGAAAGAATGGATGAAAGTGATTCGATAAAAGAAAGGTTGGTACATCTTCATTTGCTAGAGGAAATGAGGAAATAGCTAAGGATACAAGCTATAAGAAGAAAATGAAGCGAAGGAATACTTTGATCAAAAGATCCGGTGGTCTCCATTTCATGTGAATGACTTGGTTCTAGTATATGATTCCGGATACAAAAAAAAAGAAGAGAAAAATTTCTTCCAAAATGGATGGGGCCCTACAAAATAGCAAGCATTGTGCATGAAAATGGTACGTGCCAGACTGGAGGAATTGGATGGCACTCCCATTACGAAATGGGTCAACCATGACAAGTTGAAGATTTTCCAAGCACCAAAATAGTCTACTCAGAGGACGGAGTAGAAGCTAGGAAGGGGAAGATGTCGACACTAATTCCTCCATAATTTCTATTTCATTAATGTATGTATTAGGAATAGGATGTTGTTAAGTATAATTAGTAGTAGCGTCCGATAGAAGATAACGGTGCTTTGCCATCTGTCTTATGCATAATAATGTAGATATAGAAATAGTCAAAGTACAATAGGAATGTTGTGGTAAAAAGTAAATATTTGTCGTAAGTGGTCCGGTAATGTTAAAATGTCAAAGTTGGGTAAGTAGAGAAGTAGGGTCTACATGATTAGGAATTAGAAATATTATATTGGTAATAAGGACAAGGAGTGAGGTCATAAATATTTTGTATATTTTATTTGTAAAAAGTCTAAAAATGTGGAACCCATGTGAAATGATAAGGTTTATCTTATCTTAAAAGATAAGCTTACATGTACAGATAAGAGTTAAGGTATGGAATATGATTAGTCGAGTGGATTTCTTATCCTATCTTAGAGATAAGATGGATAAGCCTAGAAGTCTATAAATAAAGAGGCCACCCCCCTCATTTAGCATAGAAGGAAGTAGTGAGAAATATTGTATGAAGTGTGTAAAGGAAGCCATCAGTTTAAAGGTGTGTTGAAGAAGCCATTAAGAGGTGTAATTGTAAAGTTTCTCCCATAGTATTGGTGGAAGGCAAGTGAAGTCAATAACACTTGAAGTACCTCATGGGTGAGATTGTAACAATTTCATGTTAATATTATAATTTACTTTGATATTTCAGATTTGTCATCATTCTGTCTTATCATAGTCGATGGTATTCTTGTGTTATGTTTGTTGTTTTGTTTCCAGATTACATCCACCAAACTAAAGGCTGTGCATTAGTAAATAATCATAGCACGAGGAGTTCCTGGTGAAGAATTATCATAGTGCATTGGTGATGATAGTTCAAGTTGGGCTCTGTGTTCAAATGAGAAATATTGAAGTATGAAAAGATGAGACTGGGGATAGAATGAGTGTAAGATCAAAAAAGCTAACGTAAAGCAAGTAAACATGGCCAAAGTGGGTTGATTAGTACTTTTCTTACATAGGAATCATATGATAGTAGTATGTGATCATGAGAAGGAAGATTCCCAAAGTGTGTGATTTAGTGTCTACATTTTCCCCCACTTTATGTTGTTAATTTAATGCTCGATAGCATAAAGTAGGTAAGATATGTGTACCTAATAACCATGTAGATTTATGGCGAAAAATGTCTTTGAGAGACAAGGAAAAGTGTGGAGTGATAAAAATGTGAAGCATGGAAACTAGAGAAGAGGAAGTGAAAAATAAGTGATGATAATGTTGATGACCCTAGGGTGAAAGAGTATGTGTGGATGTCGTTATTGTACCTGTTGTTTTAATGTCACTTGTTGTTGCGATGATGTGACTACCAATTCCCATAAGGATAGACCTACAAAAGAGAAGAATGAACAAGTAGGAAAATACACGTATCTATGATCAATACATGTAAAAGTGTGTAAAAGTATGCAATAAAAGAAAAAGGAACATGTGACCTGATACATTATGAGAAAAAAAGATAGAAAGAATCCTAAAGATGATGTAGAAGAAACGAGTTTTTTGGGCGATCTCATGCTAAAAATGAAAGAAATGTAGGGAGAAGATTACGGTGTCATCCTTCAAGCTTTAATTATTTCCCATAATCTAGAACACCACTACAGATTTTGTGTAAAACACTGATCTATTTCAAATGATCCTAATCCAAGGTGAAAGTAGACAAGGTGTAGTGCATGCATGTCAAGTGTTTAAGGATTGTGTGCACTAGTAAAAGCCATTGTGTGAACTGCTGAAAATTGTGCTGATTTAAAAAATGTTGTGTAACGTCTCCCTAGTAACATGCATCCGGGAAGGGTCTAGGGATATCGTGAACTACTTTCTGGTCATAGCACTATTTTCTCGTGATGTGCTTTGAGGACCTAAGTCAGGATCTGAGCCATTGATGTGATTGATGGATATGTTGTACAAATACTGACCTATGTTAAAATGTGACTATGAGATGTTGAATGGGGTGACTTATTCACCTAATAGATTCCCCCATTTTGGGGTGCATGCGCGTCATTGTGGAGTATGCACTGGACCAAAGGAGGACCGACCGTTATGTGTTGAAATTGATGCCCTATAGGGAGAGGGAGTGTGCTCGGTAGAAACCAAGGCACATGCAAAAAAATGTCTATGAGACAAGTGTTAGTGAAAACAAGATAAACACTTGTAAAAGACAAGATGTAACCTAGCAAATAAGAAGACAATGTGTAAGCTAACACACAAGAAGACAATATGCAAGAAGACAATGTATACTAAAAAAGAGGGTTACAAACATGGGACATTAGTGACAATGTTGCAAGACATGTAAGGTCGATATAGCCAAAAGAGGAAAGTGTGTACACATGACAAATGGCAAAGCTAAAAAAATGGCGAAAATGAGAAGAATGGAGATAGATAATAGCAAGCTATGTAACAAACAACCATGGTATAAAATAGACCTCAAATCGAATGTTGCACATGAAGCACCAAATATCATGTTAGAAATATAAAATATATGGAAAATTGTGAATATTCCGATATAATATTTTTCTATGAAAAATTAAGCAATAACACTGTAGTGTGTATGAAAGTGGATGCCCCCAAGAGCTGTTATATGGGACTTGTATGAGGTATTGTGCTAATAATCCATGTTATGTGTAAACATTTATGTGAAACCTTCGATCAAAAATAGAAGGAAAGTGAGCATGCATGTGTGTATGATAGAATATAATACATATAAAGTATCTTACTAGCATGTGTAAAGTGTGTGCATGTAACAAGTAATTTCAAGCAAGATGAAATGTAACCAAGATATACGTATGTTGTAGATGAGATGGAATGGAATGAAGTGTGACCTGTGATGGGAGATGCTTTCCCCAAGTGAATGTGAATGAGTGTGCATGTGATGAGTTTCATTTATAAATTCCCCCTCAACAGTTAATAATAAAACATAGAACAAGAATGCGTCATAGAGAAATGGTTTGAATTATTTGCTAGAAAGATTTGATCGAAAAGCGTAAATCTTATAGAGTACATGAGTTAGTTATTGAGTGAGTGATTGTGGTGAGGTTCATTTCATATTTAAATTCTTAGTAGTCGAGTATGAACTATAGATCTAGAATGGATCATGGAAAACAACCGCAACGTGTAGAAGTAGATGCCATAAAGATATATCGTTAATCCATAGAGTGAAGCTACGTACAAAAGAGATGTGAAGTGTGTAATATGCAATGTGTAGTGTGTTGTGTGTGAGGTTCTTGTGTATATTATTCCTTCAATAGTCAAGTGTGAAAAAAATCATTAGAGTGCGTCATCAAGTAATGACAATACAATATTGTATCAAAATGTACATGATGTGTGTGAAATATTAGATGTGTAGTGTAGTGCTAGAGGATGGGGAGAATAAATATGATGCCCCATGAGTGAATGCTAATGAATGTGCTATCTATGATGATATTAAAATATGAGGGTATTGCATATGATGCTTGTGGATATAAATTTGTGTGAAAATGCTCTAAAATCGGTGGTATATTAGATACATGTTATATCCATGAATGTACATGAGGCCTAGGAGATGAGGGAGACCTAGGTGAAAGAGGCCATGAAAGTGATGTGCATTTATGTGAAGGATATTGTAAAGGTGATGAACACCTATGTAGGGTAGAATTCGAGGTGATAGACACTTATGTGAAGTAGAACATAGAAGTGATGGATATCTATGTGAATCAAAATAATGCGGTAATGTATACTGAGGTAAAGGTGATGTACAAGTAGTGGAGCTAGATTGATGTATGGGACTAGCATACCAATAAGACCATATAGGTTGTGTGCAAATAGGTGAGCTAGGAGCAAAATGTGCTTTAGTTTTGAGAGGCCACATGGGACTTATATGCTCTAGCAAGTGCAATGAAAACCTCAAGGGGAGGTTGTGGCCATGGATTGGATGGTGAAACACCTTTGATAGTAATGAATTACCTATTGTTATTGAACTTTAGACACAAGTGATGCATAAAGATTATAGTCTTAGTTGCATGTAACTAGGTAAGACCTAAGAGCATGTCACATCCTTTGACGGAAGGTGCCATAAGAAAAGGAATGAGCAAGGTAAGAAAATTGACTTTTGCTGGAAGCTTAACATACCCATATGAATTAGGATTTTGATATAAAATCTGCATAGTGGATAGAAAATAGTGACAAGTAGTACAATAGAATATGTGCTAATGCAAAATGAAGGATTGACCATAGTGTTATTGATAGAATTTTAAGTAATACAAGCACTAATGTGCATTCGATCGAGAAGAGAATGTAACATGATACTAATGATCAGAGAAAGTAATGATTAGTGGAGATGGCACAGGGGATGGAAATTAGAAATTCAAGAGTCCCCTATGCGGGAGGAGGCACTACCCGATATATATGATTGGTTAAGGAATCATCCAGCTTTTTATCATGTTTCGAAGAGAATTGTTAAATATTTTGAGGTTGTGATTTTTATTGATTGGTGTGTAATTTATAGGCTTTGGAAGCTCAATTGCATTATTATCGATGAGATTTCAAACTTTAAAGCATCGATCAATAAAATGTCTGACATATTGATGATAGTCACATCTGAAATTTTCATTATAATTATGACCTTTTGACGAGATGGGTCTAATTTGAGTGGATGAGGAAGTGTAAAAATTCTTCTCGATAAGTTGTGGCAAGAGAAGATGTGGAGAAATAGTTATTTTTAATATGTACACTTAGATGGTTTCATTGATACTATTTAGAACTAGAAACAACGTTGATAGTGGCTTTAGCTCTAGTTGGTTTCGTTGATGGCTTGAAAGTTGTAATGATTTGAAAGCACACTGAATATGAAGCTTTTCTTGATTCTTAAGCTTTTCATAGATAAGATTTAGATTCACTTAGCGTAAGAGTGTGACAAAAATGATCGAATGATAAATAGGTAGCAAAGATAACACTCTCCTAAAAGCAAGAATAGAATTCGAACAAATAGATCTTGAAGCTGATTTTTGAGCCCAATAGACATATTAGCTAAGTTGTTCTTATATCACAAGATATAATCCGCTAGATGTTCGTTAAAGACTTTTTTATTTTCACTAGTTGATCATAAGATATCTTAGAGCCAATATTGATAGAGAAAAGAGCAATAAAAGCATCAGCTAGATGCATAAAATATGTTACTAAGTGGATAGATAGATCATAAAACCAAAGCATTTCATATTTGTGAAGACTTCTAAGTAATAGCTTTTCTAATAGAGTGTGATCATCCACATAATATAGACATGCTACATGAAATTATCAAATATTCCTTGAGGGTCATCATAGCCTTTAAAGATGGGTAGCTTAGGAGTGAAAAATTTTGGAGGAAATTGGTAGCTAGAGATGGCATGTGTGAAAGAAGTATGAAGTAAAAAAGTGGAATCTAAATATAGAGATGCACAAGAAGTATCCAATTGAAATTAAGGAATTTGAGTTTACAATTTTGATAAAATAAATTGAGATGAGGTGTATTTCTAGAAGCACTAAGTTATGCATGAGAAGCATGAGGTTGAATTATGGGAGCGGTGGTAGTGGGAATGGAAGTAAGAATATAAAAAAGGGTTAAGCGAGAGGCCATGGTGGCCAAGGAAGAATCGATAAGATGTGTCAAAGTAGCATCATGATATTTTTTAGAGAAATCAATGCATGAATAATATGTGGAAGATGAGTAGAATTGTCATGCAAATCTTGTCAAAAAAATTTGAGCTTATCTAATTTCTCTTGATCAACATTTATGTCTTCATCATATGAGTGTTCACTATCAGATGTTTCGATGCTGCGAAGATGAACACATTGATATTTGTAAAAAGTATTTTTATTTTCATCCAATGATGCATGAACCTCAACCATTGATTGAGAAACCCTACATGAAGATGAAGGAATCTCAAGATGCTCAAAAGACCCAAAGAGACCACTAAAAATTATGGGTGTAAGAATAATAAAAGAAATGAAGAAGGTTGGAAATCGAGTGACGGGTTCACCAAATGATTAAGAAAATATAGAATTTTCAAATGCCTAAATCTTATTGCAATGTAGCAATACATTAATAAACAATGAATTACAGATTTCAGCCCAAGTAAATAAGCAATTAAGCTTTAAACCTAAGTGCAAATAAGGAGATAAAATGACTTAGCTATTTTGTGATTAATTCCATATTGTACAAAAGTGATGAAAAAATGAACAAAGTGGGAGAAGTGTCACACGTAGATTTAGAAAAATGTGTGAATATAATATTTTCTTAGACCGGGCACCTAGAATGGGTCAAGGAGCCACCGGGCATTACATACATGATCTGGGTTACCGTGACTACTCATAACCTCATAAAACCTTTTTTTTTTGGATCACTAAGTATTTAATATTCTTTATTTCTTGTTACAAGTATGTCTCATCAAGTTCTTTGATGTCACTTTAACCTACAATGAAGGACTAACATATAAAACCCTCAAAAGTGCATCAAATACCAAAAAAACAAATGAGGGGTCGGACTATCCTTAGTTATCAAATGAGTGATCTTACGATTGAGCATTGCACTACATTTCAGACCCAATGTAGTTCTATGTGTGTGTAAAGAGATTGTGCCCTAGGTGGCTCTTGTGCATGTCACACTTGATAGAAAATAAGGAGCTTGATGTAAAATATGTAAATAGATGTGTGCATGAAGGAATAAAGTTCCCCTCCTATGAAGTGTATGGAAAAAAATTCCTTCCCTTGCCCTTGTGTGTATGTTATATGGATGTTTTAATTCTCTTGTAGTTCCTTTTGGTGTAACCTTAAGTATTGATAGTTAATGCATAGTGTTTCATCCTTTATTATGGCCACATAAATTTATATTAATATGATTCCATTTCTTCAATTTTGCAATTAACCTCAAAAAGGTCGACTACTAAAAAGATAATATTTCCAAATGGATAGGAAGGACCCAAAAGATGTAATCATAGTACAAAGAGTTCGAGGCATCCAGGGGGATGGGGTACTTAGTGTTGATGTCCTACCTAGGAACTTGTGTGAAGGGTGAGAAATGTCGAAGTTTGAAAACACAAACAAGGATAGAAGGAGTGTAGGATCAATAGAGGCAACAAAAAGCAAGCAAATAAGGCCAAATACATGGGTTAATTAGTAATTTTATCACTTAGGAATCATATGAATATTAGTATGTGATCAGGACTAGATAGATACCCAAAGTGTGTGATTTAGTGTCTACCTAACCCAAACTAGAACATTAATCTTGGCTTATTCTATTACTTAGAAATCATTGGTCCAAAGGTGTGAAAACACCACCGCATGTTGTTGATAAAATATGGACCATGGTTGACAATGTCTTTGCAGTGCTCAATATTTTTGAATAGAAAAAGAAAGAAACCCTTAGTGAGGTTTTGAATTCCCTCAAGTTTGACACCATGGTGTTTTCGGTGGTTGTGAACCTACTATTTTATCAAGTTTTCAGGGGAACTTGGCCAACTAACTAACCCACAAGGGTAAAATATTCGAGCTAGTTACAAGATTTATCAAAATCAAGTATATTCATAACAACATCAGGTAAAGTAGTCTCAAAATCAAGGTGATTACCTTGTCAAAGACCTTTGGGAAAAACTTCCTTGCTTTCTTGGTACCCATGGGAGCTGATATTTCAATCAACAAAACCTACATCAATAGATGGAGGTAGTGAGATGGAATCCATAAATAAATGATTATAACCTCCCAAAGGGTGGAGTAAATGGTTGAATCAATGAAATAACTAGGCGAGAATATAAAAAGCCTAATAAAATGGTATTATGATAGAAAAATCATATGAGTAACATCAAGCATGGACCTAAACCCTAGCATAGTCATTATCAAAACCCTAGAAGATCCTCTCCCCAATATATCTTTAAAAAAATTATTGTTACCCCTTTATGATTTATTAGCACAAGGTGTTGCATTTACATGTTGTTAACGGTGGTAATTTTGGCATGTGCACTCAGTTCTTTAGGGTGTGTAAGTTACATAAACATCTTGGTTATGTTTTGGCACCCATCGTATTGTGTTGTCATGATGCTACTAGATAAATATGTTTTGACTTACTCAAAAAAATTGAGATTTTTGGGGGATGGTGGAAGAGGAATTTGCACAAAAGTATCCTAGTCATGGATATTTATCACCATTGATTTAGGTAGAGATACACTAGTATGAATCTTTATACAAGATGTTCTTTGGTGAACTCCTACAAACATGGATGCTTGGTTGATTACTTTATCTATGTACCAAAGTATAAATTTGGGGTGAATGTACAATTGGAAAATAGAGTCTATATGAATAATCATGAAGATAGACATTACTTGGACACACGTGGTATATTAATGAAAAAACTACCTATTTCGTAGATACCTTATGGAATATACAGTTTCCATGTACTACAATGCTAAGGAAAAATAGTTCCATTTCTTCTAACATCCATGCATAACTAATTTAAGATAAATTCCCCATCGATCAATAATTTTATGGTAGACCTTAGGATTGAGAATTTTTATATGGCCGAGTTAAACCCATACATGTGTGAGTAGTGTGAAAGGTTGAAGGAAGGAGTTCAATTGTATCAAAAAAAATATATTATTTAGATGCATGAACACTTATGAAAAAATGTTAAAATGAATCTCATGAAAAGGATTTGAAAAAAATAATTATTTAACATGGGGTGAATCGAACTATAAAAGTGTCACAAGACTTGTAGTGAATAGGAAGTACATGAGAATTACCACCATGAAGAAGGGGTCCTAGAGATAAATATAAACATGTTTCTATAGAAGAGAAATACTTGGAGAATATTTATCTACAATAAAAATTGATGGCCTACTTTCCCAACCCAATGCACATGCTCATGCATTGGGGTCATTTTATAAAGACATGATTTTAAGTATTAAAATGATAGTGATGTGGAATTAAACAAAGGAAAATGTTAAAATGGTATGAGTGAAGCATTTATTTTTGTACTACATCAAGTTTCACACTTCAAAAATTGTGTGTGGAGCCAATTAGGCCTATTATAGACACCTAAATCTTATTACATAGTTTTAATACTAAAATTGCACTAATTATCCTCTTTCATTTCATTTCATTATAATTATTATTTTTTCCACATATTAGCTAACATTCCTCTTCATTTTGGTTAATTAACAACATTTTTTTAATTAACTAGTTCCATACTTCATCCTAGATGCCAATTAACATTTCTTCGTTAGTTATAATCCTCTTTAATTAATTAATTAACGATTACCAATTAATTAATATTTTAAATCTTGTATTTAACTAATAAAACTTATTATTATTTAAATCCCCTTTCAAACCCTTCAAATTCTACTAATTTCCTTTTAAATCATCTCCAAATGAATTCTATGAAGCTTAATTTGGCCTATCATTTAATCCTAGTCAATTAATTAAATCGCCTCCAACTCCCATGAGTTGTTAATCTATCTAATTAATCTACTCTAATCATTATTATCCATTTATAATTCTAATTTACCTTTATCCCACATTCACTAGGATGCAAGCTTATTCAAAACTAAAAAACTATATAAGGAACCTAATACACCTTTTCTAAATTTACACCATGGTGTAATACATCTCGCATATGATAACAATATTTCATACTTGAATGCTTATTGATCAAGCAACCATTTCCATATTCTACTTGGCTAAGAGTAGTAAGAGAAGAACCAAAAATAGAAATTAAGCCATATTGGTGAGATCTCTTCCTCTTCCTTGGATAAATCCTTTGATCATACGTAGTTGTGTTCGACTCGCTAAAGGAAGTATCTATAATCTAAATCCCATATAAATAATCAAAGGATGGTTTGCATTTTATGTTTTATAATGTTTTATGCATTAGTTTAAGCTTTCCTTTCATGGCTTTATCTTGATGTAATTGTTGAACTAGCTAGGTTATTGAATCTACTTGGTGTTAGGTTCTAGTAATTAGCTTAGCTTTATTTATCATGCATACATATGGCACACCTAGTTGGATCCCCTTTGTCTCATACACATTCTCTTTTTTTTAGTTTAGAATTCATTTTTACATGTTCATTATTTCATTGTTAAAATTCTTTTATTTTTGAGCATGTTTAGTGATATTTGATAGTGTTGAGTGTTCTTTATGCATATTTAGGAGGTAAAATGTTGTCAAATTTTAGTCTTGATGAGAAAAATTTGATCTTTATGATTTTATTGGCTCGGATTTGACATTTTTATAATGTAGACATAGGTTCCTTATGCTAGTGTGCATCTCTATAGGCTATCATTCATCTGTGTGCACTACCATCACATTGTCCTTTCGCTAGTGTTACTTTGTGTGCATATGTGTTCTTTCACATGAATCAAAGTTCATCTATCTTTATTTCCATAAAATTACATTTCCTAGTGTTCCATTGAAATTCTTCCTACATGTGTCTATTTTCTATTCTTTGCACTAGCATTTTCTATTTGATTTTATTTTCTTACACGCACTAGAGTTTGTCAATGTGCACTATTTTTTGTCTATATGTGTCAATTTTCATCTGTGTGTGTTTCTATAATGTTGCATGCGCTAACATTCCATTGAATTTTTGACTACATGTGTCAAGTTCATCTTCCTTTTCTAGCATTCATCTAATTGTGATAGCGTTCATGTATATGTTCTACCATTCTTTATAGTTTTTCTTATAATTTTTCTCAAATTTTCTAAAAGTTTCAAAGCTAATTTTTAATTTCCTGCAGTTTTATACACATTTTTATTCTAACATGCATTTTTTTATCAAACTATTAGTAATTTTATGTATTTTTTACATATACTTTTTGTTATAACTTCATTGAAACCACATATGCTCTTCTCTTGTGCTTTCGAGTGATCTTGAGAATCGAAACAACATTGATTTTGATTCTTTTCTAACATTTTTATTTCCATTTGAAAATATGGATAACACTTTATATTTTGGGATTAAAATTTCCATGTTGATTTAATACAATCAAACACAACATATGTTCTTCTCTTGTGCTTCGAGTGATCTTGAAAAATAAAATGGTTAAGATATTTAATATTTTTTAACATTGTGGTGATATGAAAACCTACTAATCCATTGATTGTAGAACCATTTTTGCTTGTCAACAATAAAATCAAAATGAATAACTAACGCTTTATGTTTAGGTATCCTTGGTTAAAGAACAACATTTAAGACAAACACAATTTAAACAAAGATAAAAATAGATAAATCACATTGTATTTACAGGTTCGAATAAGGGTTAAAACCCATCCTTTTAAATTATGGGAAGTGCTTTTCCTTAAGCCATAAAACTCATTGTGAGGAGTACCACAAGAACCCCAAAGTAGTTAGAACATTAAGGGAACTGGATGACAACACGAGAAGGTCCCTATCACCTACTTGAGTAGAAAAACCCATGAGTGATAAAAGTTCTTTGTATGAGGCCTATTTATTTAATTTTATCATGGGTTAATGTTCCTTTGTTTATAATTTATTCTTAAAATGTATATCTCTTAGAAAGATATTGGCGAGTGTTGAGAACAAAATCCTAGGGAGTCATTTGGCATCGGGGCCAAATTTTTCATATCCATTATCATTGGTATCAAACGCTTACCAAGAATTTTTTTGTCTTAGTTTCTACCTTATTTTAGAACAAAGTGAAACTCTTCAAAAGTTTTTTTGTGTAATTTTTATCATAAAACATATCCCACTTCACAATTTTGGCTCCTCCTTTATCAAGAGACCACTATCTAAAATTTTTCCAAAATTGTACCAACCATTTTTGGATACTTAAACCTTCTTTTCATTGAAACTTTGTTTGATTATGGAAATTACATTGTTATGATTCCCGCATTATATCAATCCTTTTTGATACTTAAATCTTGTTTCCTTAAACTTTATTTAAGTGATGAAAATTACGTTTTACGTTGTTCACATTGTATCGACTATTTTTTATACTTAAACCTCATTTTATTAATACTTGATTTGCAGTGTTGAAAGTACGTTGTTACACTATACGCATTGTGGAAATCCCTTTTGATACTTAAAATATTATTTTCTTAAACTTGATTTAAGTTTTGAAAATTTCTTATGTTGTTTGCATTGTATCGACCATTTTTTATACCTAAGAAATTTTTTTCTTAAACTTGATTTAAGAGTGGAAATCTGAGTTATTACTTTGTCAAAATCATATCAACCCATTTTTAATACTTAAACCTTGTTTTCTCAAAAAAATTTTAAGTGTTGAAATTGTGTTGTTGTACTTATTAAATAGCTTTTACAACATTTACACGTAGGAAAATATTTCTTTGTAGACATTACTTTGTCTAGAGTTTCGTAGATTTTCCTTGGCTACTTTCATCATACATTCCACACCCTTGGAAAATTATTCACTTTTTTGTTGTTACACTATTATTTTTACCTAGATTCATTGTGACACTTTCACATACATCATAAATATTCACAAGAGAACTCCCATCATGTCACCAACTACAAGATTGACACATCTAGAAAGAGGGGATTAAATCATTTCCTCTAAAACCCTTTAGAACGATTATCTGAAGAGGAACACTAGTTGACCATAGTGGAGATGAGGAAGAAAATCCTCGATATACATTTTAGTATGACCACCCCTACATATATAATTTCCTCTTCCAAATTAGAGATCATGGTTTAGCACAGTGGTAGAGTTAGGGGTCAAAGTGCCACCGAATGTTATCTCACTATCCTTACAAACATGATTCATGGAGAAGAAAGAACAAACCTCCTTATTGAATAGATGAGGAAATATTAAACAATGGACATGCTTCTACTTCATCCCAACCTAAAGAAAATAATAAGGAAGAAAAATCCCCAAAGTATAGAACTAGTTATTACATACCACTTATTCAACAAACCAAAAAGTTAGAACAAAGTGGGAAGAACCTAAGCAAGACCCCCCGCATGAACGTCAAATATAAGCCCACAACAAATAATTCATTCTAAATAATAACTACAAACTCTTAGGTTCTGGTTGGAAATCCTAGCTTCACATTTCCATAGGGAAACAAGTAGAGCTTCCCATATTGAGAAACCTAAGGTGACTTATGTGGAACATTACACTGAAAAATCATGGTGGTGAAACATAGAAATACAACCACGTCTACATACCTACCTTATGCCTTCACGTGGCCAAATATTCAAACAAGATTAGAAATACATGAAATATGCACTCATTGGTTTTTAAGAAAACAACATTGCACACAATATGAAATATCAAATTGAAGAAATGTGTCCTTACCCCTTCGATCGGGAGATGTTATGAAATCCCTTTCCACCTAGCTTTGATTTCCCAAAATTTGATAAATATAGGGGAACATTTTATCCTCGTGATCATGTAAAATATTTCATCATGGCTTTCAAGGAAGTTTCTTATAATGAAAATTACCTCATTCAATTATTCACACAGAGTCTTCAAAGCTAGGTGCACTTGAATGGTTTTTCCATCTCCCAAAGCATTTGTTTTCACATTCATGAACTTAGCTAATAATTTTTTTTCCACTTTTCATTTAACATAAAAATTTATATCACAAGGATAGACCTTTGTAATGCTAAACAATGTAAAATTTAAAAACTTCATTGGTTTCTTACAATTATCGAAAGGGCTAGCTAGTTGCTTACCTTGCTCTATTCTAGATAAATAACTTATTAGTGTCTTTATACATAAATTACATCCTAAGATATCCTTTCACTTACAAATGCATTGTGTACAAAGCTTTGAAGAATTTATTGAAAAAGGAATCCATATTGAAAAGGATTTTCTTGCTAAAGGGACTTTAAAACCCTTCTAAAGAGATAACCATGACTTCAAACCTATAGAAAAATCCAAGTTTTTCATTAAAATTAAGAATGTTGTAGGTGACGGAATCACTAATTCCAAACATGTCCAAATATTCCAAAAGACTCCTCATTTGAAACTCTCACAAGGACCACTCAAATTTGAAGTTAAACATCGATATTTTACTCCACTTACGGAGTCTTTATCATCAATTTTGAAACAACTAGATGTAATCAACATGGTCAAATTCCCCACTACTACACCCTTTGTCAAAGATGCACCAAATCCATCATGGTACAAATAATATGAATATTTTGAATACCATCACATTAAATTTTGTGCTACATATAAATGTTTGAAATTGAAACACTTCATTCGGGATCTTATAGATATAGGATACTTGACCTAGGTATGTAAGAACCAACCAAAATTTCTAACAAATAGTTGGGAATTTATAAAGAACCATTCCCTAAGCATAAAAAGGCAGAAAAATTTCAATCATGTTGTTTCCAAAACAACCGATTCATTTCATTCTATCATTGGCTATGTCCATCCCACTATTGAGTATATAAATACCATAAAACTAAAATTTTAGAGTGTTTCATGGAAACTTGATGTGCTCATCATATTGTCTTAGGGAATCCTTTTCCTACTCCTTCGGAGGGTCATTATGATCTCCTAAAAAATCTTGAGAAGATAACCACCAAGATCTCTATCTTGGATCTTCTTAAGATATCTATTGTTCATAAGGATATCCTTTATAAATCCATTAAAGAGTCAAGAGTTTTCATGGAAATTGATGTTCCAATTTCTAAGACTTTTTGTGCAAATTACTCCATCAAAACAAATCACCTTTATCCAACATGATATTCCTATAGATGATTAAATGTATAATCTCCTATTGTATATTGAAGTGATCATTACTCATAAAAAGATCAAAAGGGTGATTGTGGACAATGGATCGGCCTTAACTTATGTACCTTGAAGATCATAAAATAATTGGGACACACTGACACTGAACTAGAGCCTAATGTGATCACCATTAAGGATTATGATAATTCAGGGAGGCAATGAGTAGGCTTGATTACATTACTAATGGAAGTTGGGCCTATTATGCATGAAAATTGGTTCCATGTCCTTGACTTGGAACTACCATATAATATTATGGTTCCCTCAACATTTCACCAGTGTATCAAACTTTATCATCAAGGACAAGCACTTACCATTCTTGGGGACCCGCAACCCTTTTCCCATTATAGAGCATTTTCCATCCTCTACCCCACATCATATGAATTTCCTTCTATAGAAATATTTGTTGAGATTCAATCAGAGGCCCTCACCTCTCGCATCAATATTGATAGAGTACACCCACATGAAATAGGTCCATCCACATCCATATCCCAATTTACTACATGGGAAATTAAAGTCCTTCCTCCAAGCCTATGGCTAATACAATCTCCAATAGGCCCTCCTTATTTAAAATCTCCCCTTATCACCCAAAACACATGATAGGCCCAAATTTCAGCTATTATGACCTTAGGAACCTTACAATATTGACAAATTCATCATTTTTGTCTCTTGAAAACAAGAAAATGCATAACACTTATACATCCCAACCCCTAATGAAAGGATGGCTTCATGTTATCAATCCCTAGAATATGTCATCCCTAATAAGATGATGTATGCTATGGGATACAAAGGATATGGATGTGGCATAAATGAACAAGGTGTGCGGGAACCCATTCTAGCACATGAGAAGATGGATAGATATAAAATATTTATTTGGCCCTACACATCATCACCTAAAAAGTTGAGGCCACCTCCTTGGAATACGAGGACCAATATTCATATTATGATAATGAACCAGAGTCCCTTTGTAGCCTTTATGAGGACCTTTCTTACACCAAATTATTCTCTCGACATGGTTGTTTTGACCCTCTCCCCTTTCATTCCTTATTTAAACATCTTCCACCCTTCCCTTCTCAACTGGGACCAATAATTTCATATACCAATTGATTTCTCACGCATAGTAATGATCTCAAGTGTTATCATCTTGATTATTCTCCACCAACTTTCTAAATAATTATTGTATTATTAAAAATATTAATTACTTGATAGGCATGTATACTACTAGATGAATGGTGGCCAACTCTTATATGTGACAACAGATCAAAAATTTCACTTTATTTTCATTTAAGTACAATTTCTTAGCATTTGTTGATTCATTATAACACGGATACATCTATGTGCTACAATATTCTTCCATAACATGATTAACTTAATCACTAACTCATTCGTGTTCATGGTTTTTATTTTGATATTAGGCAATATACATGCAATACACTAAATATAGAATCATTTTAAAAATTAGAGATTTGAAACATATAGAATCATGAAAATAACTTTGACACATTATATATCATGGAAAATCCTTTTCGAGTAAAAAAACCCAACTAGAACCTTACTTATTGTATTAATTTGAAGACAATGTACAAATATAATATCCAACCTTCAATGCTCTAATTTTTAATATATTTTTTATCTCTCACAATTAGAGCATCCAATTTTCTTACCAAATAAAATTCTATAATTATAATTACTTGCACAACAAATTAGGTTAAAACTCATACTTTAAAACATAGTCATGATTTTCTCCACAATACTCTAAATAAAAGCTAAATATAGCTTCACTACAATAGGAGGTATTTTTTCCTAATGCAATAAATATCATACCACTTAATCAAATATCGTGCATGATAGTAGGTTAACATCCAACAACTCCCACTTTTTGACTACATCCATAAGAGAGAACATGAATTCATTCCTCGAAATTGCAATCTATAAACCCAAATTCTTTCCTATACCAAGAAAAATTCTTAATGCTCGTTACCTTAGTCAAGGAATCCACAACATTCACCTTAGTCTCCACTTTTTCTAAGCACCTCCCTTTTTCTTCTACCATTTTTTCGAACCCATATTTTTTCAAGTATATATGTTTGGCTAAGTATCCCTTTGTTCGAGCATATGAAGGAATTTGAGGAGCGACATACATCCACATGGAGATGGATTTTGAACATAGTATCTACACTTAAATTCCATTCACTAACAACTAAGCGTGCGTATGGACATAAAATGCCATTATAATTGGTGTGTGTGGCGTAAGAGAAGGAACTTACAATTGATCACACTAAATATCCAAGAAACCTCATGCATAATTTTTGTGTGATATTAAGTGGTGGCAATAAGGATCATGATTGACTTTAAATTACTAAATAATATATGAAGTGCATGAAAGAAAGTAATTTTAACAAACATGACAAAGTGACCTAAAAGGAAATTCAAAAGATAAGTAAAGTAGTAAATATGTTAAGGCCTCCATGCTTAAGTTAAATATAAGGTTGGTGTCATCTTACAAATGTGCCAACTATAAATAACTCATTAACTCATTATAAACTAGCACTTAAGGGCCAATATAACTATTAGATGAGCTAATGAAGGAAATTCCCATTATTATATATGCTCTTTTGAGGTATTGGTATAAATGTTTGATATATATTATAATGGTTATTCTTTTAACATAGTGTTTGTAGATCTATGTGTTGAATGAATGAAGGGCTTCTTCATGTTTATTCTACATTATGTTAATTTGTGATGCAGAACATCATGATCTAGCTTATATACATGATGTAAATATTATAATTATCACTCATTCATGGTGTAAGGGTGTCTTAGGAGGTGTTACAGATTTAATGAGAAGTCATGAAGCTTCATTTATTCTTAAAGAAGTTGTATTGAATAGTTTGGAATTTCCTTCAAATAGAAAAGTTAGAAAATTTGAATGTTATGGTCATGTGTAAGACTTAGGGAAGGGTCTTGGGAGTTTACAAATATTATTCCAACTATTTGAAGTTATCAAAGACTCCTCATCAACCTCCGATAAGGATAAATCTACGTTGAGAAGAACTAGATTAGCAATTTGACCAAGTGTGAGTTGTTGAGAAGATTTGGGAGGTTGTTTCAACAACTCCTAAACTTGGAGAGTTGTTATATTCTGAAGTACTTCAAAAATTTTATGAGAGGAGTGAAATAATGATAAATGGAGGCTATGAGAGTTGTTTTATTAGGTTTTGGAAATTTTAGTTAGAGGTTTTTCAATGAAATAAGCCTCTAACAGGCTCTTTGTACATAATATAATGTGTTATGTACATAGACTATGTTGTTTCAAGAAGAATTGTTGAGATTTTATCAAATTTTTTCATCTTTCTGAGTTGCATTGAAGTGGAGGATGTGTTTTAATGGAATCCGAAGTTGAATTTTCGATAGTGGACTATACTATCTTGTAAATACCCTTGAAATTTGTCTTGTTTCCATTAACTCGTGAAATATTTATAGTGAATCACATTGTGTGGGTATATAGAAGCCTCACCAAAAAGAGTATACTAAAATAAGAACTTATATAAAGGTCATGCAGAGATTCTCCAACAATATTTGGGTTATGAAGAGGTTTCAATAAAAAGATAAGTTCATTTCTCCTTATCATTTTCTTAGAAAACCCAAGGCTAGGTTTTAGAAAAATATTTTCATATCTTTGTTGTTATTAAGTTTCAGGGGCTAAGATTAGGAAAAAAAACATCTACAGGGAGTTTGTTTCATGTTACAAAATATATTATATTGTCTCATGCCCACACATGCAATATATTTATGAAATTCTTGGATGAGTTACAGTGAATCCTCTTAAATTCATAATTGGGTTTCTCCTTGCGTGAACTAGAGTAATTGATTAAGAGTTGAGTCCTCAGTAACTTTGTGAGATTATTAATTTCAATATAGGGTACTCTAAAATATTGACATAAATTTTGGGGGTGAGTTTAAAGGTAAATGTAAGAGTATAATATTCTTTAGCATCATTGGTGAAAGTAGTAATAGGTGAATGTAAGATCTTACTCTTCTTGTTTGCTAAAGGGATATAAAGGACAATATATAGATGTGGTACTTAAAGAGAGGAAAATGCAAGAGCATTGTTATAAGTACACATAATGACCATATGGTACTCAGATATTCAATGAAGCTAGATACATGTGTAGAAAATAAGGAAGGAGATAGAATTTGATGCTACTTGGTTGGAAACATGAACAAGAGTTCAAATTCTACGTTTAAATTTCTAAGAACCAGTTACATGGGTCAATATGATCTTACATAAAGTATGTTCCTATTATATGTTTATAACTAAATATTCTTGACTTCATGAATGTTTATTATGATCTTATTGAGAAAATTATTATTATGGGTGTACAATATCAAGGTTTAAGGTGAAACATAGTGATCATATTATCAATTTTTATGCTTAATAATTGTTTCATTTGTGTTCTTACATGCATTTATGGGTATTAATGTGTAATTTTTGATTAAAATATGAGTAAGTGTGAACCTAGTAATACGTCATGATGCATATAGAATTGAAGGTGATGCTCTACTCTCGTGCTTTGAGTGAGTGTAGAAGGTGGATCCCTTATGTGATTTATTAGTGGAAGGAGTTACCTTTACACGTTTCAAACCAAAGGGTAACTTAGGCATGTGCATGAGGTTCCACCAGTGTGGGTAAATTAGATAAACATTTTGGTTTTTTGGGACTAGTCATATTGTGTTTCCATGATGGTATATACTAAATATGTTGTGACTTATCATCAAAATAACAATGAGAATTTTTGGGGATGGTGGAAGAGAAATTTTTGCAAAAATATTATAGTCACATATATTTATTACCAAATACACCATTATGACTCTCTATATAAGTAATTATTTGGTGAACTCCTTCAAACTTACATGCTTGGTTTATTGCTTTATCCATGTACAACATCTAAACTTTGGGTGAATGTATAATTAGAAAATAGAATGTGTAGATAATCATGAAGCTAGACATTATTTGGACACACATGGTATATTTATGATGGAATAGAGTGCTTCAGTAGCTATGGTATGGAATACAAATTTTCCATGTGCTCCTACGCTAAGGAAGAAAATTTTAATTTCTTCTAAGATCCATGTATAACTTATTTAATAAAACTTCCCCTTGAGATCACAAATTTTATGGTATACCTTGAGATTGAGAATTTTTGTATGGCCAACTAAACCCCTACATGCATGGGTGGTGTGAAAGGTTGAAGGAAAGAGTGAAACTTATCACAAAATATATGATTTAGATGCATGAGCACTTAGGCAACAAAGTGATATAAGGAAGCTCATTAAAAGGCTTTGACAAAATAAGTCTTTAACATGATGGTAAATTAGACTATATAAGTGTCACAAATACTGTATTAAAAGAAATGAGATGAGAATTACCACCGCGAAGAAGAGGCCATGGGAAATAAAGATACACATGTTGCTATAAAAGCAAATATTTTGAGAATATTAATCTATAGTACAACATTGATGGCCTACTTTCTCAATGCAATGCACATGCTCATACAAATTGGGTATTTTTATAAAGAAAATATTTTAAGTATCAAAATGATAGTGATGAGGAACTGGAAAAGGGAAATATAAAAATGGTATGAATGAAGCATTCCTTTTTTACTGCAACAAGTTTCACACTTCAAAACCATGTGGGTAACCACCTAGGCCTATTAAGAATACATTTAGCATGCTTTAGTTTGGGATGATGGATAATGAGCCATTAAATCAAGATATTAGTAATTCGTAGGCATGAGGAACTAGAAATAGTTCTCCAATACAAAGAACTCACACACAATAGTAGAAAACTATTTTTTTTTTGTTGCATCTAGAATTGGTAGTAGTGAAAGAACATTAAAAACTAGACAAAGGACATGATCCCTAGTATAAGGGAGAGTAGTTGTTACACATCTTGCTCTTGTCACTCATATCTTACTAGTGGTTTCTCCTGAGGATAAATTCTACGCCAACATATGGTGCATGTAGTGTTGGAAGAAGGAGGGATGTATAGTTGGGAAAATCCAAGTTGGTGGTGTTGTAGGGTTTGAATGTAGTCATGTTTTATGTTGTTTTGAAATTTAGAGTGTAGATTTAGAGTGAACATGTAAGTATCATGTGGTGATACTAAATTTATCTAGAATGTATAAGCATGAATTTTGTGGGTTCGTAAGGTGAATTTGGTTATTGCTTATAGTGTAGGTGAATTTGATTGGGAAATAAATTTGAAGTTTTTGGATTGAATGTTGATATACAGGCCAAAATGTTAAGTAATTTACATGCAGAATTTTAAAAATTTATTTCATGTGTAGCATAATAAGAAACATACAACATGGTGAGCTCCAACATAATGATTGTAGGTGAAATTAAGAGTTTTAGAGATGCATAATGTAAGGAAAATGACTTGATGTTTGCATGCAATGCATAAATACTCTTGCAGAGAATGTATACAAGTCAATCATTTGGGGTAGAAACTTATAACAGAAGTTGTGTACTATTTTCCTACCAAGTAGACTACAAATAGAAAGATGCAAGCACATATAGTGTCAGGAAATAAGATAAAATTAACAAGGCTATTTATAATGGCTCCTATTACTTTCAGAGTTGGATATATATTTATACATTACAAAATTGGTGGTATACATATGTGAAGTCTTGCAGAGTTATACATTGTATGTAGGTGATTATTTATGGTTTGGTTTCATAGTATTTCTCATAGTAGTTCTATGAGGATTGTTTAGGCATCCTCAACTTCAATTACAACTTGTTGTAGCATTTGGTGTGCGTGTTCTAATTTTTTTTAGAGTGAGCAGCATTTTGAAAATTCTATCTTCAGCCACAAGGGTGGCAGTTTGGAAGTGGTCTACTACACATTCAAATAGTATGTGTTATATGTTACTACTTTAATTGTGAACATATGGAGCAATGTTATAGCAGTTTGTTACCCTCTTTAGGGTGCATTCATATGATTTTAATATAGGTTGTATGTTTGAAACACATGGTGAGGCAGATCATAAATTTGGATCATGTACTCAAGTATTTGGAATCTGTAGTGAGATTTATAGAGCATGCATGGAAGACATGCACAACATTGTAAGGTTTAGTGGATGTATGTACATGAGATGTGTAGGGGAAGTGGGGGTGTTGGAGGATGGTCTCTACTTGTAGCTGAGTCAGGGCGTTTCCATCTTCCTGTAATCATTTGTACCAGTCGACGGAGAATGATGGAGAAATCTGTAAGTCTTTAAGAGTAGGAACACGTGATAGTGCTATAAAAGTTAAGCATTGTTGTTCGGTGTGCCCTATATTGTTCAGGGGGACCTAACGATGGGTGCCTACTATGATTGATGGAGGTAGAAGGTGTGTTGGGTTTTTAATGTACCTTGGTGGAGTCTGTATATTATTGGAATTGGAAACTACAGAAACTAGAAAAGTTGGGGGTTTATAGCCTTCCATACATTATAGTAATGGTCTGGCCTTGAGCTCCATCAAGAAGGTCGAATCATACACATAATTTTGCAGTTAGCATTTCTTGTTCACCTATGCAAAGGAGGAGTGTAATTTTAAGCTGCATATTGTTTTTTGTTTTTGCTTTGGTATGCCAGTTTTTTTCTACTTTGGATAGTGCAATTGAAAGGTTCAACGCTCACATGTTGTGTGGATTATGTAGAGTGGGAAATGCTTTGGTGTCGTATATATGTGTTGCATCATGTGAAGCACTCATGTTGTGTATGGTAGATGCGCGGTGGAGTTTTAGATATCAAAAGGTTACAATCTTCTTTTGTGGAAATTGCATTCCTAATGTTGAGTAGAAAGTTTTCGAATAAGTGCTTAGTAGTGTTATCGCCTTGTTGCCAGAAGTTGGTGGTTAGCATTACTACTATTGTGAATTGTAATCATAACATATGTTCGTAAGTGTCTACAATGTACAATGGATTATCTTTAATGAGGGGAGTTGTGTGAGGTCGGAAATGAGTATGACTGAACAAAAATAGTTATAGAAACATAGGAATAAATGCTTCAAGATGTTGAATGAAGTGAAAGTTGAGAAAATAACAACCTGTCATGTTTATCGGCGGGGTGTGCCCGTTTATCAAGAGCATATGTCCAAATGGTTTACATGGGAATAAGGAAGGTTAAAAATTACATCACACAAGTACCTTTGGTTGCCTACAACAACTATGATGGTGTTGGTGGGCAAGTAGGGCAAGTGAAAAAAAGATGGGATTTAGTGGGGGTTTACATGTTTTTTTGGTATTGGCTAAGGTGCACGTGAGGTAGTGTGCTAAAGCATATTAATACATGGAAAATTGGGAATTCATGGATTACTTTATATATGGATGTGGTGTAGGGGATTCCAGCTAATATATGTGTTGTTGGTGGCTTATTTAGCATGCAAACATTCACAACACATTTATAAATACACACACACAAAGATGCATATAGACACACATATGGATGTGTATGAAATATAGGGGTCTTGTTTACAACAAGTGCATTGTTATTTTGATTTACATGATGTTTTAGGTTTGCTGAGGAATGTAGCGGCATGTTTCCTATTTACAAAACAACCATTATCCCAAGTATGTACATATTTTTACAAGGTGTTGGTATCAGGTACAAACATATATGTGTTATGGATGTTGTAGTATTTTATTTAGAGTTTTGGTTGCATCATCAAAGACCATTGCCCATACAATGCATGTTGGGTGCTCTAAAATCATGTGCAGTTCATATTTATATTTACATAATTTAGAATCCAAGTTGCATTTTAAGCAATGCCAAGAATCATCCATAGTTATAAGCATTTTTTGCAGCATTGTTTACCACTAACCATCCAAGAACAAACATGATAGCAATTTTTTTGCATATTGATACATGTATAATGGTTGGAACAAATGCAAGCTGTTGGAATGGATTTTATAAAGTGGGTTCATAGATGTCAGAAATCATTTTTCCAACCGGATTTGTTGTACTTAGTGTAACTGAAACATTCGTTATTCATGTGGTACTTACCCAAATATAGGGGATTATGCTTCCTCTATTGGAGGTGCTAAAAAAAATTATGTATTAGCCCCTGTGGTCCAGCTTCTTTGTTTAAATTTGATAAGAATGTATTTCTTAATAGCTTGCATCATGTTTGCATGCAGTTGAACTGTATATGGTATATGATATTTGATCTTTTCCATTGTAGGCACCTATGGAAACAAAAGGATGAATATGAACCCATGGAAAAGTGCATGTTTAATAATTTCCCACAACATTAGTACTTGTATCTAGTTGTGTAAGATCATTTGCACACAGGCCTAATAGAGCATTGGCACATCATCAAAGGAATTTTCCCATATAGTGCTAGTTGGGTCCTCTAACATCATGTGCAGTTCATATTTATAATTGCATAAGGTAGAATCTAAATTGCATTTTAAGTAATGTCAAGAATAATTGGTACTTATAACCTTTTTTGTGTGGGCCTGTTTACCATTAACCATCTGAGAACAAAAAGGATAGCAAAACTTTTACATATTGATATGTATAAATATGGTTGCAACAACTACAACCTATTGGAATGGGTTTTTTAAAGTGGGTACTTAGATGTCACTAATCATATTTTCAATCGGTATTTCTACACTTAGTATAGCTGAAGCATATGTTATTCTTATGGTACTTACCCAAATACAGAGGTTTGTTACTTCCTCTATTGAAGGTGCCAAAAATAATTTCATATTAGCCCATGTGGTCAAGATTCTTTGTTTGATTGTCTTAATCCTAACTTTCTTAATAGCTTGCATCTTGTTCACATGCAGTTGAATTGTGTACAATACATGATATTTTCCCTTTACCATTGTAGGTTCCTATGGAAATGGAAATGATGAATTTGAATCCATGGAAGAGTGCTTGTTTAATAATGTCCCACACAACATTAGTATATGTATCTAGTTGTGTAAGATCATCTACAGGTAGGCCTAACAGAGCGTTAGCTACATCATCGAAGGTCATTACCCATATAGTGTCGAGTTGGGTCCTCTAACATCATGTGTAATGCATATTCATGTTCGCAAAAGGTAGAATCCAAGTTACATTTTAAGCAATGCCAAGAATCATATGTAGCTATAACCATTTTTGTGGCACTTTTTACCATTAACCATCTAAGAACAAACATGATAACAAAAGTTATGCATATTGATATGTGTAATGGTTACAACAACTCCAACTTGTTGGAATGGGTTTTGTAAAGTGGGTACCTGGATGTCAGAAATTGTTTTGTCAACCAATATTTTTACACTCAGTGTAACTGAAGCATCGGTTATTCCTGTGGTACTTACCCAAATATGGAGGGCTTCTCCTTCCTCTACGGGAGGTGTTAAAAATAGTTTCTTATTAGCCCCTGTGGTTTAGCTTCTTTGTTTGAATGTCATAAGCATAGTTATCTTAATAGCTAATATTGGTATATGTATGTCTGTAGGAGGAGTTTGTGGTTGTAAGATGTGTGTGCTCTCATCACATTAGGCTCCCCACCAGGTTATGGCTATAGTATATCATGTCTAGTCTTTAATGGAAATGGTACAACATTGTGTACAACTTCCATCTTTACGGGTAATGATAGAAATGGTGGATGTAGAGGTTACAACACCAATAACATCAACTATAGACCCAAGTGGTAGGGATTGAAGTGCAACTATACTGGTGTAATAGAAATGGTAGAGGGGTGATCCAGACAACAACCCAGGTGGTAATTAAAGTGGAGCAACTTTCAGGAACCATAACTTCTGCACCGTAACTCTAATTAACTCCTTTCAAAATGCAATAGAAATCTTGGAATGCACAAAATATTATGAAAGGGTTTGTAACTTTGTTCAAAAAATTTTTACCCCTGGAATCTTACATCTAAAGGCCTAAAAATGTAATTTTTGTAGTGTTGTCTAAAAATAGTAAATTCACAAAATTAGCAACTATGTGACTCACGAAGATGAACCACCTAGTCTCCCTCGAGATTGGTGACCTTCCACATTCTTCTAGGTGTCTCTTCGTATTTCTAAAATTAGTATATAAATATATGTACCTTGAAAAAGAAAGCATACATTTCCTCACAGAAGTAGTTATTGTAATTCACTATTTTTGGGTAATATATACATCTCTTTTCAGAGATCATTTTCTTAGCATTATACATCTCTTCTCATAGATAGATTTTCTCTTTGCATTGGGTGAAATTGTTATTCTCTCCTTAATTTCAAAACCCCTTGAGTTTTGGATCAAGGGGAATTTATGTTGTTACTTATTAACCCCTGGTCAAGCTTCTTTGTTTGAATGTCATAAGTGTAGCTATCTTAATAGCTAATATTGGTATATGTGTGTCAGAAGGAACAACTTGAGGTAATAAGATGTGTGTCCTCTCATCACATTAGGCTCCCAAAAGGTTATGTCTATGGTTATATTATATCATGTCTAGTATTTAATGGAAATGCATATTTATGTGTAATGATAGAAATGGTGGATGTAAAACTTGCATCTTTATGGGTAATGATAGAAATGATGGAGGGGAATTTTTGTTGTAGGTTGTAAACATAGGTGGCAAATAGATTCCATATTCAAAATGAGATCCCAGGGACTTTTGGTGGCTTATATTCTGGTTTGACATAATTGAAGGTACATCTCGACATGGAGTAAACCTTATCAACCTGAACCTTATCGTTGTAATAAGAAGCTTGCATGATGAAGAAAATGATGTTCATGTCATCACCCAAGGCATCGAATACATTAAAATTCATAACCTTACCCTTACATGTTTCATTGACATAGGTGTGTATTATTCCTTTATGAGTTACTCTACCCTCAAACACCCAATTCATATTGTATGGATGTAATTTGTTAATGGTTGTGGAAACCAGCTAAAAGATCTTTCATGCGCCCATTTATGTGAGTATGAAATAATGGGTGCAATGTAAGTAATAAGTATGTATGGTAATATGTAATACACTTGGGAAAGTTTTAGTCGTGTTGTTGATTTTAGAGTTATAAATAAAGATTTATTTTGCACTGTAATAAAAAATCGATGCAACATAACTGATGACATTAGTAATAAGAAACATGTGCAATGCACTACATGGGTAGCCAAAAGCAGAACATGTTGTCAACAATATAAATGCAAAATTAGGTTTTTGTTGGCCCTACGATAAACCCAATGTATAAAAGACCAACGAGAAGAGAGAAGATGGTACAACATGTACAACATCTGTCACATGTTGGGTCAGTAGCAGTACCATGAAGAAAAAGGTAGCAATCTAGTGTATATGTCTGTAATAAGGTGTTGCAATTTGAGGTATGTTTACTACTGCTGGCATACCTAATAGATAGGTATATGGACAATCTGATATATCTATTTGATTAACTCTCAACCTATGTAAGAGAAGATGACCTTAAATGTGGTTCGTATGCATTTCTAATAAATAGAGACCATACCCGTAGGTTGGGTTGCCATGATACTATTCCAGTAAATAGAAACCATACTTGTAGGTTGGGTTGCCATAATACCCGTAGCAGATCATCAATGCAACCCAATATTTACTTGAATGAATGAGAAAATGTTGTTGTCTGTCAATCTTATGTCACTCTGAGGCACATAATTTAATACTACTATGAATTGTCTAACATTCATGCAGCCCACAACTCACATCACCATCGGTAAAGATGATGAAGAATTGTAAAACCAATATAGTTTTTTTGAAAGATTAAATGTTAGTACGAACAATGTGAAATTTTAAATGGATGAATAAAAACATTGGGATATGAAGCTCTGCAAAAGCAAATGAAGGAAACCAAAAAGCATATGAAAATGGAAAAGGTGAGATAAGGAAACTGTGAAGTCTTCAGGGTCTCAAAGAAGTTAAGAACATGCAATTATTAAATGAACAACTAAATGGGTCACATAAAGAAATAACAAAGAAGGATGAAAAAACAATGAAATATAAAAACTTAATCAAGCACTGACATCCCAATTCAAAGAAGCCACTTACCATTTGTTTGTGTTTTGATGTACTATTTTTGTTACTACCTATGTGTCGACAACACTAACAATGCATATGTGAGGTGTCTCACTTGTTGATAGGTATATCTATTGATGAGTAGACTGGATTAATGTATATTGGTTTTGGTGAAGCATGGATAGTGCATCTATAGGAAACATTATCTAAGAGAAGATGTTGGATAAATCATGCGGTTGGAAATTTTCCAGTACACTCCAAACTTTAACAATTGTCATATGGTGTAAACATGTGAGTGGAAAATATAAAGCCCCTACCATAATTGATGAGAGTGTCTATTTTCTTACCCTCTGTTGTGGGATCTTGGCAAAGCAGGCCTTTTAAATGTAGATATTAGAAGAGTGTACAGGACTCAGGAGAGCGGAATTTTGCAAAAAAAATAGTGTAGCCTAAAGTTGTATAGTGGCCTACACTGCTAACAACAATTATGATTTCATTTTGCCTTCAGTCAGAAGCATGTAGTAGGATAGGGGCATGATTTTTGTCCTTGTGTGGTACAAAAAGATGCTAAAAGGTAGATGCGCTAAACTCTATTTCTTGTTTTTGTCCTTCCATGACTACAATATAGTTGACTTGCTGATGTTGAAAACCATAGTTTTAAGAGTCTATGTTGGTTTTTGTTATGATATAATTGTTGTACAGTTACATGCAGACACAAGAATGTTGAAACAACTATAATATGGATGAAGTAGTCGAGGGGATTAAGCCTTAGGAAAACTAGGCAGTTGCCTAGGGCACCAACACTTAGGGGGTGCCTGAATCTAAAAATTTCCTTTTTGTATAAAATATTGTATATAAAAAGGTTAATTGCAGGAGCAGTAAGAAGTCTTGTATAAAATATTGTATTTTTGCATTCTGAGCATCTCCTATGGTTAAATATTTCCATGCACTAAATATTTATCATCCTTATGTGATAATTTAATAATATATTTTTTTAATAATTTTATTAGGACCATGATGTAAATTTAAAAATACAAGAAAATAGACATGTTTTATTTATTTATTTTATGGAAAAAATATTAAATAAATTTGTGAGGAGGGCGTCCACTAAACCTATTTCCTAGGGCGCTCCATACCTTTAATTTGGCCCCAGAAGTAGTTCGTTTAATATGTGCGGCCTACAAGAAAAATAGGAAAATGAGTCAAACCTATGTAGTGCATGAATCTTGCAGCAGGGGTGATAGTAGAATGTCAAAAGCAAACAAGGAACATGAAAAATGAGACCTGGCAGAACCACACGCAGAAATGAAGAGCTAGGCAAAGAGAAACGGAAGAAGAAAACAAACATGGGCTAAACCGATTCCAGGAGATCCTCTCCTGCCCAAACTAAATGGTATCATCTAAAAACTTTGACCTTTTATATCAATTTGGCTTCCCAAAAATCTTTCTAGCTTGAATTCCATGGCTTCTTCCCAAGCACTTGGATCTCTTGCCAATGGCCCAAGCATTGACCAGAATTTGAGTCGTGTGTGGTATTTCGTATCCTCCTACTGTGGTATTTTCCACAGAGAAGTGTGGAAGGAGCAGAGGAGCTTCTGGGTAAAGACGCAGTGTCTCTTTCACTACCGATTGCAGATATTGAAGATGAGGCAGATCGGATTCCTGTACCAGTCGATTCTTCCCTACAAAAGAATCGAGCTCTTCTTGAGCTTTTGCGCATGAATTTCCAGTACGGACCATACGGAGCGAATGAAAGCTTTTGGGGGCTCAGAAAGTGGTTATCGTCTCCCATGGGAGGATGGATCGCAAATAGGTGATACTACGTTTTGAGGACCATTTGACCTGGAAGCTAAATAAACAAACATGGGTAGGATTTGGCAAGGAAACACATGCAAGCACAAACAAGTAGCCCAAGTAGGAGGAAAGGGAGAATGCAGGATAAGGATGACAAACAGGTTAACCTCCACACCGTCATCGTAAAGATGTTAGTGAATGGTAGCCATTCCTCTGGTGTAATTAAATATGTCTCTACATTCCTAGAATATTGTGGGGTAGAAAACATAGCCAAAATTACAATCCTAAGTGTGAACGAATCTTGCATAAAAAGGGGATCATCTCCCCTGAGTGTAAGGAAAGAAAAATTTCCACAACTTTGTTAGATAACACACATACTTGGTATCACAAGTATCACCCTTAGTAAGTGGTGGTAGACTATGATATACTTGAAAGAATCAATTCTCGGAATTTGATATTCCAATATTTTTAGCATCAAAGCATATCAAGCCTAAAGGATATTGCATGAAATGATAGAAAATGTGCATGCATATGATGCATTTTTAAGACATTTATGGATAACCGCATTGAGATGGGGTGCCAAAAGTTGGTCTTAAGTGGACATATTTTTTTGAAAAACGAGAAACTGTTTACTTGTACAAATTATTTGAGGTTGATACACTTAAATTTTGATGATGATTTAATATGTTCATGAATTGTACCATTTCGATTCTAGTTTATAAACTACTAAATTTGATTTAAAATGGTTAATCATTAGTGGTTCAAACAAACTAAAATTTTAGCAAGTGCTCTTATTTTTCTAAAAAACATAGTGGATATTTGATCATTCTCCCCATATGTTTTTTTCATTGTTTATTATTTTTTATAACTCTTTGGTGGAAAGTTACATAAGATCATCTTGTTTGGGACACAATTGTTAAAATAATTTTCTAGTGAGTATTTTTTAATCATTTTTCATGAAAAATATAATGGAAATGGTGGAAGAGTGGATAACTAACCATGTGTCCCCCCACTAACTACCAAAAAATATTTAAAAAATTATATTTTATTTTTAATGTGTATAGAATTAGTCCTGGTTTGGGCTCGTATATTTTTTTATTCAAATTGGAGGGAAAAAAAAAAGATACATAAGAAAAGATAGATGTGTATAATTACAAAAATAGAGGTATAAAAGACAATTTGAAATTATAAGATTAAAATATCATAATACTCAAAAAATATATATATGGTTTTATAAAGAGGAGCATTTTCTTTTTGATGGATATTAGTTCTTTAATTATATTACCTTGTTGGATATTTTTATGTGATTTAATATTATAGTGTGAGAAAATATGTCATCGAAGTAAAAAATGATTTGATTTTGTCTCGAAAAATGAAGAATCCAAATGGTAAGAAAAAGGTTCAAATCTCCAAAGAAGGTTCCAATATTTCTCTAGTTATAAAATTGGCTAATGATGTGATTTCATTGAAGAAGTAACTTGCACAAGCCACCTTTCCAAGGGGAGGTTATCCAAACAAATATTGAGACCATAATAGAAATAAAATAGGTAGAGGAGAAAGAAACTTTCCTCTTTAAGCACATCATGTTAACGCCAAATATGATGTAAATCCGTAAGAATAGTATGTGGAGGCTCAAATTTAATATGAAATGATGAGGAAATTTTGGCTATTGATGAGATTGATTCTTTAGGAAAAATTAGCTTTTGTGAATATACCCCTTCTTTGGATGATGAAGATGATGAAACCATTGTTGATATAAATAGTCATTCTTATGCAATTTTCACCCATTCAAAGGCTCAAGAGAGGGATAATTATTGCAAATTCAAATATCTTTAAGTGGTGTTTCTACAAAAACAATAAAAAAGAATGATCTCCACTTCCCTCTCCCATGCCATTAATAAATAAGAATCCCAAGTATCTCGCACAATCGCCTTTACATCTTCCAAAGTGCGGGTAAGTCTTCCTCTCCTTTTTATGCTCTCTCCCCATTTCTACATTCAAATGTATTTTTATGAATAAAAATAGTTTCAATTCCATTCCAAGAAGTATTCATACTCTCGCTACTACATCTACACCTTCACCCTCCTTTGAGTCTCATTTTGACATAATTGAACATGTAAAGAATTCCAAGGTCCAAATTTCCAAATTTGAGTATTTGAGAACTCATCCCAAGAAATTTGATAAACTTGTCTAGTTTATCAAAGGAATTAATTTGAATTCATGTGCTAGAAACCTCCTGAAAAATAGTCATTTCTTGCTCCTAGAAATGTTGTATCTCAAAACCTTATTTCCTCCACACCCTCCACTTCTATAAAATTAGAAACGTTCTACATTTTTTATTTATCAATGGATCTAAATTAAATAATGGTGTCATTGATTCTTGAGAATTGGATAATTACATACCTATAAAAGTTGCATGTGATCTTGGTCTCACTCCGTCCCTGTTGTTTTCTGGTTTTATTCCATGGAGACCAAATAAGTACCTCTTGTTGTCAATTAAAATATATTCAAGTAGCACTTGTGGACTTTCCTAATAAGAAGATCAATATCAAGATAATTGTGAAAAACATGTTTGTTGTATATGGGATGTCATTGACCCAATGTTATATTTGGGATGTTGTTGGAGAGATAATTTGGACTGGTATTTTTCCACCATACCAGTCAAGGGTTCCATGAAGAAGCTCCTTCTAGTAATAAAAATGAAATATATCGTTCAAAAGGAAGATGATTCAAGGAAAACATTGTATATCAACATTCAATATGTTGTAACTATTTCATAACTTCAAAATAAAATGTTGAACTTCCTATCTTGATGGAAGAGTTCTCGAAGGTGATGGAACCAATCAAGGAACATGAGGATGATTTAATGGATCCTGAATTGGAAAGTGTTCCCTTCCCATTCAGCATGGATATTGTTTCTCTGTTTAAAAATTATGATGATTATGTTTCAAATCATCTCCCTAAGACCCAAAGTGAATGTTTTTAAAACAAATGTGAAGATGAGTGTGTAGTAGATTTTAAAAAGGAGTTTGTATGAGATATTTTCAAGGTTACAAAAGAAACTAAATACCCCTACTTAACCTTGATATCCTAACCTATACTATGAATATGTAAAATAAGTATGAGTATGATTTTGATTTTTCATTTTATGTAAAAATGTTCAATAATTAAATAGAACAAATTGAGGAGGTCAAAGTGTCACTCTTTAAACATTAGTTAATGAGAATGAATTTGAAGATGATTCCTTCTCTTTTTCATTTTGGGAAGAATATTGTATTCATGATGAATGGAAAGGAAAGGAAATGCTTGAATCTCATGTTGATGTCTCCATTCATGAGGATAATACCTCCATCATAGAAAATGATATTGAGGTCAATAATGAGTTGGCATGTGTGAAATAAAAACACCTAGAACATCCATTAAATATATATCAGTGAGGGGATATATAATAATGTTGAAAACTTCAAACTATCTATCAAGAATCATCTCACAGATATAATAGTCATGGAGAACATGAAAAATTAGGAGAAGTTTCCCAATGGATAATGCAAGGATAGCTGCAAAAAAGGTGATCCTCATATGATTGATAATTAGTCTTATGGTAATTCAAAAATGAAGAATGTAAAATGACAAGCACAAATCAATGTAACAATGGATTGTCAACCTGAAATGCAATTTTACTAAAACAATAAAAGTGAGCTATTCATATTAGGTAAATTAGAAATCATATAACACCTTTATTTTGTAATATGTTGAGAAAGGGGTCTTACCTCATTAAACTAGTCAATGGATTTGCAAAAACAAAATCATTTGATGTTACCTACACATGGTAATTTCAAAAGGAGAAAAAGTTCTATAGTGAAAGAAGGTTGTCCCCTACATGTACCATATATTCAATTTAGGTGGTGTTACCCATTAGGTTGTTTTCACTATCATGTGGTGTATTTCCCTTTATATTGTGTGTGTTTCCTTTTTTGTTGTTAGTTTGTTTTGGTTGATTTTTTTTTTGCATCTTGTTTGTATTGTTGGTATGATATGTGACTATATTTTCCATATGGATAAGGCACTATTCTCTGCACCCATAAGATAATTGAGGTGCATTATTTCTTCTTTTTCCTTTTCCCAATCCAAAACAAGTCCCCCAATAAGATCCAGCAATTTCCATGTTAAATGTATAGCATGAAAAATTTAAAATTTTGGTCATGACAACCAAACCCACACTCCTTTCCCGATCAATGTAAACCTTTCCTCTTACCAACATTTCAACTATTTTATCCTCATTTTGTCCAAAATTAACATGATAACATGATTTTCAAGTGTGTTTCACATGTATATAATTTTACCTAGCTTTTTTCTTGAAGCTACTAGATAAAAGAAAGAACAGAACTCCCAAAAGCTTTAAATGGGTTATTTCATGTCTTTTTGTCACTAGTGAATAGCCCCTCCTCTGAAGCTTACAAAAAATTCAAATAATTTGGGATTTTTATGGGAGATCGATGAAGTTTCCCAAGGTATTTTAGGAATATTTTGTGGATATAATCGAGTTCGGAACAAGTTAAGCAAAACTATGTATTTTATGGCAAGGCACTAGGAAATGCAAGTTTCAAAAGAGCTAGTCACCTTGTTCAAACAATTTAGAGCCTCATGAAATGTTGCAAGCTCATATCCTGGGCATTAGAAATATGATAAATCTTACTTCATATCTCAATAATCAAGATAAATTATTATAGTATAAAAATGTAGAAATTTGTCCATCAATATAGCATAAGAGTCCTCCTACAAGGTGGAAATTTCTCAAAGGGTTTTAGGAAGCATGAGAAGAATTAGTAGATTACAAAAATCTCAAATTAAATTATATTTTTCCCTTCATGACCCATAATTTTTAGTTTGTTTTCATTAAAAACTCTTCTTTCCACTCAACTCACAAAGACACCGCTTTAGGAAAATTAAATATATACGTATAAATTATTGAATAACTTATTTTTAATATTCTTAAATTGGCTCATTAGCTTTTTTGTACTATTTCCATCTAATTTAATATATTATATGACCAAAAATTCATCAAGGATGGACTCCACAACGAAGAAAACACTATGAGGCGCACCATGAAGGTGAAAACCATGCTCTAAAGCCTCACTTGTGGGCACCGGTGCACTTTTTGTGTCCCTTTTCAGCCTTGGCACACTTTTTAGGTGAAATTTCACCCCAAAAGTTTTTTCCTTTCCTATTAGATGAATTTTGACAAGTTAAAAACATAAGGGAGAGAAAATGTGCATGTAGTGACTTAACAAATTGTTTTAACTTGAAAGTGGACCACATTTTCCCCCCTAAGCACATATTTGAACCCCATTTGCACCTTAGGGATATCTTTAAAGGTTTAATTGCACCCCAAAAGTGTTTCCTCTTTATGTTGGTGGGGATTTTTTATTTGGTGCATGTCAAGTCATGGAGTAAACATGAGAAAAGCTCCCACATGAGCATGTGCATTCCATTTTATCTCTTCATCCTCATCCCATGGTGGACTCTTCTCCCATCATTGCATCCCAAGTTCACTTTTGAGGTGTAATTTTACCCCAAAAGTGTGTCCAAGTGCAAGTAGGCTTCTATTTCCCCATATTACACTCCTCTACTCTCCCACTTTCCCATGTGCATCCCACCGCTTCACTTCCACTATATAAAATCACAAATCCTTTCTCACACCTCACAAAAACATAAATCAAGATGATAAATAAAGAAATGATGCAATTAAAGGTTTTCTTAATCTAGTTCATCATCTCCCACCATAAAAACTCCCCTTTGTTCCCTAGATGTCAAAATCTTATTTTGCGTAACTTTTGATTCCAAGCTCCATTTTCCTAAAAATTTTGGCCATCCTTCCTCTATAAAATTTTTTTAAAGATGGATTCTATTTATGTTATTATTTTTTTATATGCACATGAAGTTTCCAGCCATAAATAATGTTTTCTCATATGTAAAATAGAAATTTTTGAGACCATTTTCATTCTGTAACACCTAGAAATCCAATCTATTTTTATTAAGTCTCCAATAGATAGCCTACTAAAAATAGTAAGTCTAAGAAATAGTTGGTTTTCAGTACCTTAATTCATTCCTCCAAGATCAAAACACTCAAAAATGACAAATTGATAAAATTGCTAAAAATAGACACCCATGTATGACTTACTAAAAGTAGTAAGTGTTCATAACTAGCTAAAAATAGTCATACATGTTCTTCTCCTTCATGTATCATCGGCCCTAGCCTTCACAGAGGTTGATTTTACAATTTGCAAAAAAATTCCATCATTTCTAGATGTGGTAAGCATAAGGTGTTGAACCAATTTTCTTGTACATGTTTCAGATTAGTGAAATAGTAATAAAGAAAATGAGTAACTCCAAATATGAGAGGGTTTAAGGTACCTCTGAATGGGATGATAATGGATACGGGCACAAAATATCCTCCTCGCAACAAGATCAATGTCCTATACAAAAATAGAAGCTAGAAATAAAAAAATGGATTAGTAGATAGGATGGAGGGTTTCCCGACAATTTCGGTCTTGAGAAGTGAAAAATTCCTAGGATGAATGTCAACCCAAATTTTGATAAAAGATAGATTAAATATGATAATGGATAATATATGAGATGGAATAAAATATAAACTAAAATATAGGATCCGAAGTGAACTAGATAAGATAAGATGCATAAATGATAAATATAAATGCTAAACTAAATCAAATATGTGTGGTCAAAGATGACTTGGGATGGTCAAACACAATCGATGGAGACTATCGCAAGATAAGTCAAACAAAAAGAAAAATGTGTAAATTTGACTGAATTTTGAACTAGTCTAAGACCGATGATGATGTTGAGGTGGTGTTAGGAGAATGTAGAATATATGGATCTTATTAGCATAGAAAGGATGTAAGAAAATTATTTGATCTTCTAATATATATGAAAATTGTTGATCGGGTTGACAACATCTAGGTTAGATCAATGGTGATCGGGTATGATGCAAGTGAGATCCGAAGAAACATGTGTACATAATGGAAATATTGGGATATCTGAGGTCCGAGGGATAAAAAAATAGAGTAAGGAAAGACATAAAGATATAAATAAGAGAAATACATGGTGGATTAATGGTGATCAAGTCAGTCGACGAATCTGGGATAGATCAAATATTTGATAAGTTCAAAATAGATAAAAGCATAGTATAAAGAAGGATAAATGAAGGATGGGGAAATGGTAGGGGTCAAAAATCACAATTGAACCTGCAAGGATGAAAGACAAGAGGGAAAGGAAAGGAAAAGGGGGATCCACAAAAGCTCAAAGTGTCTTCAAATCCTTAAAATGATGAAATAGGGCTTCAAATGTAGATCCAATATGACAATAGTTGTTGGTGAGAAGAGAGGAAACCTATAAAAAAAATCCAAAGTTGAATAATACCTACCTAGTATTCCATCCATTTTGCACCACTTTTTTTTTTTTTCCAGATCCTTGTCTTTATTTCCACTTTTCTCTTAAAATAGAAACTAGGTTTTGTAAAATTTTAATATAAGTTTTCTAGATATTAACTAAAAAAACCCAATAAATTTCATAATATTTCAAATGTGTTTTTAGATACATTCAATCTATCAAATGTTTGTTTTAAAAACAAAAAAATTTCACTCAACTTACACAAAATTTTACGCATAGATACAAGATGAATCTGAAGCTGATGTAAATTGAAATATTGTGCATCTTGTTCTTATCTTTCCGAGAAAAATGAGACATCAATCGGATGTCATATGAGTAAACTACGTTCTTTTTACTATGATGTGTCTGTTAGAAATTTCTTACGGGATTCCTTCAACCATCTTCTTCTTCTTCTTCTACACTTGCAGAAGGAAACCTGCTCTGATACCAAATGATGCTAAATATCTAGATTTTCATAAATAAATTCAACAAAAATAAATCAAATTAACTCATGAAATGGAAAGTATAGAAAATACGATAAATGAAAGTAGAATGGAGTAATTTCTATTAAATATGAGAGGGCATTTTATACAATTTCTTGCTCCTAAAATCATGGAGTCAAGTCTTATCATTTTATTCCCATATTTTTCCTTTATTCCCTCATCTTACTCTCAATCCTAAGATATTCTTACACATTCCTATCTCTATGAGTTGTGCATGACAACTAATTATGCACACTCGCTATTATTTAAATATTAAATAATACTAAAATTTAAACCATATGTTCACACTATGAACACTAATTTCCTAACAGAGGCTTGTAAGGCATAGCTCAATGTGTTATGGGTGACACACAAGCCTAAAGTGGAAGAGATAAAAGGATTGGATGAAGAGATTGGATGAGATTAGATAAAATATTAGATAAGATGAATTGGATGAGATTAGATAAGAGAATAATGAGATGGATTGGATGAAATATTGATAAGATAGTTGATTAGATGAGATAAGATAAAATATCAAATAAGATGAATTTTATGAGATGAGATAAAATATTAATGAGATGAGATAAGATGGTGTGATTGGATTAGATTGGATGTGATAAATAAAATGTGACCTTATAAAGAGGACTGAAATATAGTAAGGACAATCCATCATAAGAAAGAGTGCACATATGATAGATGCTTTTAGACTGGATTGGAGGTAAATCATGAAATGGAATGACGCTAAGAAATTCACTTATAACCATTAACAGGTGTTAACACATAACTAACGATTACTTAAGATCTTGATGGAAAGATGGAAAGTGAGATTATATACCTTCTGTAGACATGACCAAGGGCTTAAGATGGAGCTTGTAAAGGGAAGATGGGTTACCTTTGGCTGAGATTTCTAGGTCTATGCCCCACTACGAGAAATAGAGAAAAAACTGATCAATACGGGAAGTTTTCGAAGGAGCGGAAAGTTGTTCAATGTGGGAATTTTTCTAAGGATGCTTGTTTTTAACATTTTTATTTTTCTTTTGATACTTTTAAGAAGGTTGATCAATGTGAGAAACCTTTTACTAGAATGATATAATATAGTATTCATCTTTCGAGGAATGGTCTACGTTAAGATTTATTCTTTTGGATTTTTGACTTTAACTTTTTAGATAGCATGATAAGATATGCATGATAGTTTTCCTTCAACGGATCGGTCTATATTTTTGAATTTTTTTTATTTACATGAACAGTTGTCCTTGGACAGAGTAGTATGTTTTTAGATATGATAATTTTGATATGAGCATCTATACTTTTTACTTTGGGACAGATATGGGGATAACCAAGTAGACCACTTGTGAGAGTATATAAGATGCACACGCAACATGTGTGGACCCTTAGCATGGTTCTAGTTAGTAGATAAGAGGGTGACGAATGTAATGATTGTAGGGTTCCTACCAAAGAGTATGAACTTGTCCAAAACTAATACGCTATGAGAAAATTTTTGGTTTCCATATTCAATTTCATAGATAAGAAAGTGACAATAGACCACATAATTCCAAATCATTAAAGTGAGATATGGGAGGGATGATGACGAAGACAAGATCTTTGATATGACTAAGATCATGTTGGTAGTTATGTTAATAGTATAAGGGCCGCATGTGTAAGGTGTTGAGAGGTTCTATTTCTAGTTTACCATCTAGAGACACTAAACGATAGGCCCTAGACCCATACTTATGTGTGATAATATATGCTCTTGTTGGTGCTCAATCCAAATCCTTGTATTAAACTATTATTTTTTAATAGAATCCCCATGCATTTAAGCTAATTATGTTTGCTTTATATTGCTCCCCGTACGTCAAAGATTAGTCTGAAACAAAGGGAAGTGTTTATTTTCTATAAATTTCATGCCTTAGCTAAATGAAAGAAAATATTTAACAGAAATGTCTGGGACTAGTTCAATAGATTGATTAATCTAAGTATGAAATCTACGGGCTCACTAGTGGTTGAGATATGGATACATATTGTGAAGAAGATCTTGCAATCAGAAATTAATTATCCAAAACGCTTCAAAATCCAAAGTTATTAATGTCTAAGAGCATTCAACCCGACCACGAAAGAAAAAGTTGCAGAATAGTTAAAAAAGCTCAATTACAATGCACTTACTCATTTTAACAAAGTAAAAACAATGGAATGACCCATCAAATTTAATGCCAAGGCCATCAGGCACACGTGGAACAATTTCAAGGATGAAGGAGGGGCCACGTGGTAGGATTTTAGCTCTCCTCAAATCATTTTATCTCCATAGACATCAAGTCTCGAGATTAAATTGTTTTAGATTATTATATCAGGCCTAGAAAGGGTCAAGTCAAGTCAAAGGACGTATAAAGGATGAAGGAGATGAAAGATGTTGAAAGATCAATGACCAAAGGTGGACACGTGCCACCATTTTAGAAATCGTCAAGCAGATGGGCTCCATGGACCTCAAGTCCATAGAATCAGCCATGTTTCAAAGCATTTTGGGTCCACGCGAAAGCAAAGTTAAGGGTGGTTAGAGCAAGGATACGTTAAAAATTTAAGGCCCATAAGAGTAAAATACAAAGAATAATTCAACATGCAAAATGTAAATAAACCCCTTCCCTACACATCCAATAAGGGGAAAACATGTGGCATATCTTCGGGCCATGAGGAAAACTTTATAGTTTTGCATTTCGCAGCACTATATTGTCGACATGTAAACCATAGAGGAATCCTTGCTCCCCATAGGCAATAGAAGATTGGCACATGGCCAAGAAAAATAAATGCACATGCTGGCAAGAGGCAGTCCTTGAGCTAATCAAAGGCTGCCATGTGTCACATTTTTAGTACCTAACACGCAAAACTTTAGAAGGACATAAATTTCGGTCCAGTGCTCCAAATCTTATAAAATCATATTGCTGGAAATGTATCTTCAATACCTTCACTTTGGCATCAACAGATTCAAAGATTGATCATATTTGGAGGGAGAAAAAGTAGAAAACATATTTTTCATTCAATTTCTAGATCTAGTGTTTGTCAACCACTTTAATTGATGAAGTATGATGTCTATTTCTTCTATAAACACACAAGATAGAAGGAATGAATGATTTTGGTTGGCACCTCATGCTCCTTTGCAAGATTTTAAGTCTTATTTTTTTTATTGTAAAAGGAAATCATATTTTTTCTTCTTTCTTTCTCCTTCTCATCTTCTATATAATATTACAATATTTCATTTTCCCGAGGAGGCAGATTGGGAGTATTTGTAGGATTTTTTTATTAAGTTCAGTTTTTGTTTCATCTTCTAGCATCTAGTGAACATTTTTGTATCCAGTTTGTAAGGAATATCTAAGGTGGTTGCGTTTTACAACCATTACCAAGATTTGAAGGAATTTGTTTATGTCCCATATCTAGAACCATATCTCTCTATGATTGATCAAGCTATACTTTCCTATTCTTATGTTTTAAAGGAATGAAAGAGGCAATATTTCTTCCATTACTATCTTGTAGTGGCTGAAATTTGTCAAGTTAGACAAGGTTATTTCTCATTTGGTGTATTCTTTTGGTTACTTTGAGATTATTGTAGAATATTGTATACTTTGTAATGGTTAAAATCAATTGTAAAATCCTATAGGTAACATCAATTTTAAATAAGTTATTGTAATTATCTTAAAGGTATTTTATTTGTATAAGAAAAATATAGCAATTTATTTATCTCGGATAGCTCTATGATTTGTAGTTAGTATTGTGAATATTGTAGATGAATTTTATGCACATTGAGCTTCAATGAATGCAAATGGTATTTCACAGACTATGTTAAATTGATTGTTCTTTCCAAGAATTTTAGTTAAGGATGGATTCATTACATGGGAACACTAATCTATCGAGGTCATAAAATCAGTTTCCCTCCCCTAACAAACCCAAATTAACAAAACCCATTTATGTTTATACCAGTTAAGCATATCATACCTAGAAACTAGACATATTCTTATTCTGCGAAGTTGAGCTTAGAATTTTTCATTACCAATAAGGATTTCCAAACATCCCACCAAGTTTTGATCTAATATCATTTAAATAGGCCTTGGAAAAACAATGTTATGTGAATGCAATCTTTAAAGGTGTTTATAATCTACCTTTAGATCTATGTTTGATTTTCAAGTGCTTACAATAAATCAAGTCACAAATCTTTTGACAAAATTATTATATCTGTTGTTGCACTTTCTTCAAATTGATTTACACCAACCATAAAGGAAACCAAACCTTGAGAGGTTTTCCTTTATTTAGATCCCCCAACTAGGTCCTCTCACCTTGTTCCAGAAGAGCCATAAGTAGCAGGGTAAAGTCATTCCCTTTGTGAAGGTGCCTCCTGATCACCTCCTTGATTTGAGTCATTGAGTTAAGTGTTGAAAAAATCCCCGACTATCAATGACAAGAAATTTTCATTTTCATAACTCTCTCAAAGCCATCCCACTCAAGTTAGCTACTCATCTCCCAAGGGTGCTATTTTGGGAGCCAACACTGAGTGGCATTTTTTTCAAGCAAATAATTTTAAGGTTCCTCTATTTCTAGAATTTTATATTTGAGTGGTGAATCCTAAGAAAAGTTGGGATAGAGTGGTTTCATAACATAGTGTGTCGATGGGCCTCTATTAGACATCTTGTTCATAATCTTCCAAATTATCAATAGGATTTTTGTAAAACCCGACTCCACCGGGAAAAAATGTGGGAAAACTCATAAAGATGTACAAATCTTAGCCTTCAAGTTTATAAAGTTATCATATAAAGAGCCTTTTGAGCTAATCTATGCATCTAAGGTGCAAGATCTTAGTGGCGAGATCTGTCTTTCAAAATAAATCTAGGATATACAAGTGCAAATTTTTTACAACTCGTTGATTAATTCTCCCCTTCACAAAGATGGAAGGAATAAGGTCCTTTTTCAATTCTCGAACTTATAAAAATGTTACTTCCATAGATGGAAGGTAAACATTTAATAAATAAGAAGATCTAGAAATCAGTGGATGGTCAAAAGTCAAAAGAAAATATTTTTCAAACTGTTGAGATTGATCAACCATTTAGTGGAAGACTACTCTAACACACCTAAAAGCTTTGATTCATGTAGTCCTCAAGCTAATTTTCATTCATTATTTCAATAAGGTTCAACATCTACAAGTAATAAAGGTATTCTTCATCTCCCTTCTTTGTTGACTCATGAGAATCAAGTATTTTATGAAACTGATTCCTTGAAGGATTTCCATTTTTGAAGATCATACTCCTCTACCTTAAAATTTCCCTAGTTCCCCACCATTTCAATCCTTCTTTTGAAACATCTCCATCAGATAATATGGAAAAGTATCCACCAAGATTTCCTTTTGTGGGTACTACTTATAAACCAATAAGGTTCCATGGAATGATGGGCTATCCTCATGAAGTACCATATGAAATTAAAGAGGTGTTGCCTAAATTTCAAGGGAATAATGCCATAAATGGAGATCAGTATCTCATATTTTTAGGATGATATGTATAGATATGGAATAGAGCATGAAGATGTTCATGTTAAATTATCTGTACATACATTAAAAGGAGATGCCAAGAAATGGTATAAGTTGCCACCAAACAAATCAATTAGCTCTTGGGTTGAAATGAGTTCTTTCAGTTTACAATATGGCAATAATATGGCCCTAGATCCATTGACATAAAGAGTTTCAACAATATAAGAAAAATAGATCATTGAGTGGTGTGATAAATGTTTATTACCAAACTCTTCTTGTGAACAGTTTGCTAAAGATAGTGATATTAATGAGGAACCTAATTTGAGTGATGTATGTGTGATGGAAAACCCAAATGATTCACCACAAGGAGTTACTTCTATTGATATTTTAAATTCCAAAACTACAAATGAATTTTGGGCCTCTATCAATTAATTATATTTTCCTCCCATAGTTAATGTTGATATGGATTTGGCTCGAACATTTGAACTTTCTAGTGTACACCTTGAAGATATCAATGTCCCCCAGACCATAACTATTGATGAAGAATGTTCCAATGTTGGAAATGGAGATGGAGTTGTTTTAACTTCTCCAAAGAAATATGAAAATGAAACTATGTCTCCTTATTACAAAAATTAAGTAAAAGTAATCTTGGTTTGACCTTCTATAGCTAAAAACATTCAACATGGGTAGGTTTCTAAAGATGATGATCACACTTAAAGGTTTCTAAAGTGTGAAGATGAATTCAATGATAAAATAAATTTTTTTAGCATATTATTGTATAATGTGATGAAAAAGAAACCATCTTTGGGTAAGAAGTAATTCAAATGGAGACAGATGTTGTTCCTAGATGATTTGTCAATTTGGAATTAGATTTTGATAAACAAACATCATCATGAGAAATACTATCTATGTGCTAAAAAATGTTAAAGAATGTAACTGAATACTTCTAAAATCATAGAAAGGTCTAGTTGGGATGTACAGTGAGAAAAAAAAAAACCATATTATGCCCAATGTTTGAAGAATTACGAGAATTGCCTAGCATGGCCTTATCCAAATGATCAAGTATAATCATTGTGTAATTTTTTTCATTGTTTTGTTTTATTTATGTTGTTCTTTCCCTTTTTCTCTAGTCTACATAAGTGACTAGGTTTCTATAGTTTTCTATTTTGTTTACATCCTATTTTGCATATATTTTGGAAACCTTGTGTGTTTTTAACCCATGACTCCTTACCTAATGGACTAGGCATCTAATATTTGTTCTCGTGGCACCCATAAGGGGTGCCCATATCTAAGTAGAATCATTTGTTGGTGCTCAATTCAATTCCTTGGATTAAATTGGTCTTTTTAAATAGACTCCACATGCATGTAGCTAATTTTTTGTACTTTATATTGCTCCCCGTGCATCAAAGATCAGTCTAAGTCAAAGGGAAGTGTCTATTTGCTATAAATTTCATGTGCTATCTAAATTAAAAAAAGATTCAAAAAAATGTTGAGGGATTTGCTCAATATACTGATTAATAAAAGTATGAAAGTTGTGGGCTCGTTGGTGGTCAAGTTAGGGCTACGTCTTGCAAATAAGAGCTTGCATTCAATATTAAATCATCATAACTGATCCAACAATCCAAAGCTCTAAAGGTCTAATAACATGCAACCTGACCATGAAGGAAAAAATTTTAGGAATGGTTGAAAAATCTCGGTTAAAATGGACTTAGACATTTTAATGAAGACAAAAACATCTAAATGGTCATCAATTTCAATTCCAAGGTCACGAGGATGCATAGAAGAATTTATAGGGTGAAAGGAGGGGCTGCATGGTAAGATTTTTTATCTCCTTAAATAATTTTGGCTCCACGGAAATCAAATTCCTAGATTACATTGTATTAGATAATTATATCGGGTCTAAGAAGGGTCAAAATTAGTCAAAGGACATGTGGTAGTTGAACATGCCAACAAATTTTAGAAGATCAATGACCAAACATGGACATGTGTTACCATTCTAGAAATATTCATGTAGATGGGCTTTGACGGACCTCAAGTCTATGGAATCAACCATATTTCAAATTATTTCAGGTCCACTATGAAATTAAAGTCAAGGGCATTCGAATAGGGCTACGTTGAACATTTTAGCCTCGCAAGAGTAAAGTAACAAGCATCAATCAACATAAAAAAATGTAAATAAATCCACATCCCGCACATCCAATAAGGGGGTGGACATGTGGCATATCTTTGGGCCTGAAGGACAACTTTGTAGTTTTGCATTTTGTAAAACTACATTATCAACATATAAACCACACTTCTAGACACTAGAAAGAGGAAATATTTGAGAAAAACAAATATTTCCATGTGTCACACTTTTGTGTATCTTGACGTGTAAAACTTCAAAATGCTAAAACTTTCGATCGAGTGCTCCAAATCTTATAAAATTTATATCGTTAGAAATTTCTCTTCAATCCCTTAACTTTGGCATCATCAATTCGAGATTGATGATAGTTGTCGGATAAATAGTAGAAATATATTTTGCATTCAATTTGTAGTCCTAGTGTTGGTCAACTATCCTAATTGATGAAGTATGATGTTTGTTTCTTCTCTAAACACACAAGATAGAAGAAATGAATTATTTTGGCATGCATCTCATGTTCCTTTGCAATATTTTAGTGCTTTTATTTAGTGGTTGTATAAGGAAATACAAATTTTCTTCTTTCTCGTTCTTATTTTTTATATAATGTAATGTCTTTCATTTGCCCGAGGAGGCGGATTAGGGTAGTTCTAGGATTTTTTTATTAAGTTCAATTTTTGTTTCAGCTTCTAGCTTTTGGAAAATAGTTTTTGTATCCATTCTGTAAGGAAGAGCTATAGTGGTTGCGATGTATAGCCATTAGTAGGTTTCGAAGGCATTTGTTTGTTTCCCCTAGCTAGAAGTTACAAAATAGATCTCTCTATGATTGATCAAGCTATACTTTCTTGTTCTTATGTTTTAAAGGAATGAAAGAGGTAATATTATTTTTGTTACTACCTTGTAGTGGCTTTACTTTGTGAAGTACACAATATTCTTTCTTAATCATTTTATTCTTCTAGTTACTGTGAAATTATTGCATAATAGTGTATACTTTGTAATGGTTAAAATCAGTTGTAAAATCCTATAGGAAGCATCACTTTTTAAGACGTTCTTGTAATTCCCTTAAGGGTACTTTTGTTTAATAAGATAAATATAGAAATTTATTTATCTCAGCTCTAACTCAATAATTTATAGTTAGGATTTTGAATATTATCGATAACTTTTGTGCACATTGACCATCAATGAATGCAAATGTTATTTCACAAATTGTGCTAAATTGATTGTTCTTTCCAATAATTTTAGTTAAGGATGGATTAATTACATGGGTACATTACTCTATTAAGGTCATGAAAGCATCCACCCTCCTCCCTCTAAATCCTAATTAACAATATATCGCTTATATTTATACCAACGAATCATATCATACTTGTAAACCAAACATATGCTTATTCTAAAGATGAGGTTTAAATTTTTTCATTACTAGTAAGCTTTGCCAAAAATCCCACTAAGTCTATGATCTAATACCATTTAAATCATCCTTACAAAATAATTTTGTGCAAATGCAATATTTAAAGTTTTTTATTATCCTCCTTTAGATATTTGTTTTATTGTTAAGTACTTACTGAATAAATAAAGTGACAACTCTTTTGAGATAAGTATTGTATTTTTATCTGCACTTGCTTTAAATTTATTTACACAAACCATAAAAGAAACCAATTATTGAGAGATTTTCCATTGTTCAAATCCCCAACTAGGTCCTCTCACCTTTTTTAGGAAGAGCCATAATTACAAGGGTAAAGCCATACCCTTTCTGAAGGTGCCTCCTGATCATCTCCTTGATTTGAGTCATTGAGTTAATTGTTAAACAAAAACCCACCTATCAATGACAAGAACTTTTCATTTTCATAACTCTCTAAAATTCATCCCACTCGGGTTAGCTACTCATCTCCCAGGGGTGCTATTTTTGGAGCAAATAGATCCAATCTAGTTGGGAGAAAATTTTCCATATTGGTTCCTTTCTAGAATAGTGATAGAGATTAAAATAAATAAGGGGGAAGGTACATGGTGTTATCCATGTCCATGGGGTTGGTAGATGGAGAAGAAGATCGATTGATGTGCATGGGAGATGTGGACAAAGAAGTAGATGTGAGAGGATTAAGAGCAAGTAGTGGTGATCGGGGATAAGTTTTGATATCAAAAGCTCCTAAACATCCCTAAACTATGTCAATGTAGAAGACCATTTAAAGATCTTTCCGATGACTATATGAATGCGAAAAATAGACATTGTGAGCTCTAGTTAAGTCGGGTCAAAGTTCGGTCAACAAAAAGGTCAACTTTGGTCAACATGTCAATATTAGACCAATTGCACTATGACACGTGGAAAAAGGCATTGGAAAAATTGGAGGGGTTTTTAACTGCTGGTCTTCAACAATCGTAAAATGGAATAGCCCATCAGAACAAGAGGCTCAAATTTTTTACGAGGGAGGCCCGCCACCGTGAGGATGATTATTTATCATCGACATGGTGGGTCCTCAAACCACCACGTGGCTTGCCACTACGAGTTGTATTTTCCAATCGCGGGTCAACAGGTGTTCTTATTCATCTTATTTCATGTGGGTTGAATTTCATATTACTTTTTAATTATTTGCCACATATTATTTCCAAATGCCATGCATTATGCCACAAACCATGCATATATATATATATATATATATATATATATATATATGTATAAACCTCTACATATTAATGTTCAAACATTAATACAACCAACCATAGAAATCACCAACCTTAATATAATGTTAAAGACCACGTGGTGGTAAGCGGTGGTGGGGGGAAAACCAAGCCATGTGTGGAAGCTTCCACGTGGAGAGGAGAAGGAGGTGGGGTGGTTAAGCCTCAAGTGGTCCTTTGACCACTTTTACATGCATGGGAAAGGCTTATTAAATCCTAAAACATTATCCTCTCCATCAAATGTGGGATATAACCCACTTAACCATATCCACCCCTAAGGGAATATATCCCTTCCTAAGTGCAATTCTCCCACTAGGGGATATTAGCCCATTCTAAAAGATACGAGATAAGGCTATTATTAGCCTAAGGATAAATAATTTCACATTATTTAAAGGACCCTATTTTAGTATAAATAGGGAACCCATTTCTTTGTAACACACACACACACACGTGCACACACACACACACACACACACACACACACACACACACACACACACACACACACACACACACATATTCACATACCCAAATGAAAATTAAAATTATTTTTACTAGGATTTATTAATACTACCTAGTTATTATACCACCCCATACCACACCAAATTATTGTGAGGCCTGGAATATCGACTAGAGTGCCATAGTGCATTACAAAGCATCTAGAAGGCCGACCAATATTTGGAGGATTCTAAATAGTGGAGCTGGTGCCATAGAGCTTGCTAAATACGCCAAGAAAGGGGAATTCAGTGTTATTTTTCACCCTTGTCATCCGAAGGTCCTGGTTATTCTTCTAAGCGGGGTTCTTAATAGTTTCCATTAGGTTTTATTGTGAAAGTACTATTGTAACTTACAATTTTGAATAATGGAATGATTCGATAAGAACCTGGATACGTAATCAATTGCCAAACTCCGTAATCAATTATTGTGCACTTTGTAATTATATGATTTCAATAATTTTAAATTGATTACTTAAAAGGAGTAAATTATCGAAAAATAGAATAAGCCTATAGGGGCCCGAGATCAAGTGAATAAAAATTCATAATTTTCTTGATCAAGTGGATACTCCCAAGTGATATATGATGCATCACATTAGGAAACTTGGATGGCGATATGGATGAGCTAGGTGGTCTTTGAGGGAGGTAGGTAGGCTCATTATAAGGAGGAAGAGATGATGACTCTAGGTTTTTATCGAGATAGAAGATTTAGCATCATGAGGATGTGGAGAATTGGTAATGTGGACTACATCAATGAAGATAGGGGGTGATTAACTAAAATAGGGGTTATTCTAATTTTATCTAATTTTATAGATAGAGTAAATGAAATTTATGTAAATAAAGGAATGTAACCCAAACCACTAAGCAAGTAGAAATGTGAAACCCTAATAATAAAATATGGTTAAGAAGAGCTTCGTTGATTTGATGATTGTTCAGAATTGTATCGTAAAGAAGAAACAGATAAAGAGAATGTAAGAACGATTACTCAAAAGCAACATAAAGCACGAGATCTAGAACAATAGGCTGATTGGGGCACCTTGGTTGCTCTTGTATTTGAAAAATATCTACAACCTTCCTTCGAGGTTTCGCTAAATTATTTCCTTCCTTCACTTCTTGTTGTTTTTTTTTGGTTGAATTGTACTTGATATCGCTAGTAATCAATTATAAAGAAAAGACCTTCAAAACCCTAAGAAAAACATCAAACCCATAAATAAATAAAGATGCATATGAAGGGATCATATTTTCCTCAACATCCATAATGGTGGACTTATTAACTAAACATTTCACTACATCTTAGACTCGATGTATTTCTATGTGTGTGTGTAATCATGCCCTTGATGCTCTTGTGTCAGTCACACTTTGTGAAAGTAGCGAGAAATAAATAGATTTAGAAATGTAATAAAATGGTGGATGGAATATAATAAACTTCCCTCCTATGTAGTGTGATCCAGATGAACTAGCCTTGTCCCTTGTGATGGACCTAGATGGATGCAAATGGATCCTTTGATGGATACAACTTTAGATGATGATAGTAGTGCCTAGTGCTTGGTCCCTCATTATGGTTTCATAACTTTATATTTATATGGTTCTCTTGTTCTAATTTCATAATTAACCCCAAAAAGGCCGACCACTAAAAATATGGAAATTTCAAATGGCTAGAAAGTGCCCAAAAAGTGGTGGGAAAGTGTAAAAGGATAAGGGTGCCCCAAATAGGAAAAGGGCACCTGGTGCTCCCAATCTTGGGTTGGGTGCCCCAAGAGATAAATGATGCCAAATGGAAAAAGCTGATGGGTGAGTACATATGGGAGGTTGGAAATGATGCAAACAAGTAAGGTAAAATGGCCTAAGGAAATGGGTTGATTAATACTTTCTTCACTCAAAACCATATGAGTAGTAGTATGAGACCGGGACTAAATAATTCCCAAAGTGCTTGATTTTGTGTCTACATTTTCCCCATTTTATGTTGGTGATTGAAACGCTCGGTAACATAAACTAGATAGATATGTGTACCTGATATCCATGTAGAGTTATGTATAAAATGTGCGAGATGGACTAGAATAAGTGTGGAGTGAGAAAATAATGGAGCATGGAGACTAAATATGCAAAAGAGTCAAAAAGAAATTAAAGTGAACCTAGGGAAAAAGCATGTCTGCAGCAGATGTCAATATATGTGAGGTTCTACATGTTAGTATGAGGTAAAAACTACCAAATGACAATTTTTTTGTTGTTTGTTGATGTATTTGTTGTAGTTTTTTGTTGTTGATTGTTTTCTTCTCTTTCGATGGACTGCAAAGGAGAATAAAATCAAGTAGTCAAATACGCATGTATATGTAGATATCGCATGTATATAGTAAAATACTATAAATGGAAGTATGAAAAAGTAAAAGGAACATCTGCACTTGATCTGTGATGAGATAAAGTGTCTAGAAAATGATATCCTGTAACTATGAGTTTTGGGTGATCTCATGCCAATGTGGCCGAAGAAGTGTAGGGAGAAAGCTACATTATTCTTCAACATGTAACTGCTTCCCTAAGAATAGTGTGAAGAGATATTTGTATTGCCTAATTTTTTGGGTGATCTAAAACCACTAACCGAAGTAGTGTAGGGAGGAAATCCATTATATCCTCCAACCTATAATAGCTCCATGAAATTATAAGGATAACTTGTTCTTTAAAAGCCACTATGTACGGGGTTTGTAGACTAGTCTGAACCCACTCATTGTATAACCCATAATGTCAAGGATGAAAAACTAAACTGAACTATACCTAAAGAGCATTTTGTAATGTTTAAAACCCCAAATGATCCCCCCCTCTTTGGGGGAACATGCAACATTGCAGATAGGAGGATGTGGCCCCAAAATAGGACCGAACACATAAAATATGCCCTTCAGGGGGGAATGGAATGCGCTTGGTAGAAACTAAGCCACACACAAACAAGTGGCAAGAAACAATTGTTAGTAGAAATAAGCATGCATGTAAAGACAAGTGTATGCTACGCAAAAATGTAGAACTTGTAAAGAAAGTAAACATGCAAGAAGACAACCATGGATCACAAATCTGGTTGCAAACATGGGACATTATTCACAATTTTGAAAGACACTCAAGGTCCCAATGACCACATACAACAAAAAAATTGTGCACACCAAACAAAAGGAAAGGCCCAAATACAATAGAAAACAAGAGACAAATAGTAGAAAAAAACAAAATAATATCCATGGAATAAAATAATCATGTAAACAAATGTCGTACATGAACCACCCATTAGCATATTAGCAAGATAACTCATCTCACAAAAGCGTGTATAAGCAAGTAATGTAAAGTGATAAGTATAAAATGAAACAATAGCACTTGTAAGACACAAATGTTGATGCCCCTAACAACCATTGTAGGATTCATAGGAGGTAAGCATCCATTCTTTTATAGGTGACCTATATCTATGATCAAACCTAGGAAAGGGTTTAAACGTGCATGTGTGTATGGTAGAGATAATGACATAGAAGAGATCTAGCTATCATGTGTAGTCAAATCAACATATACAAAAAATGTGATAAAAAGTACAAACAACCAAGATATGAAACATATTGTGGATGGATTGAATGGAATGCAAGATGGTTGATAGGAGCTACATGCCCCCAAGTGAATAGAATTGTATGTAATGATGTTCATTTAGTATGCCCCCTCAATAGTCAAGAATGAACCAAAAAGAGATTACAT
>CM031237.1:14794937-14895513 GCA_018340775.1 Taxus wallichiana var. yunnanensis
ACATTGAGTATGTGCATCAAAAGTCGATAAAAGGACAAGTACTCATCGATTAGTTAGCGAAGCACCATTATTATGGATAAAGCCTATAGTTCGGAGCTGCTGATGCTTCATTACTATATATTGAGGAATCTATCATGTGGCAAGTACACTTTGATGGATATTTTACTTTCATGGTTCAGTAGGTGTGGTTTTAATTACTCCTTCAAAGCGACTTCTATACCTCAAGCTTTTCACCTTGGTTTTCCTTGTACAAATAATATTGCGGAATATGAAGTGCTCATCGCGTAGGATGAAATTGGAAATCAAATGGGATATCCATCATGTTAAGATCATTGGTGATTCACAATTGATCATTAAACAAGTTAACGATGAATATAAAGTCAAGGATGAGAAACTCATCCCCTACAAGAAACTGGTGGAAAATTTGAAAGAGTATTTTGTGCATATTACATTCAATAGATTCTAAGAGCACAAAACAAATCCGCAGACGCTATGGAAACCGTAGGTTCTATGCTACAAATTCCACCAGAGAGCAATGACATGCCATTATTTTTTTGAGAATCTACGCCACTGTGTATGATATGCCTGAATCATGTTTGGCTTGTGAAGTTGTTGGTCCCTATTCCCCATGGTATGTGCACATCTACGCCTATCTTAAACACAACACCTTCCCTCCTGACATCTCCCATTTTGAAAAAAATCCTTATCCGCCAGATAGCCCATTACACCCTCTTAGGAGATACGCTCTATCGTCGTGGCTACGATGGGAATCTGTTGCATTGTCTAGATGTAGCAGAGTCAGTCCAAGTGATTAAAGAGGTGCATGAAGGGGTGTGTGGCACCCATACAAATGGAATGGTTCTAGCTAAGAAATTGTTGAGAGTAGGCTACTATTGGCCTACTATGGAAACAAACTACTGCAACTATGTAAGGAAATGCATATTATGTCAAAAGTATGGAAATTTCATCCATGCACCATCACAACCATTGCAGCCAATCACAACCCCATGGCCATTCTCCAAATGGGGCTTGATTTAATAGGAAAGCTCACCCCTACCTCATCTGATGGTCATACTCACATCATCACAACTATAAAATATTTCACTAAGTGGGTGGAGGTTGTTCCTTTGACTTATGTTACAGGAGCTCGATTTCAAAGTTTATCATGAATCACCTCATTTCACGGTGATGGCATTCCCTGCGCCATAGTACATGACAATGGAAAATCATTCAAGAACAAATAGTGAAGGACCTTTGTCATCAATTTCAAATAAAATTGAAGTGGTCTATGCCATATTATCCACAAGGTAATGGGCAGGCTGAAGCCACTAACAAAACATTGGTTCGAATCATGGAAAAGATGGTGAGTAAGATAGGTCACAATTGGAATTTGCAAATTCACCTAGGCCTTTGGGATTATAACACCTCCATTCGCACTCCTACTAGTGCGACACGCTATTCCCTAATATTCGAATGAAATCCATCATCCCATTGGAAATTGAGCTTCCTTCCCTGAGAATATCTCTTAGGGATTACCTGAAAAGATGAGGATTATAGAGTGGCTAAGTCGGCACTTAGAACTCCCGGATGAAAAGTGCATTCACTCCCTTAACCATCTCAAAGTGTATCAGAATAGAGTCTCCAAAATTACAACAAAAGGATCATACCTCGTCAGTTTGAGGTCAAAGATTTGGTCATGAAAGAAAATCAGTTCAACACAAGGGTGGAAAGAGAGAAGAAAGGCAAGTTCAAACCACATTGGTTAGGACCTTACGTCATTATGGCCAAATATGGTACAGAGCATACAAACTTTCCCATCCCAATGGTGATGAGCTCCACAAACCTATGAATGCCATGCACCTTAAGTGGTTATATGCTTAAACATGACATAAAAATTAGAAAAGAAAACCAAAAAGAGTAAAAATGATCAAAATACAAAAAATTAAAATAAGAGAAAAAGAAAAGAGAAACAGTCATCCATATGTGAAAACCACACAATTGTGGCACGTTGGATAGGTCCCTTGGTGAAAACTAGTTTCCGGTGCCTTGGGAGGATTCGTTGTTCACAAGCATCTTACATTTGGAGGGTACTTTTACTTAGCCTAGGGCTAGTTCCACGCCTACATCTGAGATTCCCTATGAACCTATCCTATCAAGCCTTGATCCGGATTTTTCTCCTCTTGTTAATCTGTGAAGGGATGGTCTTTTCATATTCCCCATCTAACGTTGGGGGCACTTCTGTGACTTCACCTTCCTATTTATAAGCACGTGGTGCTTGCCCTTGTATATTCTCCATCTAACGTTGGGGGCATCCACGTTTCTTGGTTACCTGTGCATAGCTTCAGAAAATGTTAGAAAATCAAAAAACATTCAAAAATATTAGAAAATAAAAAACATTAAAAATGTTAGAGAATCACAAAAACATTCAAATTTTTTAAAAATAAAAACATTCAAAAATGTTAGAAAATCACAAAAACATTCAAAAATGTTAGAAAATCACAAAACATTCAAAATTTTAGAAAATCACAAAAACATTAAAAATGTTCAAAAGCACAAAACCATTATCTTTTTTCTTGCTTTGTTTGTGTATATTGTTTATTTGTATAGTTGCAATTCGCTTGTTTGTATATTTGTATAGTTTTTTTCTTAGAGATACTTTGATGGATTCATCTTTTCTTGCTTAGATTAGATTCATTCTTACTTGTACATATGCAATGTGTTTTTGCATGCTTGTAAATAATTGTACATAGTTGTGTTAATTCGTGTTGGTTGGCACTGTGTATTTTGTTAACATTTGATTGTGTTTGCTTGTCGCATGTACATAGTTTTGTTATCACATCATCATATCTCCATCAATATCATCACATCTAACATCATCTATACATCATATATAAATAAAATGCTATGTGTACATCATACATGTATGCTATGCTAATCATCACATATCATATCATCAAATGGGGGCAAGAGGGATCACAAATATCAAAATCTACCCCCCCGCACCAATATCATCATGTCATCCCATCCACTAATCTAGAGCATCACATGTACAATACAATTGATATCATCTATGGATCTATCATATCAAAATCAAACACATGTGGTACAAACATCTCAACTATCATCATGATACATACACAATGTGAAATCAAATCATATAACATCATGACACATCCATAATCCATGCAATCAATCATCAAAACAATCAAAGTCCATCATCTCATAACAATGGTGCCACATCAAAATGTCCATATATACAAGTATAAAATGTCTGTCTCACAAAAGATATACATCATCGATACAAAATGGGCCATCAAAGGGCACAACTCATAAAAATGCCTTCATCAGAGGTGTACATCAAAAATGTTATACATCGATCAAAAGAATAAAGCCTTCATCAGAGGTGTGCATAAAAACTAGTACATCATATACATCATCAAGTATAACACCTTCATAAGAGGCCTGTATATCATGATACAAATACAATCAAAGAATACAATGAGAGTTAGGGATGACTAGAACCCTCAGAGGGAGTGGCTGGTCTACGTAATGGAGGCGGACCCATAACCCGTGTCCCAGTGGTCTTGTAGGCTTCCTCGTGGTTTCTCCACCGATACATGTGGCCTCTCTGATCTCTTCATTCCACTCGATTGTTGACTATAGGTAGGTGCCCGCTAACCAACTGGAACTACCTCATAATAGAGTGACCGATAATATGAGGCTCTACCCTCCGCTGTAGCTAAGTCTCGATGAGTGCGGGTTATCACTACTATCCCATCTGTGTGTCAAAATGATGACCCTACCTCTACTAGTCGTGTAACCTCGACTGACCCACTACTCGCTCTACGCAAAGCCAATCTCTCTCGACTATCACCGGTTATAATCGGGTCTTAGCTTGTTGTAGTAGGCTCATCACCCGAGCCATCCGAGAGGTCATCTGGCGTGTATTCGCTAAAAAAATGTGTGAACCATCTCCCCCTACCAACCTCGGGCTCTGCTCGGTCTCACTCATTATCACGACTAGAATGTGAGATCGCCTTGATCTCTCTCCGCTATCAATCAAGCTGCACTTGCTTTTGCCATAGGACAACTAGATGTGCCTCAACATCTCCACCTTTGAGCTCGAGCTAACCTCGAGGCACCACCAAGCTTGTCTTTATCCCTAGCCTTGTACTCCGTCCATGGGTCCTGTCACCGATCCCATAATCTAGGACTCGGACCCTCTGCGTACCCCTCGCCCCTATGCCCGACCCTATGTCTATCCCCTGTCCTGCAGGAACCTTCGCCTCTATCCAGGATCTTCTACTGACAGACCTCGCCCATCATGTCACCCATCAAATGGATCATCAACCCGACCTATAACTACAACCTCATCACTACTATATGAGACCTCGATGGTGTTCACACACCTGCTCCATATGCCTCATCTCGATATGGTCAAGCACCGTGGAAAAATGGTCAGCATACTGCAAGCTATGTAATTTGGTGTGGTGCCTGGGTCTCTAACCTATCGAGCAGGGTCCCAAACTTGTGGTACCACCTATAGGAAGCTATCCTCGCTCAAGCTACCTATATGCATTACCCCATAATCCACCTCTCTCTACATCTTGTGGGCATACCACATATCGGGTGGGGAATGCCTCTGAACTCTACGTAGCTTGCACACACATCGATGCACCTTGTATATCTCGGTAATATAACTACGACTACCAAGAAGGAAGTGCTCTACCACACAGATGCTAAGCTCTACTCCATCCTCGCCACTGTATATGTCTATAGGGCCTCCAAATGATGTCTCTATCCAATAACTCATCAAACTCTCGAACGGTAGTAGTAAATGTTGCCTAAGTGCCCTCGTACATCATCCCCCACGAGACCCATGCCATGAATGTCGGCTCCTCCGGTGCTCGGGTGTGTAATGCACCTATAGGCACTCGATCGCTATATGGTCCTAAGACTAGATTTGTAGTAAAGACACCACCCCCATCGTCTTCTGACGGTGGTAAGTAATCAAGTGCAGATCCCAGTATAGATGTGTCAGTATGCACTAGCCCCAGCAGTATCACTCGCCATTAACACTCCATGTACTAATGTAATCAGCCCCATCGAAATGATGTCCCTGTCTTATCAGTGAGTAAAAACCCACTGATAAGAGCCATCAAATAAAGTGGTCCCCGATGAAGAGTCGATCAGCTATGCAGTCATGAAAGGATATTGTCATACCTCATCGTGGGGTATCTCCTCGCAACCAAATAGGTCACTAATCGCCATGGTAATCCGACCAAAATCACTCATATACTTGATCATCGAGCCTACAATAGGAACACACAAAATATGCCACACGTCCTCTAGTGTGATGGTCATCTCTCTGTAGGGATCCTGAAACACTGGCTCTCACTGTGCCACCACTCAATCAAAGCGGTCAATAGGCCATGGTCTAAGGTAATAGATGACATCTACTACTACATAGCCTAGGCCAACCACCTCCAATAGAATCACCATCGCATGATGGTCGTGTCGGCACGCATGCTCCCCTCCATCTCGACTATGCGAGTGTGTCACTCTCATATCTGCAATGCTAGAAACCATCTCTGCAAAACATGGCATGTGTTAGACACTAACAATTTCTTCTAAGTTATTATTCTTCTATCCTCCGCTAATTTTTCTCTTTCTTCTAAGTGTCATTTTTTTGACATTTTTCCTCTTATTCATCTCTTCTAGGTGCTTACACCCTTTTGGGCATGTGCGCATGTGTTCACACATGTGTGCACCCCCTTTTGGTGTGCGTGCGTGCACGCACATATGCCCAAGGGATCTTGTGTCATGTTTTTCATCTCCTACGTGTGTGTGCTAGGGTTTTGATGCTTATTGCACATGCATGTACCATGTGTATGTGCATGACACACATACACCTTTTTGGGGCATATGCATGCACACACACACATGTATATACCTGCACGTGCGCGCATGCACTTTAGGGGTACTACGCCACCATAGGGTGCACGCCCTACGTACTATACCCTACCTCTAGCCTACTATTAAAAGCATTAAATGCAACATTAATTGTAAAAATTGATGAAGTAGGTCAAGCTACTCACAAAGAAGCCATCATCTGCATGTCGGGCGTACTCCCAAACTCGGTCGACACGTCTCTTGTGGGCTCATCCTCTCACCATCATCCTCATCACTATCAAGGGTCTTGCAGGTAAAATTTTGGCAGCGATCGGTAACAAATGAATTGGTCATGATGATTTACCCCTGGTGGGGTATATTAAACCATTTTCACCAGCCGTGATGCCTGGAAGCTTGTTTTCTACCGCCATTTTGCTCTAATTTTTCTTCTACTCGCCATGAATAATTATTTTATTTAAATAATTATTTTTCTTTCATTTTTCATCGTGTTGGGGCATTCTTTGTCCATCTAGTACCTCCTTTCTTCTCACTAGGACAATTTTATTGCTCCTAGGTGATATCCTTTCTTCTACACACTCCATCGAATAATTATTTTTTATTAAATAATTATTTTATTAATTTTTCCATTATGTTGGGGCATTATTTGCCACTCTGCTTCTTTTTCTTCTCCCTGGGGCATTTCTTTTGCATCTGGGAGATTCTTGCTGATTCTTCTACTTTCTTCTATGCATCCAACCCATCCAAAAATTGAAAAAACAAAAAATATATACCCTTCCAAAATCCAAAAATAAAAACAAAAATTCTCCAAAAAATCCTAAAAATTGTAAAACTCACAAAACTAGGTAAACCAACTCATAGCGGCTGAAACTCATGTCTTGTGCACGCATGGTATTCTTTCCATATCTTGTTGGAAATTTCACATCTTCGTGCAGATCAAATGACTCATGGATCATCAGATTTACAACCATTTACAAAGCTAGTCTTGCTTTACTTCGTCAATACTCGGGGCACATATAGTTGTTTGGTATTGTTTTGTAGTGCACACTACACTTTTTCATTGGACCCAGTGTCCTTCATCATCTTCCCTTGCATGTATCCTTGCTCGGGGCATCATTTTTAACCCTTTTCATCAATCATGAACATTTGGGGATCTTCATCTTGATAACAAAACATTTGTACAACCATCTTGACCATTGTTGGTTGGAATATGTGTGTTTGTACTTGTTTTCCTATTAAAATGAGTTTGTTTCCTTCTCATATTGCATTGCTTTTCGTATGTTGCATTGAGTGGGTGTTTCAAAATAATGGAAAATGTTCATAGTATGGATTTTCATGTCATTCTACTTTTGTCAGTATGCTTATATTTTTAATAAGGACCGATGACGTAGATCTTTGGCAATATGATGACAATAAAGTTGTTTTAATACACTGGATGAAAGCTTGCTCTTTTCTTTCCATCTATCATTCCTCTTCTACATCATTCTCCTATCAACACTATTCTTCTTATTCACCTGGGGCATCTTGCTCCTCTACCCATTCTTCTATTTCCTTTCTCTCACCTTTTTCGATTGTCGATCGCCTTCTTTCATCACCCCATCGACACTCGAGGGGCATCTCTCACTTCTACTAATTTTTCTTCTACGTCTTCAAAATTTTATCTGTCTACTATCTTTGAAGTGGCGTCACTTATGCCACCCTCAAAGAGGGGCAAATGTAGACACCTATAATTTATCTCGAGCAATTTAAATACTTAAATTGCACTAATTATACCCTTTCTCGCAAATTGATGACATATCGTCAATATCACACATTTTCTCTTCTATCATTATTAATTAATTACATTATGTTAGTTAATTAACTCTTCTATCCAATAATGACGCCAATTAACGACCTTCCGTTAATTAACTCCCCTTTCTATCTAGATTAATTAATTATTTATAATTAATTAAGCTCCCCTTTCTATCTAGATTAATTAATTATTTCTAATTAATTAAGCTCCCTTTCTATCTAGATTAATTAATTAATTAATTAATTCTCTCTTCTATTTAATCAATAAATCATCACTTATTTGATTAAATCCCTCTCATAGTCTAAATCATGCTAATTATTCCTCTAAAAAGCTTCTATAAGCTTACACACCTATTAATTAATCACTTTGGTTAATTAATAAAGCCCCTCAAACCCCATGGGTCACTAAAGGACAAACTAAACTCTCCTAAGGTTGACTTAACCCTTTCTAAACCTCCCTTATCCACAACTAACCCAACCTCTCCATTTATCCCACATGAAGAGGGATGTAGAGATTCTTCTATCCATTGGGCTATATAAGGAGCCCTCCTCCTACCTTTCTATTTACACCTTTACACACCTAAATGAGCATAGAGCATACACTATAGCCATTTATCATCTTAGAGGATTCTTCATTAGAGGAGCTAGCTACTTTCATTTCTTGTATTCATCCATCCAAGTTTTGAAGTCATATGGGGATATGTCAAATGGTCTTGTAGCCATGGATTGACAAGACTCCATTCTTGAAAACCTTGGGATTCAAACATACAATCAAACCTTTGATTGCTAAGGATCTAAATAGGTTCATTTCATTTGATTAACATTCAATAGAGATAGAGATTAATGGATTAACATGTTAGTTTGAATATTTATTCATGTTCTAATGCAAGGATGTTGGTAGATTAGTCTTGTTTAAGCTCTAAGCATGATGGTGCATTGATTTTGATTTAGCTTTGTTTTAGGACTACTAGGTGTTAGTTCTAATTCTTTTTGCATTGCTAACAAATTCATGTACACAATCACATATCATTATACTACTTCCTTCATCTCGTGATTCATTCATTTTATCTACATCTATCACTAGTTATTACATACTATATATATCACCATTCATCATATACACAATCTAAATCAAACATCATACATAAATATAAAGAAACATAATCGCCACATCATACGTCAATATACAAACACCGATCATTACATTACACATCAATAAACATCAAGTAAATCATAAGTATGCCAATAATTCATATATATACATATACCAACCAAAATCATAATTAAAAAAATGCCAATGTTGGGGGCAAGCCCCCATTCCTATATACATCAATAAAATGTCATGCATCATCATCGCTATCACTATATAAAATTACAGAGCTCTAGAACTAGAAGCTTCACCTCTCACTATATGCCGCTATTCGTGGCCCCTATATCTCTCTACCTACCTCTCGTAATAAATTCACTCAATCGATTGCTTCTGAAAATGACCATGTAGCTCCACAAACCTCATAAATACATCTTGTGCTAGGGGACCTCCACCCACAACCTCTCTAGCTCATCAGTGTCTCCTCTCATACCTCATCCCTCTCACTTAGTAGCACGGTACAAGTATCGCCACCATTTCCATTAGATGATATAGATGAGCATGCTCATCCACAATGGCATCCACCCGCTCTAACATCCCACCTCCAATGAGCACATCTGGGCACATTCCACGTTAATGTGTGGATTGAAGTGTCAATAATTATTCCTTGCAACAATCTGAAGCACCACATTAGTTCATATCCATAAGTATGACACACTCAAATAAATAATAACTATCAATGCATATATACTCATGCTCCGCTCTTGCCACTATCACATCGTCACCCCGGGGCCGATGCATTCCCTCTTCTCCTCCAAGTGGCGGTGTTCCCGCCACATCAATGGATATATTAACACCCATCGATGTACTACCCACCATGCATTATACGCCTCTATACACCCCGTGTCATTCACCCGTATAGGCCCTATAGCCCACATCCAAATCCTCTGACCAAGAGGTACTAGTTACGCCCTCATGGGCACTAGTCTAGTTCCAACCCTCCTTAGTGCCCTCGTGGCTCTCATCCATATATATGGCTCTGGGGGCACATCTTGGGCCACACAAAAATTTTGTGATACATGCTCTCCCGAAATAGATCCACCACCCTCGAAACTTGTCCTCCAACCACATAGTATATCGTATACATCGAATCTCCACGCATCCTCCGACTATCCTCCATAGTCTCGATATGGCCTCTAAATAATGGCCCCTAGCCCTATACGATCTAACATCAATCTATATGTATCAGTATCCATCCTCCTACTCCACACCTACCCATCTCGCAACCAATCTATTGGCCTCGCCCACTCTACGCAAGGCCCACCAAGTGGCCTCAATATCGCAATATGCTCATAAGCCCACACATGTAACAAAGTGGTGGCCCCTAGTCCACCCCCATGATGCTCCCTGTGTGAACCTATATAGATCCATGTACAAATGGGCTAATACACATTGTGCCCAAGCATATCTCATCCCATCCTCCTCTATACAACGAAAAATATCATGCATCTTATATAAGATGCCTACACCACTAACCTCTACCGCAATCGAGGAAACAATCACAATAGTAATAAATTTCCGTAATCATGGAACCCCTGACCTCAGTATAGCATCCAAACTAATATGGACCTTAGTGTGAACTCGGGTATCTATAAAGTACCACCTAACAAATCTCATCTACCTCTCAGCATTGTCTATTGTCATCACCGAACCCTCTCACCAATAACAAGAAATCATAATATGCGATATACATCCTCTAAAGTCACAAGTGATCTCTCGGTAGGAAACCAAAATGTATTAACACACCATCTCTCACACAATGTGGTAATCATCGTTATATCATGGGGCACATCCCCATCCTCATTATGTGCCATAATTTGGTATGGTCTAATACATCCCACTCATCATCTGACAAACCCAATCCTAACAATGTGCTCAAATGACAACCACAAAAAAACCTTGTGAATGAATATCCCCGTACAATAGAAACACAATAATGAACATGACATCGCACTTGTATACATGTAAAAACACGTAACCAAACCATCAACAACCATCACTTTTTACATTTACGACATTTTGGGCTAAAACTAGGCTTTTTGGGTCACCAATGCCCATGAGCATGACATTGCGGACACCCAAGAGTAGGTCACCAATGCCATATCTGGGCTTTGACATCACAAAGGTCATTAGCGCCTTCACCGCTCTCGCCCGGTGTTAAAACGCCTAGAAAATGAAAAACATTTTTTGCAAAAATTCATGAAAATAACTAATTTCAACACAATTTTCAAAAAAATCACACTCACCAACTCAATTGTCATACGTGATGCCACAACTACCACCACCATCTCAAATCGAATCAATTGTAGTGCTCTCACTTGCAGCATCTTCACACACTCAGAGCTCAAAATCACACTCGTGCAATATTCAAATGAAATGCCTATTCACTTTTTCATATTACTATTTATAGTAACTTTCACTTGCCTACCTCATTACCATCACTATTTACACTCATTCTCCTAACTAATACACATCACACAATTTCAATCATATCTTGAGCATCACTACTTTGATTCTTGTCTCGTTTGTGTGGATGTCTTTAGAATTCAACTAATTTTCGTATCAAAACATTCCACAATGTTATAATCTAATATTACACATTTGCATTTCGATAAACACACAATTTTAAAACATTTATTATATTGCACTTCAATCACAATTACATCATCACACATTTAATTTTAGCTTGTTGGTGAGAATATTTGTTAGGAGAAAAATTTGTGGGTTTGTTGCATAACACTATGGGAATCTAAGTCCTCTACTTAACAAGTGCAACTATCATATATGCATGATTGAGTGAAAGTGAGTTTTTATCCGGGTTGGCCTCACAATTGGGGATTCAATAGGGGCACTAAGGGAAACTAATGCTTACAAGTAGGAAATCATATGCTTACAAACATTAGTTGGAAGTTTCATCACATGCATTAGAATTCAAAAGAAACAAATCTACATAACAACAATAAGACCAAATAACATTTAATGAGCACAAAGTATCACTAAACTCCTTAGTCAAAAAAGGCTAAAATTCCTTCTTCTTGTATTGATGCTCAAGCAGAAATTGTACATAGCATAAGAATGGAAGACATTTTAGAATGAGGGAAATGGAAGAATTTTTTTATCTCTTTGTTCTCTTCACAAGGATATCTCTCTCATGAATTCACAAGAATAGCTAAGAAGAATTTTAGAATTAGAACCCCTTGGAATGAGGAGCTCATTACAATTTATAGAATTTTGAAAGTCTCTTCACCTATCCCCCATTGACCCTTCATATGCCTTGAAACTTTTCACATTCCTAGGAAAACATTAAGTCCCCTTTTATAACTTAAGGGTGACTTATTACATTGAAAACATTAAGGCATGTGAAAAAGTGCAACCCCAACGCAAGATTAGAATATTGAGGAGAGAGGAAATTTAGGGGATGAGAGGAGAGAGAAAGTGAGCAGAGAGAGAGAGAGAACAATGCCAATGAAGAAAATTCCTCATTGATCCATTATTCTACTTGACCGATCCGATGCAATGCTCTAATGTAGTGAAATATGGATCCTTGAATGTCTCATACCACAAGAAACTTCCTTCGATGACACATGAACACCAAACTAAGTGTTTAAAAAACATTGTCAAATGATTCCATTGGTGACCATGAGCATCACTCATGAAGATCCTTTCTAAGAGACTAAAGTTTTGGAAAATCCTTTGCCCTAACTCCTTACAACACTTCCACATGCCACTTAGTTTGTTTGAACACGATTATGGTGAAACACACACATGAGTAGTGACGGTGTTGACTTTCTTGACGAATTTCCACTTCACACATTGATCAAGGTATGAAATGTGTCGAAAGACACTATTGAGATCCTATAAGTACCACTTATCTACTCCCGATAGTCCGATGATAGAGAATGTAACCTTCATAAAATTTACTTACTCACCTACTATTTTAGAATGATAAAGACTACTCTAAACTCTCCAACTAGGACTTTGATTACCAACTCTCGTAAATGCTAAACTTCACTTTTGAATACTTATTATTTTTAGTAAGTGCCAAAAATAACTTACTATTTTTAGTAAGTGTGAAAAATTAGCTTCCTTCGAACCTCACTGGATGTTACTGGCAAATTTGAATTTCCTTTTCTCTCTACATTTCTCTCTTATCCTTCTGATCAATTTTCTATTTTTGGTAGGTTCTCGTGGGACCACTTACTATTTTTAGTAAGTGTCAATTTTGGACCAAGATGATGTTTCGATGAATTTTCCATTGCAATACTTCTTTGTGTTCAATGCCTCTTTCGTAGTTTCTTCAATTGATGACTTTCCCAAAATGGTAGTTCTCTATAGAAGACCTGCTATTTTTAGAAAGTGAGCTTCTGGTGGTTGGATTGATGTGGAAAAAAGTTTTTTGATATGGGTTTTTTCCCAATATCATCCCTTTGAAATCTTGGACCTACCCAATCAATAGTTTGGGAGATTTTAAACTTTTAATTTCTCACTTGGTAAGTACTTCTCCGAACATGACAGAAATTAATGGACCTTGAAAATTTTAGGTCTTGTTTTTCCTATCTCCATGATGAAAAATTATTTTTTGATATGGGTTTTTTTATTCTTGTGCTTCCACAAGGTGAAATTTCTCTTCGATCCATTTTCGGTTTGATGGAAATCCAACTTTTTCTTTCATTGTGCAAAGAAATGGATTTCTTCACTATGAAACACTTCTTGCTATGAATGGGAGGTCTGAAGGTGATTTTTTTGTGATCTCTGAGAAATATAAACACAAAAAAATTTTTTTGTTGTTCATGTTGTACTAGTTTGCAAGATCACTTCGAATTTCCATTTCATGACAAATGGAGGTTTTTGAAGAATTCTTCTTCTTCTTCGTTCTTCATTTCTTCTTCTTCGTTGATCAATCCTTCTTCTAGATCATGTGTGTTATCATGGATTAGAGGATATTGTTTTGTAGTGGATCTGGTTTGAGGTTCAACAATGGTGAATAGTTCCTGGTGTGAGTTGCAAAGTAAGTTGCAGTAGAGAAGAAGTTAGAAGTAGGAAATGCTAAGTGAAGGATTTGAAATATTTCAAAAATTTCAAAGTAGGGAGTGAGGTGCATTTTTTCATGTCCCTCATGTCCCTTAAAATTAAGGGATGAGAGGGACATCAATTTTCACATGCAATTCTAGTGATGACAAGTGGCGAGATCCAACGGTGAAGGTTTAAGCCCAAAAAAAGTTGGAAGCACTAGGGGACTGGAAACTAGTCATATGAGGAACCATGAGGCTTCAAAACTTGGGGATGGGCACATTTTTATGTCCCTTGTCCCTTAATCAAAAAGGGATGATGGGGACATCAAATTTCATGGTGCGTCCGGTGAGTGATGACACATGTGGCAGTGATCCATGGCGGTTGAGGATTCAAGCTCCACTAGCTCCCGAGGGCTAGAAAAAGCACTGGAGAGGGTCATATGAGTGACCAAAAGACTCCCTTGGGGAGGTGCATTTTCATGTCCTCATGTCCCTTTTCACAAAGGTACATGAGGGACATCAATTTTCATGATGCGTGTTAGAAGCCGCCACTTGTCAGCGATCCGATGGTTGAGGGTTTGAGCTCCTGCAAGCACCTGGGGGTTAAATTGGCAATCCAAGAGGTCGTATGTGTGACTTGAGGGCTTATAGGGATAGGAATTTTTATTTCCTCATGTACCTTTTCTTGAGGGATGAAAGGGACACAAAATTTCACCAGATCCTGGAGCTGACACGTGTCCATCCTGAAATTTGACTAACTGCGAGAACTCATCAAGAGGGCAACTTGAAACGATGATATCTTGAGTTCTCAATGGAATTTTTTTGGTGAAATTTTATATTAAATTGACTTAAAATGGCCTTTTAAATCCAATGGTGGGGTATCAGATCTTGATTCATCCATTTAAGCCCTAAAAATTGGATTTGTGATATGGTCCCTTACCCGTGCATGATAAAAAAAATTCCTTAAACCCATTTTGCCAAAGTTTTGTGAAAAATATTTCACCATATTGTAGGGATTGGAATTCCCTTTCCAATGATGTCTTGTTTTTCTCTAACTCCATCCCAGAGCTCCCAAAATCACCTTCCCAAAGCTCGGTAGCTTTTTGGCCTTTGTGCATTGCTTTAGGCCTGTGAACCCTGTTTTGGTGAAACTACCCCAACTCCTCCAAATCCTTTTATAAATCTTCCTAATCACTTCCATGATTTTTAGGCCTTTAATTCACCTCCATGTCTAGTTTGGATCCTTTTTATGCTCCAGGGGGTTTCTCTAGTCCTAGGAAGGCTAGTGATAGCCCTTCCCACAATTATCTCTGAAATTTGCATTTTTCAAGAACTCCTAAAATCACCTAGGGGGTTGACTTGAATTTCCTAAATCACCTAGGGGACTGAGTTAACATCATCTGGGAGGTCATTAGAATATTGTGTAGACTTGGGTGCCTCGGAAGGATAAAACATGAAAATTTTGCATAGGGGGGTATCGTTGTCATGCTTGAAATTGTCAATTTCCCTGTTGCACATTTGCATGACAACAATTGGCTCTAGCTTGGGGACATGACATGGACTGAGCATAGTGAAGACATGACATGAAGAATCCTAGAATCTCAACTTTACAATACAAATACCAGTGCCTTATCCATTGGGCCCTGTGGAGTCATGTACAATTTACAACAGAGAGAGAGAGAGAGAAACAAGAACACACACACACACAAAAATGATGAAAAGGAAACACACAACACACACATGAAGGAAAACACACACAACAGAAAGGGAAACACACCTAACAATCACCTATGGTACAAGGTAGGGGATAACCCACTTTCACTGAAGCACTTTTCATTTCTCAAAATTTACCCCTGAGTGGGCAACACTGAGTGATGTTGTTATGCAAAGCCATTGACTAGTTCCAAAAAGTATCCTCCTTTCCTTAATTGTTTATGAAATCTAGGTGCTTTCATGATTTTTGTGTACTTGGTAGGAGTGATTCTACATGAGCTTCTTGATGCTTAGGCCTTCGCTTAGAAATTCCATTGCCTTCACTCTCTTTGAAATCGGTTTCATAGTGCCAATTACATTCCATGTTTATCCACATAGCTGATTCTTCATTGAGCATCTCATCGCTGCCCCAAGCTGATTTTCATTCAAATTTCTTGAATATTCTAAGTTACTTTCTTTCCCGTATATCTATGCTCATTGACATCTTCTCCATGAGAAACCTTAGATTCATCCTTTATCTCTACTCCATTATGAGGTGCTTGAAGATTGAATGGAGGATCAAAAGTAACCTCATACTTGTCTGTATAGCCATGACACGAGCTAAGAGATCAAGAATTAGCTCAGGGTCTTCCATACTTTCTACCACATCCAATATTTCTTGCATGGAGTTATACTTTGTTACTTCCTGTGTTCATCTTTGTACGTCCTTGAAGAATCTTCATTTTGAAGCTCAAGGAAACTATTTGGATGGATTAATTCATTTCCCTAAAACTTATTACATTCCACTACTTCTTTCTCAAGGGGATCTTTACCTCCCATGACTTCAACACCATCTATTTCAGATTTTTCATTATGGAAAGAGTTTTCTTCTTCAAATGGGAAAGAAAATACCTCCATTTCATCATTGTATCCATCAACTATTGGCTTAGGAGAGACATCGATTTATCATCTTGCTTTATTTCAACATGGCCAATCTTCACATTGGTTAAGGCTTCCAAATCAAATTCATGCTTGTCTTGTAGATTCATGGCTTGCATCAGGAGTTCAAGACTTAGCTCAAGATCTTCTGTTTCTTGGACTCTAAGCAAGTTCTTATATAGATAGTTCTTTCAAACCTTTCACGGGCTCATCACAAGCTGGTCTTGTCCCTCCATGAATGGCATGGCTGAGATCATCTTCATCTCCAAATGGGAATGAGAACATCTCCTCTTCATGGGTAAGCGTATAAGCTGGTTTCTCCATTTGAGATTCATCAAGAACCATTTCCTCTTCTTCTTGGTTTGTGTCATCCAATAATTTGGGGCTGCCCTCTTGTAACTCGAATCTCCTCAATGCTTCTTCAAGGTCCATACCTCTCTAGGAAGGCATGTTTGGCCCTATCAAGATGGGAATATCATCTTCTCCTTCAGTTGTCACAAAGTGATTCATCTTCCTATTATCTTGATACAAGATGTTGGTTCTGACTTTCTAGACTTTCACACGTGTACCTCATCTTCTTCTCTAGAAATAATTTCTCCATGTCTCCCTTCACTGGTATGGTTGTGGAAGACCAATTCATCTAAATTTTCCCCCAAGTCTTGAAGAAAACCCTACTTAGCAACATTCCAAATGAAGTTGGAATGTCTGCTACCAAAATCATCATTAAAACCTTTTATCTAGAAATTTGGTGAAGAGCCACATGTGCATCTTTAACCTTCCCCACAAGTGGGACTTCTTTTGATTCCATGGAGTAACAAGAGCCACTAGGTGGAGTCATGGGAGTTTGAGAGCCTTGGTGAACCTTTATAGGCATCACATTGTCTAGAGGCACCAGAATCTATTATGTAATTGTTCAATACATATTCTCCAATGAGAAGGGAGACATAAAAAGGATCAACCTTATCTATCTTTGATGCACTCATGGAAAGCATGTTTTGTGAGGAGGTGTAGGTGGGTTTGGTAGTATTCCTTTAGAACTAGGAGTTACAACATTAGGTGTTAAAACTACCACTCTGATGTATTGAACAAATCTCTCAAATTATTTAGGGTGAGTCCGCAAATATTCAGTTTCAATAATCTACACTTTGGCTTTGTTCGCATATTCTATGAAATCAAAAGGAGCATATGTGGAAAGGGTGATGAAGGGACTGATTTTGGAGTCGGGATAGGTTTGGAAGTAGGGTTTGATGTTTGGGGAATGGAGGGTATTTTGAAAGGAACACTAGGAACTTTTGAAGTACTAGTTTTTACAGAGAAGATTTAGATTTAGGAATTAGAAGAGGCATTAGAAGACTTACTTGGAATTACATGAGCCTTCTTACTTGCTACAGGATCAAGTTTCTCACAATGTGGACTCCATGGAGGGTGGGAATGGAGATCCTCGACTGATTATTTTGTTTTGTGGAGTCGCCATAGGAGGATCTTCAACCTTCTTTTTCTTCATAGGAGTAATGTGAAGAGGATGCTCCTTTTCTAGATTGGGAATGAGTAAACACAACACATGAGAAACTCGATGCCTCTTCACCATCATCATCTTCACCTCGAATGATATTCAATGAGTCCATTTTTGAGTATCATTCCCAATTCATCAACTCTAGGAAATTTCACCTTCACTTTCTTATTCAAGCTCCTTCACTTTCCTCTTTGAATCCTACACTTTGTTCATGGGTGGAGCCTCAAGGAAAGTATTTGAGGTGCCCTAAAATCTGATTTTGTATTATTTATTTGAGAATACTTCATTTAAAAAATTCCCTCTTAGTGAAGACCATTCATTTGCCAATTTTTTAGAAATGGATTGGTTCTCTCATCTCCAGGATGTTGAGCCTTACCCTTTGAGGGATTCTTGATCTTTCCAGAGAGGATGAGATCATCATCAAGTTCAATGGCCATCCTTTGCTTCTACAATATCCTTGTTGAACTCTTCATAGGAAAAATCCTACCTCTGGTGATTGAGCATTGATGAAGAATCTCTTGATATTGTTTTCAGATGGTGAATCTTCTTCCAGTATCCTATGAAGCAACCATTTGAAATGAGCCATGAAGTCTCTCATAGTTTCACTTTCTCCTTTCTTCATTTGAGCCAATTGCACCAAGAGGTCTTGACAATATTCAATTGATTTAAATATTTCCTCTGAAGGCAATCTTGATGTCATTCCAACAAGTGATGGATCGGGCAGTAGGAAGGAGGTAGAACCATTCTACTGTTTTTTCTTGGAGAGATTCCATGAACAATCTTATGGCAACGTCTTCATGTTCAACTCCAAGAATCCCACATGATGTGGTGAAAGTGGTGATGTGTTCTTTAGGTATGTGTGCCATCACCTTTGAAATTTGGAAATTTCTTGTGGGAACCTATTGGTAGGTCATGAAGAGGTGGTTCGAGAGCGAGCGGGCCTATATTTCTTCCCCATGAACAATGGGTTGAGGTCTTTCTACTTTGTCCGCCATTGTTGTTTCTATTTCTTCTCTTACTTCTACAAATTCTTCTTCCTCCGAACTCAATGCTCAATGGTGGTTGAAAAATGGGAGAATTTGAAGGGGGAGTATCAATAGGAGTTTGGATGGGATTTCCAGGTGAACTACTTGATGACCCAGATGGGGATGAGGCTTGAGAAAGTAGTAGGGATTGTCTCTAACTCATTCTTTCTGATTTTGCAAAGCCTCAAAGTGGGGTCGATAATTCCTCTCAATCTATTCAACTTGGTGTATCTCCTTTCAACCAGCTTTTGGAAATTCTTGTAGTGGGAATACAAAAGGACACTATGGAATATGAAAGGTCATGTGCAGGAATTGACAATGTATCTTTCAATAATGGATTTTCATGAACTCTTTTTTTTTTGGTTTTTCAATATTTGATTTTTTTTTTGAATTTTTGGACCTTGTGGTCATATTTTGGGTGCAAATGTTGCTAAATCTACCCCACGGTGGGCACAAAAAACTGTTGGCAGAAAAAATTTGTCAGGGGAAAATTTGTGGATTTCTTGCCAACACTTCTAGGAATCTAAGTCCCTCTACTTAACCAGTGTAGCTACCATATATGCATGCGCGAGTGAAATGAGTTTTTTCTTCTAGTTGGCCTCAAATCTAGGGATCCAACAGGGCACTCCACCGACCTTACATAGAAAAGCTTTACATATATCTCATGTAAGGAAGAATTTTCTAGAGAGAGTGGGAAAGGGAGTGAGAATGTTAAACAAGGGAAACTAATGTTGTAAGTAGAAAATCAAATGCTTACAAACACTAGTTGGAAGTTTCATCACATGCATTAGAATTCAAGAAAACAAATCTGCATAACAACAACAAGACCAAATAACATTTAATGAGCATAAAGTATCACTAAACTCCTTAGTCAAAAAGGCTAAAATTCCTTCTTCTTGTATTGATGCTCAAGCATAAATTGTACATAGCTTAAGAATGGAAGACATTTTAGAATGAGGGAAATGGAAGAAATTTTTTATCTCTTTGTTCTCTTCACAAGGATATCTCTCTCATGAATTCACAAGAATAACTAAGAAGAATTTCAGAATCGAACCCCTTGAATGAGGAATTCATTAAAATTTATAGAACTTTGGAAGTCTTTTCGCCTATCCCCCATTGACCCTTCATATGCCTTGAAACTTTTCACATTCCTAGGAAAACATTAAGTCCCCTTTTATAACTGAAGGGTGACTTATTACATTGAAAACATTAAGGCATGCAAAAAGTGCAACCCCAATGCAAGATTAGAATATTGAGGAGAGAAGAAAGTTGGGGGTGAGAGGAGAGAGAAAGTGAGTAGAGAGAGAGAGAGAATAATGCCGATGAAGAAAATGCCTCATTGATCCACTGTTCTACTTGACCAATCCGATGCAATGCTCCAATGTAGTGAAATATGATCCTTGAATGTCTCATACCACGAGAGACTTCCTTTGGATGATGCACAACACCATGAACTAAGTGTTAAAAAACACTTTCAAATGATTCCATTGGTGACCATGAGCATCACTCATGAAGATCCTTTCTGAAGAGACTAAAGCTTTGGAACAAATCCTTCCCTGACTCCTTGTAACACTACCACACTGCTTAGTTGGTTTGAACACGATCCTGATGAAACACATTATGAATAGTCTGATGGTGTTGACTGTGAATTCCACTTCACACATACTAATCAAGGTATGAAATGAGTGTCGAAAGACACTATTGAGATCCATGTAACCTCATAGTTTACTTACTCCCATATAGTTTGATGATAGAGACTACACTTTCTTCACCCCTACGCAAATCTAAACTTCACTTGACACCTACTATTTCTGGGCATGATAACTTACTATTTTTAGTAAGTAAGTGTGAAAAATTAGCTTCCTCGAACCTCAATTGGATGTTGCAACTTAGATTTCCTTTTCTCCCTGCATTTCTCTCACCTTCTGGATCAATTTTTATTTTTGGTAGGTTCTCGTGGGACCACTTACTATTTTTAGTAAGTGTCAATTTTGGACCAGGATGATGTTTCAATGAATTTTCCATCCTTCGAACACTTCTTCGTGTTCAATGCCTCTTTCGTAGTTTCTTCAATCGATTGTGACTTTCCCAAATGGCAATTCTCTATGTAGAAGACTTGTTATTTTTAGAAATTGGTTTCTAGAGGTTGGATTGATGCAGAACAAAGTTTTCCGATATGGGTTTTTTTTTCCCAATATCGTCCTTCAAATATTGGACCTTTACTTGATCAATAATTTGGGAGATTTTAAACTTTTAAATTTTTGACCTTTGGCAACACTTTTGAACATGGCAGCCATTGATGGACCTCAAAAATTAGATGTCTTAGTTTTCTCCTCCATTTGTAATGAAAAATCATGTTTTTATATGGGTTTTTTTAATTCTTGTGATTTTTGAAATCTCTCTTTTCGATCCGACTTCGGTTTGACAGAAATCAAACTTTTTCTTTTTGTTGTGCAAAGAAATGGATTTCTTCATTGAGCACTTATTTTTGTGAATGGAAGGTCTGAAGGTGAGTTTTTCATGGTCTCTAAGAAATATAAACACAACAAAAATTGGTTTTGTTCCATGTATTAGTTTGCAAGATCTCTTTGAATTTACTGCTTTCACGGATAATGAAGGTTTTTAGACTTTTCTTCTTCATTCTTTCATTCTTCTTCTTCATTTGATCAATCCTTCTTCTAAGACCTATGTATTATAATGGAGTGGGGATATTTTTACTATGTTGATCTGGTTTGAGTTTTAATAATGGTGAATAGTGCCAGTGTGAGCAAGTTGTTGCAGAGAGCAAGTTGCAGAGTAAGAAAGTTAGAAGTTAGAAGCGAAGCGTGGGAAACAAGAAGGATTTGTAATATTTCAAAAATTTAAAGTAGGGAGTGAGGAAAATTTTCATGTCCCTCATGTCCCTTAAGCATTAAGGTATGAGAGGGACATCAATTTACACATGGTGCGTCCGTGATGACAAGTGTCAAAGATCCAACAATGAAGGTTTAAGCCCAAAATGCAAGCTAGAAGCATTGGGGGAAGTGGAAACTAGTCATACGAGGAACCATGAGGCTTCTTCGGGGATGGGAAAATTTTTATGTCCCTCATGTCCCTTAGCACAAAGGAACATCAAATTTCACTACGCGTCGGTGATGACATGTGGCGGCGATATGATGCTTGAGGATTGAAGCTCCATTAGCTCCCAGGGGCTAAAAAAGCACTTTGGAGAGGGTCATACAAGTGACTAGAAGACTCCCTCGGGGCTGGGAGAATTTTCATGTCCCTGATGTCCCTTTTCATAAAGGGACATGAGGGACATCAATTTGCACAATGCTGAAGCCGCCACTTGTCATAAGAATCCGACAGTTGAGGGTTTGAGCTCCTGTAAGCACACAGGGGTGAACTAAACTAGAGTCCAAGAGGTCAGTATGTGTGACTTGAGGGATTATAGGGGCTAGGTGAAGTTTTTATGTCCATCACGTCCCTTTTCTCGAGGGATGAAAAGGACACAAAATTACGCCAGGCTCTTAGAGCCGACACGTGTCCATCCTTAAATTTGACCAACTGCAGAACTCATCAAGAGGGCAACTTGAAATGATGATATCTTGAGTTCTAATAAAAATTTTTGGTGAAATGTTATATGAAATTAACTAAAATTTGCCTTCTAAATCCAATGGTGGGGTATCATATCTTTATTCATCCATCTAAGCCCTAAAAACTAGATTTGTGATCTAGTCCCTTACCCATGCATGAGAAAATCTACCTACAGAGACCCATTACCAAAGTGTTGTGAAAAATAATTACCCATCTTGTAGGTCTTAGAATTCCTTTCCGATGATGTCTTGTTTTTCTCCTAACTCCATCCAGAGCTCCCAAATCACCTTCTCAAAGCTCAACAACTTTTTTGGCCTGTGCATTGCCTAGGCTTGTGAACCCTATCTTTGGTGAGATTGACCCAACTCTTCCAAATATTTTATGAATCTTCTTGAATCATCTCTCCGTGATGTTCCTAGGCCTTCAATTCACCTTCGTGTCTAGTTTATCTCATTTGTTCCACTCTAGGGGTTGCTCTAGTCCTAGGAAGGCTAGTGATAGCCCTTCCCACAACTGTTTGAAATTTGCATTTTTCAAGAACTCCTAAAATCACCTAGGGGGTTGACTTGAATTTCTTAAATCACCTAGGGAACTGATTTAACATCATCTCTGGGAGGTCATCAAACTGACTATGTAGACCTGGGGTGCCTCGAAGGATAAAACATGAAAAATTTGGCATAGGGGTATCGTTGTCATGCTTGAAATTGTCAATTTCCTTGTTGCACATTTACATGACAACATGGCTCAATGTCCATTCCCATCATCACTCTCCCTTTTGTTGAAAGGGGGCATACAATCGGGGTCATCCTATAATTCCCCTCACATGTTACACATCATTCTACATTTATAATTCATCATTATCGAAAATTTACTCGTACATCATGTGACATTTCACACCATTTTCTACCAATTCCCTCTAATGACCTAATCTGGGGGCAACAAGCGTAAAATATCTCCATGAGTAATCAATCAAACACATTCAAATATCAAACACAAATCTTCTACTATTCAAATCACATCAATCAATCCACATGAACACAATGTATTTTTCCTCCCAGATGACCTAACTTGGGAGTTATATCACCACTTTCCCAGATGACCTAACATGGGAATTTATCTCTATATTTTTACCACTTCCAGATGACCTAACATGGAAGCCATATCATACATACCATAGAACCCTTAGAGAGTGGAGATAATGATACATCATTGCCTTTCTTATATTGCTCCTATATGGGTTATTCACATTTGATCGAAATGTATCAAAATGAACAAAATTTGGTCTTTGTCCATCTCAGTAGCTAGAAATTTTGAGGATGTAGTTAAAGTTGGAGGGTAAAACTATACCTCTCTCCCTACACTCTTCCTTTGGTGGTAGGATGCCAAAATCATCGGTTTTCACACACACAAATTGGGTTGGGAACTAATCAATCCTACCCCATTGAAATCTCCACAAAAAAAAATTGAAATATCCAATCACTCAAAATTGAAATCATCAATCTTGCTTAGTGCTCCTCATAATGGTTCGTCATCTCTCTTTACGCCACATGGATTGACATGTCGATCTATGGTTCACCATGCTATATGTTCTTATTCATGCATACTTGGCAACAGAGCTTCTCTGGACTTCTTTTAGGTATGTTCCTTACTTCCTTTACACTACTTTAATTTCATTCAAATAAGCATAAAGGGGGGAAAATGTAGACACAAAATCATGCACTTACTACTATTTACTATACCACCAAGTATGTTGTTTTATATATGGATCTTGAGTAAGAAAAGTATTCACTAATGACACACTTCCTAGTCCATCCGCTTGTGTTGTTTGTTTCTATTATTTTTATCTTTCACACTTGTCACTCATACACCCAATTTTGTCAAGTCACAAGGATCCTGTCTCTCGGTATTCACACACTTGTCGTCAGTTGTCCATGGACACTAGTGCCTAGGACTAGACACTAGCGCTTAGGTGCTCTTATCCATCCTGGGTGCCCGTGTCCTCTTTATTTTTGATCTTATTTTTGACATTTGAGGTCGGTCTTTTCAATTTCCCACTCATATCTCGAGGTACTAGTCAACATGTTGGGTCATTAGTGTCAAAATTCAAGCAAGAGATCCCTATATAAACACAACATACATACCATTATAATGGTGAGAAATTTCTATCAAGGGCTATCTATCTACATATCAAAGGGACTGCATCTTGGGCTTATTACTCTACATACACACTGCATAGGAAGGGGAAGTTCATTTTTCCATCCACACATTTACATTTTATCTAGATACTTCCCCTATCTTGGCGTCATCGGCACAAGGGAAACCTAGGAGCACTATTGCACACATAATCACATAGAACTACATTGGGTATGAGATGTAGTGCAGTGCTCGATCATAATTTCATTAGTTGACAATAAGGATAGTCTAATCACTCATTTTGCATCTTTATTTTTATAATTTGATGTCTTTTTAGGGTTTTGTAGGAGGTTTTTGTATTGCATATTTACAGTACTGCGGTGGTTAAAGTGTGACATACAAGTGATCAAAGGTGAGTAAGTGTGAAACCCCAAAATTAGTATCGTAACCGTGTTCCGACCCTTTTGGAAGACTCTAGTGCTCCCCAGGAGGGCTAGGGTGCCCACAAGCGCCCTCTCCTATTTAGGTGCTAGTGTCCCGGTATTCCCGACATCTCTACATTTTTTTAGCATGATTGCGACACTCTAAGTTTCTGTTTCATCATCTCATCTAGTCCAGACACACTTTGGGATAAGTGAAATCAAGGTAAGTGCCCTATCTCTTTCATTTTCTTTCATAATCTTATCAAATAAATTACCTAACATCTATTTCATCGTATATCATTATAATAATCATTACTTTTAGATTTTAATAAAATATAGCAGATTTTTATTAAATCAATAAGAAGAGCGTACATGTGGAGAGATGAAGAAGATATAACGATAAGTTTGTCAAAAGAGAAATTGTGACACAATATAATGTGGATCATCATTTTGGTCCACATAAATCGAAGGAGGACACAATATGTTGTCAGTAGATATGTTCCATAAAGACTTGGGGATTTAGAGCCTTGGAGTTTGTAAGTGGATCAAGAGTGATCAATTCTCTACCTAATATGTGTTCATCGAGGGATTTGAGAGTCCTTTTTCCAAAAGAAGAGTGTTGAGATAACATTCTATTTTTTGCCCACTATAATAGTTTTGAATTAAGGCCTCACTACCGATTAACTAAATTCAACTAAGTATGTATTATATCGATAGTTAATATAAGCTATGAAAACTATAATAAAGTAAATAAATGTAGTATAGAAAGTATGTACATGATTTAAACAACTATCTTAAAGGAAATTCTAACCCTAATGTGTAAGAGAGAAGAGGAAATAACTTCAATTGAATAACAAATGCTCAAGGGACTATGTAGCAGTGATGTCCTGGAAAAATTGAAGCAAGAATGACTATGCAGATGTCCCGAAAAGGATGGATTTGGAGCGATTCCTTGTACTAGAGCACACAGGAAGGGACTAGGGTGCATGTAGGTGCTCTGGTTTGTAGTCTGGGACCCCGGTTTATGTAAAATCTATGAAACCGGCCTTCACAGGGCTAGGAGATTATCTAGAACCTTCACTGTGTACCACATCGATTCGTTGTGTCATGCCGATGTCACTAATAATTCAAAATTAAAGATAGACCATCCACCTATGAAGTGTGATGCAAATGTCCTAGCTTTGTGCCTTGATGATGGAGCTATGTGGACACAAGTGATCTCTAATGCAATAGATGGATGCAAATCTAGGTGAGTGATAGTAGTAAGTGATGCTAGGTCCCTCATTATGGTCTCATAACTTTATATTTATAGGGTTCTCTTGATCTAATTTCATAATTAACCCCGAAAAGGTTGACCAAAAGAAAGATAAAGACTCAAATGGATAGAAAGAGCCTAAAAAGTGGCGAAAGAAAGTGCAAAAGGATTGGGGTGCACACCTAGTGGGACTAGGGTGGTCATGGGTGCCCTAATACTAATATGGGTGCCACGGTTGAGGCTAAAATGATGTAGGATGACATAATTTGACTAGGCATATGGGTATAAGAGGTCGGTAATGATGAAATAAAATAAAACAAAATGGCCAAAAGATGTGGGTTAATTAGTAATTTCTTCACTCAAGAACCTTCTAAATAGTAATATGAGACCAGGGATAAATAATGTCTAAAGTGCATGATTTTTTACTACATTTTACCCCCACTTTATGTTGGTGAGTAGAAATCTCGATAACATAAAGTAGATAGAGATGCATACATGATGTCCATGAAGAGTGTAGTAGAAACGTGTCAAGGACTAGATAAAGTCTGGAATGATAAAAAGATGGAGAGCGTGGAAACTAAAGATTAAAAATGCACAAAGAAAAGTGATGAGAGTGAACCTGAAAGACCACATATGTAGTTGTTATGGTATGTGATGTACCCGCATGGTTTGTAAAGTGTGTTATCGTGAAGTGTTGTTGATGTAGTTGTTGTTGTTGCCCCCATTTGACTGCTTTGTTTCTCATACGACCAAACCTACAAGGAGAAAATGATCAAGTAGTCAAATATGTATATATGTATGTATAAAAACACAATGTAAAATACACATGTATATGAAAGCATGTAAATGTAAAATAGCAAATGTAAATGGAAAATGTAAATGGAACATGTACATCTGATCCATGTTAAGAGAAAGTGTAGAAGGATATCACGTGTTGTGAGTTTTTGGGAGATCTCATGCCATAGGCCGAAAGAAGTATAGGGAGGAAATGCTTTGTGTCCTCCAAGATCTAACTTCTTCCTAAAATGTGTGTGAAGAGATCTTTATATCGTCTATTTTTTTTTTGCGATCCGATGCCACTGGCCAAAGTAGTGTAGAGAGGCACACCCACTGTAACCTCCAAGCATGTAACTACTTCCCAGAATGCTAAGGACACCATGTCCTATAAAATCCACTGTATGGGGTTTGTAGACTGATCTAAACCACTTGCTGAATATAACTAGACAAAACTAGTGTAGAATCTCTGTGTTAGTATGTAAAACCCCCAATGATGCCCCCTATTTGGAGGCGCATGTAACATTGTTGATAGGAGAAATGTGGCCTCAAAAGAGGACCAACCGCATGTATGTTGTAACCATAGAAAGTTCTTAATAAAAACCAAGGCATGCACAAACAAGAAGGCTATCCAAGGACAAGTGTAAACATGCATGCATAATGGAAAATAATGTGCAAGCTACGCAAACACAATAGTAATGTAAACACGTAAAAAAATAGAGTAAGTTGCACAAATCGGGTTGTAAACATGGGACATCACTCATGATGTCACAAGACATGCAAGGCCATCATAACCGCAAAGAAAAAACAAGTGTGCACACCAAATAAAGGGAAAGGTCCCACAAATAATAGTAGACAATGTAACAAACAAGTATGAAAGCCAATATCCCTACATAACAAATTTTACACATGAAGCACCCGTTAGCATGTTAGAAAGATAAGCTGGTATGTCAAAACATGTATAAGAAGTAATGAAAAGTGATAAATATAAAATGAAATAATAGCACTGGAAAGAGACGAATGTGGATGCCCCAAAGTGACCGAGTGTAGGAAGGGTAGAAGGTGAACATTTATGCATGTTGCATGTAAGATGCTATATCTATGATCACAACTAGAAAAAATGTGAACACGTATGTGTGGATGATGTAGATAAATGACATACAAGTAATCTAACTAGCATGTGTAATAAAGTGATGATGAACAAACAAAAGTAAGAAAGAATAAAAGCATCCATAATATGCGGTATGTTGTGGAAGGATGAAATGGAATGCAAGATGAAATGATAGGGTCGCATGCCCCAGAGTGAATGGAAAATTATGCAGCGAGGTTCATTTTTTTCTCCCACAACATTCAAGAATGAACCATAAATGAGAGTGTGTCATTGGGAAATGGTTGAAGTGTGTGTTGTGTCTAACGCATTGTGATGAATGTATATGTGTATTGATGATATGCGACCTAGAAATGATGTGTGCATGAACCTTATAGCCGAAGCGTATATCATGACCAAATTAAACGTATAAGTGATGATTTATCCTAAGCGTATATCACTATGAGATGAAATGATGAGTGATGATTTAGCCCTAAGCGTATATCACTACAAGATGAAAAGAGGGAGTGGTGATGTAACCTAAGGTGTATACCACTACAAAATGATAGAATAGGTGACGATTTAGCCTAAAGCGTATGTCACTAGCCTAGGATTGTTGCATGATGAAAGGTCGAATAGTAAATGTGTGATGAGTGTAAGGTCCATTTGATTTGTAAACCCTCGGCAATTGAGTATGGATTGAGGAACTAAAGTGCATCATCGGGTAGTGATGCAACACATAGAAGACAATGTAGGGTAGGTAACGATAAAATTTGACCATGTGATGAGTGGAATGTGTAAGTACGCGATGTGTAGAATGTAATGTGTAGTAGGTGGCATGTAATGCATGTAAAATATACTAGTAATGTAGTACGTTGGATGATGTGATTCTTAGAATCATATTCGATGAAGACTAGGATGATATATGATATGTAAATGCACTAATGTCAAAATGTTGTAGAATAAATGTAGAATGTACGATGTAACATGTGTGATGTGTAATGTGTAATGCCTATAGTGTAATGTGTGGGGTTCATGTGTAGTAAGCCCTCAATAGTCAAGTGTGAACCGAAGCACAAGAGTTTGTCATCATGTAAAGACACTAGAATGTATGATGAGTATGCCTAATGCAAGGAGATGAATGTATAATAATGTAAAAGATGATGATTGTGACTATGCTAAGATGAGGTTGGGGGAAGGTGGAGTGTCATGCCCCCAAATGTATGATTTAAAGACAACTATGTGTTGTTGTCAAGAGAGATCATCATTGTCATGGTTGAAACCTGCGGGCAACATTAAAACTTGATAAGGTATAGAATGAGAAGGGTCACATAGGGACCCATTGCAGCGGAGTGTGTGTAGGCATTCATTGCATATTCTTCATCGGTAAAAGTGATTGGTAGACAATTGTGAGCATGCTAACAGAGATATTTAGAGCGTAATTAGGAGAAGAATCATTATGGATAGAAATGTTGCCGAAAGGCATAGGAAATGTGAGCAAAGAATGATGAGCATCTATTGTACCACAAAAATAATCAAGCATGATGCAAGTGTGAGTGGTGAGTCATGAGGGTACGTGCAACAAAGACCGTCAGATGAAAGACACAAAACCATAAGATGTCATTGTGTGAAAATAACCATGATAGAGATGTGGTGAATAAAGAGGTGGTAAAATATCATTGAGTGTTCTATCGAACCTAAAAATCAAACCTGTCACATGTACAATTGTCATATTTATGGGGATGTGTTTCCCAAAGTTCATTGATAATAATGTGCATGTAAAAGGAGGCATTTAGTAACCTATGAGAGAAGATGAAAAGCATTAGGCCTTGATACAATACCATGAATATAGTAGATGAGATTAAACCTATATTCATGAGTGAGTGGTAAAAAGAGTTTCTTGAAATAAGAATAATGAATGAGGGGATAAAATTTGTTTTAATGCTTCATCCAGAAATTAAATCATCATCAAAATCTTCAAAATCATCTTTCATCATGTGGTATAACATTATCAATGTTGGTAGGTGTTATAGGTAGAGTGGTAGAGGTTGTTTAATTGATGGTTGATGAATATAAGAACTTTGAATCCATTATCATGGTAGTAGTATTGACCGATGTCATATATGCTCTTTTAATATGAAGTAGTGTTAATAACTATAGAGATTAATAAGAAAAGGAGTGAGAACAATCTTAGCACATGAATATGTAATGAGGCAAATCCTTGAGCGAGTAGTAGAGTCATAACCATGCTTCTTAGAAATTAAATCATCGCTAATACCGAATTGCTTTAAAAGTGACACACAAATATGGTTGATCCTTATCAATGAGGACTCTTTTAATAAAGATATAACATGGGAGCACACAGTTATTGAAGAGACTATATAAGATATAACATGCATAAAGATGTACAAAATCCATCGTGGAATTATCACTTTTAATGTGGATGGCATGAAGGGCGACTTCTAATGTGTTATGATAATCTAGTGCATGATGCAATAAAGTCATAAAGAGAGATCTTACGAGCCTATTTTTAAGTTGTTCGATGATATCATAGCCCTTATAAGTTGTAGGGGAGTTGTCGAGTAATGGGTGGAGGAATAGATATGGGTGAAGCCGTAGGTGGATTAGGGTGAGTACGAAAGTAGTAACAACATTAAAAGATGAATTAGTCTTAGGTGTGACAAAGCGAGGTAGATGTTGGGTAACATACGCATGAAATAAGTGGTAGTACTAACATGTCGGAGACCTTGTTTGGTGTAAAGGTAGGATAATAAGATTAACCATAACTTGATAAGGATATGACATAGTCAAAAGAAAGTGTTGAAATGTTTAGGCTCACCAAAATGATTAACTAAAATCAACTAATTATGTAGTGTAGGGATAGTTAATCTAAGCTATGAACAAGCTCAGTAATAAAATAAATAAATTAGTATGGAAAGTATGTAAATGATATAAAAACTATGAAAAATGAAATGCTAACCCTATTGTGCAAAAGAGAGAAGAGGTAATAACTTGGCAATAATAGATGCTTGTGGGGTACTGTCGTAGTATGATGACCGGAAAAATTAGAAGTAGGAAAGAATGTACAAAAGTCTCGAAAAGGATGGATCTAGAGATTCCTTAGACAAGAGCACACAGGAAGGGATTGGGTCATTTGTAGGCACTACTTTGGTCTATAGTCCAGGGTGCCCTAGTTTATGCAAAAGCTCAAAACCAATCTTCACTTTGGGTGGGAGATGATTTGGAACCTTCACTGTATCACATCGATTCATTGTCCCATGCCGATGTCACCCAATAATCCAAAATGAAAGATAGACCATCCCCATGAAGTGTGATGCAGATGTCCTAGCCTTATGCCTTGATGATGGAGCTATGTGGATGCAAGTGATCTCCAATACAATAGATGGATGTAACTCTAGATGAGTGATAGTAGTAAGTGATGTTAGGTCCCTCATTATGGTCTCATAACTTTATATTTATAGGGTTCTCTTGATCTAATTTCATAATTAACCCCGAAAAGGCCGACCACAAGAAAGATAAAGACCTCAAATGGCTGAAAGAGACCAAAAGTGGTAAGAGAGTCCTAAAAGGACCGGGCACCCCCTGGTGGGACTAGGGCATCCACGAGTTCCCCAATACTAATATGGGTGCCCTCGTTGAGGCTAAAATGACACGGTATGATAGAAGTTGATTTGGGCATATGGGTGTAAGAGGTCAGTAATGGTGAAATAAAATAAAACAAGATAGCCAAAAGATGGGGGTTAATCAAGACTTTCTTCACTCAAGAAAATTCTAAATAGTAGTATGTGATCGAGATAAATAATTTCTAAAGTGCATGATTTTGTGTCCACAACCAAGATAGATGGATTTAGGTCAAATTATTATTGAAAACCTCTACAAATTTGAAAAGGCAACAACATCTCATTTCTCCCATTGTGCATTGTATGGGTATAGATTGTAGGTTGAAATTTTGGAAAACAATAGATTATGTGTATCGATTTTCCCCCACTTTAGGTCATATGAAGGTAAATTTTTTCAAAGTTGATTAGGATTTTGAATTTGTGTCATGATTGAATTGTGTTGAGTATTAATATTTAGTTGAATTAGTGGATTGAATATAAATTTTTTCCTCTTGTTTGATTGAATTGGTGGGGTAGTCATGTATGACTACTTGAATATTTCCCCATTTTGTGAGAGGGTGAGATGATGTGAAGGATCAAACAATTGATTCAAAATAAGATATTAAATAGATGCATAGTGAAAAAATCATATTAAGAAATTAGGTAGTATAGAAGGTACTAGGGAAGTATCGGTGTTCCTAATCAAAAATTAAAAAATTGAAGATGAGTGTAGAATGGATTACTTAGCATGGTAGATGTTGATAACATTATCTTAAACCATTGATGGTGTTAGAAAACAAAGAATTGAGCTCAAGATATGGAACGTAAGGTGAGAGTATATTAGTTGGCGAGTCGATGACCACAAATAGTAAAGTGTTGTAAGGATATTAAAGTTGCTTATATATAGTAAATAGTAAAAGGTGAATAGTAATTGTCATTTATTTGAGGTGTTAGTGAATCCACACACTAGTATCATAATATCCCACCACACTCCGCAACCTAGACCCCGGTCTAGTTTGTACTTGTATAGCGGGACCACACCTAGCCCTATATGAGCCACGAGCATGACAAACACTGATGTCGACGTAGCTACCCACGCTGGAACTCGAACCTAGGTGGTCACTCTAATACTAAATGTAATGAACCGTTACACAAAAACATTTAGGTATTAGTGAATTTTCACACCAGCTCATAACAAGTGATTGTGTTAGAGAGCACTAAGTTGTGACAATGTCTTATGTGAGAGATGTGTTCCCATCCTTTTTGAGAGAGCTATGGAGGCCATTAAGGACCAAATGAATGATGAGATGGTAAATAGTGTGTTATGATATTGATGTAGGTAGTAAAATAGGCTTTATAATGAATTTTGTGAAATTTAGAGATGAGGTGGATCCAAATATAGTCCGCATTCAAGGGGATGATGTTGGTTGTACTCCCATATAAACATAATGGTGGGAACTTGAAGAGCCTTGATGGGTGCTTTTATTTCTGTTGTAGTTGATGGTGTAGGTGGGCCAATAGTAGGCGAGAGGGTGGAGGAGAGGACCACCCCCGATGATGATGTTGTGTTGGCCATGGTAGCGCAACGTGAGTATTGGATGATATTTTCTATTTATTTATATATTGAACAAATGTGAATATATATAGGTTTTAATGATAACGATGTGTTAACATTGGGTTTTGTATGATGTTTTTTTTGTGATGCCTATTAGATGATAATTATAGATGTTTTGGTGCATACATTGATCACAACGTGCCAATAAATGTCATTGTAGGTGGCAAAATATTATAGCATTCGTAGATGATATTATAGGAGAGCATGCCCATTTATTTGATCCAATGGTGATGGCAACAACCACCTGTGTGGTATTACGGGCTAGGAGAGATGAGGAGAGTGCCAAATAGCAAGTGCAAGATATGTTATAGGAGGATATGGCCTACCACATGATATCTTTAGATAATATGTGGAGCTACAAACTCAACACACTATGTTGATGGCCAAGGCAACAATGTTACGATCTTACGTGTAGGAGTATCGAAGCTTGATCATGGAGGCAAAGATGTAATGGTGAAGCCTTGAGTTTGAGAGCTCCCACGGTCATACATACTAAGTAACAATGAGGAGGATTTAGGGCATTGGCCCAAATTTTATTAAATTTTTTGTTGTATATATATAAGATTATTTGGATTTGGATTTTGTGATCATGTATATGGATGAGTTGTATTTATTTATTCTTAATGATTGGCTTATTGTATGTTATAATGATATGTTATCAATTAGAGTTAAATCGTAATGATGATGATTATTTATGTTTTGCATGAGAATAGTGTGGTATATGTGATGAATTTTAAATTAGTTAGTTGTTCTAGCTAATAAATTTGATTGATCACGAGCTGATTGAATATTCACACCTATAGTAGGGAAAGTGATGTGTTGGAACCATTTGTATGTCACATAATAAAAAAAGTAATCGGGTGGCAAGAGCACCCGAAAGCCTATGTGTAGATCTCGGGGAGGGTGATATGCTCATTTCATTGATTAATCATGTAAAGTAACCTACATATAGGGCCATAAACTAGGAATCAATGTAGAACCTCGTAAACACAAAATCACACACATACTACTATTCTACTATACTACCAAGTATGCGGTTTTATGTATGTGGTTATAAGAAAAGTATTCACCGGTGAGACAATTCCTAGTCTGTTCATTTTATTTTATTATTTATATCATTTTTATCTCTCACATCTGTCACTTCTACACCCAGCTTGGTCAGTCATGGGATCCTTGTCCATCGGATTCTCACATTTTCATAAGTTTCTTAGGACACTAGCACCAGACTAGACACTAGCGACCAAGTGCTCCATCCAACTGGGCGCTACCGTCCTCTTTATTTTTGTTCACATTTTTGACATTTGTGGTCAGCCTTTTTAGTTTTCTTACTCCTATCCCAAGGTCCTAGTCGGCATGTCGTGTCACTAGTGTCGAAATTCAAACAAGAGATCCCTATATAAACACAACATACATACCATTATAATGACAAAAATTTTATCAAGGGATATCTATCTACATACTATCAAAGGGACTGCATTTTTGGCTTATTACTCTGCATACACTACATAAGAAGGAGGTTTCTAAATTCCATCCCACACATTTGCATTCTATCTAGCTACAACCCACTATCTTGGCATCATCGATGTGAGGGCAACCTAAGAGCACTATTACACACACAAGCACATAGAACTACATGGATCTGAGATGTAGTGCATCACTTGGTCATAAGTTCACTCTTGTTGGTGACTAGTGAGATAGTACGACTCCCCATTTTGCATCTTTCTTTTTAGGATTTGATGTAGTTTAGGGGTTTTGTAGGATATTATTTGTGTTGATAGATTTATAGGTACCTCGGTGATCCAAGTGTGACATATAGGTGATCAATAGTGAAGGGTATCAAAACCCTTGTAAACTCGAAGAAATCAAGTTCGATCTTTCTCGCAGACTTCAACACCCAGAAAGGTCTCTAGCAGCCCCCAAGTGCCCTCACCCCTACCCAGAACTGTGTGTCTCAACCATTCTATAGGTTATAATTTACATCGAGAATTTCTAGCAATCTTCCCCACCATTTCATTAGTTCTTCCAGTTTGGGTGTACTTTAGGATATGTAAAAATCGATAAGTGTCTCTCCTTCATTTTACTTACATAGTTACATTTATAAAAGTGTTTATCATTTGTATCTTATTGTATATCATTGTAGCAATTTTTGAAATTAGATTTTAATAAAATATTCAGATTTTATTAAATCATTTGGTGAACCCATTTCTTAGAACTCCTTGCCCTAGGATCCATAAAACCCTAATGGCTAAAAGTAGATCTTCCTCTCCTAGGCAAGCTATGCATCATGTGAGTGTTAATCTTATCCTTGATGATGTTGTTGAGGCTGAATTGCTTGATCTTTATCATTATGCTCAATTTGATGATAATGTTCAAAGATTGCTTGATGTTAATGAACACAAAATTCCTACTAGTTTTGAACACTCTACTCTCAGCCTTATTCCTAATGCCCGAATCTATTGTGTATGTAATCCTTATTACTCATAAGCACTAGACTACTCCACCTTCTACAATTTGTGCTACAACTCTTGATGATGTTATTATTATCGATTATATGTTTGGTCTTGATTATGATACTATAGATAAAAATAATGATGAAAATGTACATGCACATGATGTTATTTCTCATACTAGTCAGGATGAATGTAAAGTTATATCTCATGCTTCTCACATGGATTGTAAAGATATATCTCATGATAGTTCTTCTCCTACTTCACTCTATGTTGATGACTCACTTGATGAAATACTTGCATGTGAAACTTTGTTTGATACTGAGTATATTTTTGAGCATGAACATGTTAGTTCCATTCTACTTCTCTTAATACTACTAAATGTGAATTTCCACTCCATTTTCATCTACTTCTAATATTTCTTTTGATAGTATTCATGATGATTCTTCCATTCTTACTAGCTCACCTATTATGCTTTCTTCTAATATTCCATGTTCATCTCCACCTCTTTCTTCTTCTTCCTCTCTCGATGATACTCATGTTGATTCTTCTATTCCTCCTACCATACCCCCTCTTATTTCTGCTACATCTACATCTAGTATGTCTATTGCATCTTTATCTTCTATTTCTTCTTCTCACATTCTTATGGTCACTCATAATGGAAAGCTTCAATTGATCAATGTACCTCTCACATCTTTTACAATTCCTCCACATGACATTTTATCACTCATGCATGTTGTTGGTAAATTGCAATCTCAAGTTCAATATCTCACTCTTGAAAGCAAAGCCTATTATGCTTCTATTGATAATAATTATCTTCATGGCAAAATCCTATTCCAAAGAAAATTCACAATTCAACATTTCCTAAGGATTTCATCATGCCTACATTTTCATGCTTTGATGGCATTGAAATCCATATCTACATCTTAAGCATTATCATTTAACCATGGCTTCTTATTCAATGATTTTTTATTGCTAAAAGTCTTCCATCATTGTCTTAGTTGATGAAGCTCTTTAATGGTACACTCATTTTCCTTTTAGATATATTAGTACATATTATGAAATGGAAGATGTTTTTCTTAGACACTTTATGCTAAAAATGGTCCTAGAGTCACATATGATCACTTTCCTAGCTTGCATCAAGGAAAGAAAGAACCTATTCTAGATTACATTTTACACTTCAATTATTGCATGCATCAGCTAGTATTTCAGCCTATTGATCTAGAGAAGCAATTTATCTTTTGTCATGGCTTGATTCTTGCTTTAAAAGAATGATTACAATATGATACATGTGAATCATTTACACTTTTATGCTATAAGGTCATTGATCTAGAACAAGATTTAATTACTACACATGTTATAGATCCTCCTTCTATTTCTTTTATTGCTACATCTTCTACTTCTTCACCTCTTCCATTATTCAACATCCTCCAAGGTCTCCATCTCCTCCACCTCGCAAACATGTTCCATCTCCTCCACCACATAAGTGTCCTCCATCTCCACCACCATGTTGCTCTCCACCTAAGTCTTCACGATATCCTAGTTGGGAAGAAATTATATTTCTTGCATTCTGCTAAGCCTCATGATGTGTTGTGTGCTTTACTTGATAAATGCTTAATTCACTTGCCTTATAATCAAAATCCTCCTCCTCATCACTTGATTACATTGCTAACGATCATCCTTATTGAAATTATAACCACATCAATGACCAATGTGACAATGACTATTACACCTTTTATGACAAATCGCAACAATTAGAAGACAATAGTGTCATCTCCTTTGATCTCGCTCTCATGAGATTTCTATTTCTCCACCTACACAAGTGTGTTACTACCAGCTCACTTATCTCCTCCTCCTACTTCTAAGGTCATTATTCTTCCATTGCCTATAGTCATTATTATTCTGCACGAGCTCCACCTCGCTCATCCACCACTACATCATCTCATCCGCCACACACAGGTGCTCTGCTTCACATTGTGCTACCACTTCAAATGCTTTCACCACTACTCATCATCATCCTCTACATCTTTGGTAGGTATTTTCTCACCTCACTACCCAATGATGCACTTGTCATTTTCTTACGGTTCTTACATGATTGTTGAGGGATATGTTATAATAAGAACCCACTCCATATTTGCACTTTATGCTTCATTGATCTATCTATATAGCACACCATTTCTTGATGACACACTCTTGTTCTATGGTTCATTATTTATTGTTGAGGGGCTTATATAAATGAACCTCATCTTCATACACATATGATGGGGGCATCACTCTTCCTTCCCCTTTTATTCATCACGATTACACGTGATTACATACATTTTCACAATCATTTCAATCACATACATACATCCATTACTATTCATCACATCTTTATTTCACCTATTTATCTATGTCCTAATCAAAATCATCATACATTGGTCAATATAATCATCTACACAATGCAAATCACACATCTACATATGAACAAAATCAACACATCACATATCACACACCATCAACACATCGCATGTACCAATCATTTGGCTATATATATCATCAAAAAGAATCATAGCCATAAAAATATAATTACAGGGAGCAAGCCCTCATACATCGCTATATCCATATATGTCATACATCATCATCTTTATCACTATATACAATTACAAAAGCTCTAGAACTAGATACTTCACCTCTTTATCTACGCCATTATTCATGGCCCCTAGATCTCTCCATCCGTCTATATAATAATGCCAAATCAACCGATTGCTTCATAAACCGAACCTATATCTCTACATACTTCATGAACACATACTGCTAGGGGGATCCTCCATCTACATCTTCCTAGCTCACTAAGTCTCCACTTGTGCCCTCCTCAAGCTCACTCAAAAATACCATACATGTAGTCGATGTTATCGCCACTAGCTCAAACAAGTGGGCATGCTCATCCATAATAACATCTACTCTCACTTTAACATCCCACCTCCCACGAGCATGTCATAGTACATTCCACATCAATGTACATATAGATGTGTCAATGATCAATGACCAATAAGCATCACATGTAACCATATATCGACACATTATTTACTACACATGATGACCATAATCAATCAACTAAGTGACAATCAACAACTCACAACGAAAAATACTCACGCTTCGCTAGTGCCGCTACTATACCATCGCCATTAGAGGTAGGTTCCTACCTCTCTACTCCTCCAACCGGTGGTGCATTCATCACACACCTACAATAACTATAAATAATAACACCCATCGGTGTGGTGCCCACTATGGACTATAGGCGCCCATATCCCACATTGTCTACCCGTATTAGCTCTATGGCCACATCTACCTCATCCTCACCGGGGGCACTAGTTGTGCTCTTACCGGTCCTAGTCTAGCTCTTGACATCCTCAACGCTCTAGTGACTCGCATCCATACATACATATCTCTGGGCACATCCCGAGTCATACCCAACTCGACATGATACATGCTCTACCCGAAATAGCTCATTCACTCCAAGAAACCGATCCTCCAACCACATAGTACGATAGATACATCATAGCTTTACCCCATCCTTTGGCTACCCTCCATAGGCTCAATATGGCCTCCATATAATGGCCCTGTACCCATACAATCCAGCATAGATCTATAGGTAGTAGTATCCAATCTCCTACTACGTGTCCCTATCCACCTAGATGTAAATATTTGGGCCTTCCCTAATTGGCTCATGGCCCACTAAGTGGCCTCAATATCACAATGTGCTCATAATCCCATACATGTAATAATGTGGTGGCTCCAAGTCCACCCCCATGGTCCTCCGTGAACCGTATAAATATCTATATAAATGAGCCAATACACATCACACCCACGCATACCTAGTCCCATCCTCCTCTATACACCGAAAATATTGTGCATCTTATACAAGATTCCCAAGCCTCTACCCTCCACTACCATTGATGAAGCAATAATAACTACAATGAACTTCCGTAGTCATGGAATACCTAATCTCGATATGGCATCCAAACTAATATGGGTATCTGTCTACACCAAAGTTGTCCCCATAAAATACCACCTAATTATTTTCATCTATCTATGAAAATCCTCTACTTCCATCACCTAAACCCTCTCACCCACAACCTGGTAGCAATATGCGACATACATCTCAAGGGTCATAGTAATCTCCCAAGGTGGGTAACCAAAAAGTACAAGTATCTGCACACCATCACTCACATAATGCAGTGATCATAGGCATGTTATGAGGTACCTCCCCCAATCTTGTTATGTGCCATAGGCTGACATGGTCTAGTATATCCCACTCGGTGTCGAATAAGCCCAATCCCAACAACGTACTCAAGTGTCAACCTCCACGGAACTCCCTCAAATGGATATCCCTCTGCACAACACAAAACCATCATAAAAATATGACATTAACACCTTGTATGTACACAAAATGATTGTTTATAATACCAAAAAGCATTAAAGTTCACATTTATCACGTTCTCTAGGGTCAAAATAACCTCTTGGGACACCAACTCCTAGGATCGGATGTGAGCTCCTGTAAGGCAGTCACCAACGCCTAGATCTAGGCACTGGCATTTGTCTCGAAGGACATTAGCGCCTTGACCGCTCTTGTGTAGGTAAAAATTCTTAGAAATAAAAACTCAAATTTTGCAAAAATCACAAAAATGAATTCATATCCACAATTTTTTCAAAAAACTCATACTTACTAACTCATATGTCATCTACGACGCCACGACCACCACCACCATCTCAAATCTGCTCAATATTGTTTCTCTAATTTGCAGCATCCTCACAAGCTTAGAGCTCAAAATCAAAATCAATCAAGGTTCAAATGAAGTTACTATTCACCTTTTACTATTACTATATATAGCAATTTTTGATTTTCCATTTGACTACAAATCACCATTTGTGCATATTCTTCCAATTAATACTCACCACACATTTTTACTCATAACTTGAGCTTCACTACTCTATTTTCTCCCTCGTTTGTGCCATTTGGTTTAGAATTCCTCACCCTATCGCATTTTCCACATTCCATAATGCTATATTTCAACATGGCACATGTTCAACTCAATTACACACACTTTTGTGACATCTACTATACTTAATTTTGCACATTGTTACATCATTCCACATATACTTTTAGGTCAACATTCATTCTTATTACCACTCTCCTTTTCATTGAAACGGGTCATATAATTGAGATCACCCAACGATCCCTCTCAGTGCTACTACGCAATCACTACATGCGCTCATAATACATCGTTATCAAAAATATACTTGCACAATATTTGACATTTTTGTATCTATCCCCCTTAATGACCTAATATGGGGAAAAAAGTGAAAAATATCTCCATGAGTAATCTATCGTATACATTCAATCTCAAAACAATTTTTTGACTACTCGAATTAAATCAATCAATAGGAACAACACAATGTATTATACTCTCTCTCCCGATGACCTAACTTGGGAGTTACATCATTTTGTATTTTTCTAGATGACCTAACATGGGAATTCACTTTATATTCTCTACTACTTCGAGATGACCTAATATGGAGCCATCTATTAATATACATATCACGACAAATATGGAGTGGGGAAATGAGACGTCAATGCCTTTCCTATATTGCTTCAAGATGACCTAACATGGGAATTCACTTTATTTTCTCTACTACTTCCAGATGACCTAACATGGAAGCCATCTAGCACTATACACATCACGACACCCGTGGGAGTGGGGGCAATGAGACGTCATTGCCTTTCCTATATTGATCCCATATGGGTTATTCAAATTGGATCGAAATGGATTTATTTTGGAGTTTGGTAAATGGTGAGGGTGTTGAAAGGACCCACATCCTTTTTTACATAAGGCCCTCAAGGCCGATATAACAAGATATAGAAAAATACATCATGAAAAAAGTAAAAAAGAACCAACATTCCAAAAAGAGCAAAAAGGCCCAAACAGGGCTACATATCTAACATATTTTAAAGGACATTCACCACTTCAACAACAAAATTTGAGTTCTTGTCCACCATAGTTTCCATAAGAGTGATAAGCTCTTACCATCTTTTTCGGAGATGAGCACATATATCATCTCTATATTCCTTCCATTTCCTTATAACGGTGAAGGTGTTGTTGATGTTATCGATGGCACCATGAAGTAACTCAACACCGTTTATCCCCATAAATATTTATAGTGGCAGTGTCACCATGATCCTCCACAACATCCTCGGGAGAAAATCCGAAACTTCCATAAAATCCTCGGTGAGATGTTTAGAAACATGTCCAATTATAGCCAAATGTCACCCTCCATAGTACTCCGATCCTCAACAACAACAAAAATAGGAGGAGAAATTGGAAGAGAAGGATCCAAGAATTAGGATAAGCCCGAGTTAGACCAAGAAACACCTCGGGGATAACACCTACAATAATAGGACTAGACACATCCATGTCTTCAACAAAATGAGGGAGGAAACAAGAGGAGGATGGAGCATTGTTGTGGGGGAGGCAACCAAGCGAGGAGGGGAATACCGAGGTGAGGTGGAAACATGGTGGGGGTGAGGTGGCATCACGGTGACCCATGATTTCCACCTTCGGGTTAGCATTAGGCGGAGAGGGTGAAGGTGGTCATGGGGACAAAGGGACGCATGACAAACAAGGGGAGGAGGAGGGGCAAAATGACAAACCGAGCAAGAGACAAGTAGGAAAGTGGGACAATATTTCGAGTTGATGAAACATTTAAACAACAAATATAATAAGCCTTGGTGAAGCAGAGGGCCTTCAAAACACATACCTATTTAATGGATAAATCCAGGACCTGAAAAGAAAATTAGCCAAGTTTACCTTAATATCATTGCATAATGATCCTGGAGGAAGATTTGAGGGCCAAACACAAGCTTATACCTTCCTTCAAGCGTGAAATAACACATAATTTATTCAACAACTCGATCCCAGGATTTTTTAGAGGCGCATTCATAGCTCGATAAATACTTATTCACCCATTCTTTTCTTTTTCCCCAAAAAACCCCATTTCAAATTTTAAAGAACGTTTGAAGTAAATGTTGCCCTCAACTAGGAGACCTTTCGTGGTGGCAATGCTTTCCGTCGAAATTTCAAACTTAATCTTCCCAACTTTCACATTTCCCCACTTCCAAGAAGCCAAAATGCTGCTCAAAACCACAATAGAATGACTAGACAAACATTCGATAAATGAATCAACACCTTTTTCCTTAAGAAAATCCCAAACTTTAGTATCCTTCTTGAGTTCATCACAATTAGTAGGCTCAACACACACCAGAGAACCCCTCATACTTAACAAAGCTAAAGTGATATGAAAACTTAAAGTGGAAGAGAAAGAAATAAAGTGGGGCTTTTTAATAGTTGAATGCCCCTCTACCATGTGCTAAAGTATATTTTAACCACGCCCATTTATGATTAGTAATCCATATAAAAATTTACCAAGATATTTCTTTGCCATGTATGAAGGCCATCATGACAAGAATTCACAATCAAATCACATTTTTCTTGGAGGAACTACCTAAATGGAAAACAAGACCACCAAATGAAAGTTAAACAATATATGTAGTGGACTGCCTAGCGTATGCTAGATCCGGGAAGTGTGATACTTCCTAGATGGTTATCAATCCACTTGTTAAAAACAACTTAATGCTAACAATAAAGGAAATCCTATTGTAGTTAAAATGATTTAGGTATCTCATTCATCTACAATAAGAAAATTCATTCACAACAAGCTAAGCTATGCTATGATGAATCTAAGGTCAAGGTCTCTCGAGTCAGTGTGTAGTATTGGTTAGGGTCAAGTTAGGTGTTTTGGGTATTGGGTAGAGAATGGAAGCTCTGTTCTTGGTTTCTAGTTAAGAACACAGAGACCGACATCGATCTGGTATGACCGATGTCAGTTTAGGTTAACCGGTGATGGTTGTGGGTAACCGGTGTCGGTATGGTCATGGGTACAGAAACTCAATAAAAATTTGGTGGGGTGATAGATCTGAGGCTAGATGGAAATGGAAGGGCAATGGAAAGGCTTCGTGTGGGTCTCAGGTATGCACAGAATGATTAAAATCTAGATATGGGTAGTTCAAGGGTGTGGGTAAAAGGATGGTCAAGTTTGCATGGAGGTAAATGGTGGGGGAATGGAAATGGGAGTAAAAAACTAATAACATAAAGTAAAAGAATCTACTCAAATGATAAATGAACAGTGTTGGTTAACAAAACACTTACTGTTTATACGAGCTTGATGTCTAGTTGGAAATGGTGGGTGATCAAATGGAAGGACTTGTGTGTGCTGAAGCTTCCTGATGCTCCCGTGAAGGAAAATGGCTCTATGTGGTTGCTTCAGTGTTGGCTATGGATGCTCTGATGCGTGTACTAATGTTGGTTCTGCTTGCATGCAGCTCTAGTTTCATCACTTGTTCTCAAAAGATGTGTTAACTCTCTTTGAAATGTGCCAACCTCAAAATAAGGTTGTTTTGGGGGTTAAATGGTAACCGACGGTGGTTCTAGGTTGACCGACGTGTTTAGGGTGACCGGCATCGTTAGTTAGGGTGGGATTTCCTAGGTTTTCTAAAATGGGTAGATCCTTTTGATTTTCTTGGATCTCACCCATTTTTCTCCATGGAATAGAATGGAAGCTTCCTTCTAACATGATGGGAATGTGGTTAGAGGGAATATAGGCTTTGATTTTTAGGGTTTGGGTAGGTCTTAGTTAGTTATGGCAAACATACTAAGAATAGGTCTTAGGGTGAGGTGGCTAGATGAGGTGTATAGGTGAGGTGGATGTGTGGGTATTATCCAATTAGGATATTTAAATAATAAATATTGTGAGGATAATGAATTAATTTAATTAAATTAATATTAGAGTGGGATGAAGGGGGCCATGGTTAGGTGAATGTGTTCAAGGTGTTTATTTGACGAGGGACCAAGGAGAGTGTGACCCAATTTTGGTGTCTACATTTTGCCCCTTTTTGTTGCGTAGCTTGTATTGGTAAGTGACTTGACAAAAAAATAAGATGTGGTTGCCCCATGTGTGGGTGAAGGTGATCCCCCTCAAACCAGAACTGAGGTAGAAAGTAAAATCGGTGAGTGGTTTGATAAAAGGTGAATGTGATGAAGAGGAAGGTGGGAAACGGGGTAAAAAAGGAAAAAGGTCCATTCGGGTAATCTAGGTAATGGGTCAGGGTCAAAGGTAGTAATAGTCAAACACACACACACACGTATAAACTACAACACGGTACCAAGGTTGAAGAGCAGGAAAACTCTACATTGTCTAAGGTCGATAGGTTTATCCAAACAAGGTTGAAGTGAGTCCGGTATCCAAGGTATAGGATATGGTCAGAAACATGACACAGTCAGGTGCAGGAACATTTAGGTATGTTCCAGGTACACCAAAGGTTGGGTCAGGATAAATGGTCATGGCAAAGAGGCAAGGTAAGGTCATTATGTCCATCAACATAGGTAATAATGCCACAAGGTATAATGAACACATGAGGTCAAAGGTCACTAGCGATGTTCCAGGTCCAAGTATCTAGGTCACGACATGGGTAGGGCCGAGGTATGGGTAAAATAATGAGTCCCCGAATGAGGATGAGGTGAGGGGGTAAAGGATAAGGTCAAAAGATGAGGAGAAGTGTCCAAGTGAGGTGGGTGTGAGGTAAGAAAAAAGGATTAGGTCAAAAATTGGGGGTAGGGGGTAGGAAAAACTAAGCTAAGTAGGAAACCGATGATGGTTTTAAGGGACCGATGCTAGTCAAGATGGACTGAACCACCATGGTAAGCTAGGGCACAGGACCGATGTCGGTTAGGTAAACCAATGCCGGTTAGGTCGGGGTTGTTATAAAAAGAGAAAAATCCATGTTTTTTCAATTCATTTGTCTTTTGCAAAAGAGGAGAAAATGATAGAGGAGAGAGAAAAGGTGGAAAGTGACCAGTGAGAGATGGAGGACTAGGTTGGCGAGCTACGTGGCTGGTGATAGTTGGTCGATAGGTGGATTCACGAGCTAGGGATCGGATTGATTGATTGATTGATTGATTAGATTTGAGAGAGGTCATTTGGGATGGTAGAGGAGGAGGAGGGGTCGGGGGACCACCAAAGTGCAATGGCCCGAGGTACCACCACCACAGTGGTGATGTGATGAGGTAAGATTCAATATCCCTTGTTGTTTTTTTTAAATAAATTGATAGAAGTTTGGGTGGGGGGGAAATGGGTTTTTGGGGGGAAAATGAAATTTGAATGTTGGGGGAAATTGGGTAAAATAGAAATGGAGGGGGGATTGGGTAAAAGGGGTAGGGGAAGGGTGGGAAGGATTGTAGGTAAGAATGGGGGGTGGGGAGAGGAGAAAAAGGAAAAAAATTGGGAGATCCAGGGCATGGGGGTTTCATGCAAAGGACCGATTTTCGTCAAGGTTGGTCGATGGCACCATGTGGTGGTGTATAACGGGATCGGTCACGATGAGGTGACCGATGCCGATTATGGGTAAACCATGGTTCGGGAGGAGGACCGACATTGGTCGAGGGTAGAAAAAAAAGGTAGGCAAGAGTTAGGCGGGTATGGCCAAGTGTTGAGACTTGTGGGTAAATAGGTAACGTCGGGGAGTGTATGAAGAGGTAAGGTGACATTGAGGTTGGGTAGGTGGTGGGGAAGTAGAAAATGATTGGTAGGTTAGGGTTGGGAGGTTAGGTTAGGGTTGGGGGAAAAAGTCATGGGATAAAAGGTGTAGTAAAAGAGGTAGGGTAATGGGAATGGGTATGTGGTTTTGAATGAAAATTCTATCATAGGTAAGGGGTAAAAATAGGTAAGGGTGGAGTTGTTAGGGAAAAAATGTATAGATGTGTAGGAAAAAGGTAAGGTCAGAGAGGGTCAAAATGGAAGTAGGTGAGGGGTCGGGGTGTGTGGTTTAATAGGTGAGGTGATATTAGGTTGGGTAGGGTTAGGGTAGGTAGGTCGGTAGGTTAGGGTTGGGTTGGGTAAGTAGGTAGGGTGGGTTGGGTAAGTGGGTAGGTGCGGGTTGGGGTGTGTGTAAATAGGTAAGGTGATATTGGTTTGGGTAGGGTTAGGGTAGGTAGGTCGGGTTGGTTTGGGGTAGAGGATAGGCCCACATTGGTATGGGTGAATGTAGATATGGTCGAGTTTTAATAATGTGATTGTTTTGTTGGATGCAGGTGAGAGATCAGCTGAGGATGCGAGACAGGGTGCCACCCCTACTCGTGATAGTTCGAGGCATGGCAACAGGAGGAGTTGTGGCATGTTGAGGAGGTGGGCCTGATTGGGGTCCACGCTACTTTCGACATGTAGTTTCTGAATCCAGTCTCGATGGTCACCCTCATCGATAGATGGGATTCGGTGACCAACACATTCCACCTACCGATGGGTGAGATGACAGTCACCCTGAGAGACGTGTACAGATCCTGCGGTTACCTATATTGGGTACACATGTATATTTGATCTCCTCAGAGGCATCGAGGAGTTGATGCTTGATGGTATTTGGTGAGGGGATGGTAGAGCTGACATTCCATAGCGCCAATCCTGAGCTATGGAGAGATGTACCTAGCCCATCCAGAGGAGACGAGGCTAGTAGTATTACTGATGGAGGTAGTCTGTTGTTTTTTACACGGATGCAGAGGGTGGGAGATTCCCATGATCACTGATGGGAGTGTTACATGACATGATGATGGAGAGGACCCATTTTCTAGGTGCCAACATTCTTGTAACATTATATAGAGAGCTATGGGCATATATGGTGGCTCCGCAGTTCAGTCCTCTATGTTGCACTTTTATTCTACACTACTTGTGGGCCTATGAGCACATTGTCTGTGTGTGTCCAGTGGGTATGCCCCGAGAGATGCATTTGAGCCAAGGTTTTGTGTGGGTGGGGTATATGATGGGTGCATGTTATTGGAGAGCGGTGATCAGATAGGGCTACACATGATGTAGCATACTACCAGTGGCTATTGGAGGGATTGTCTAGGGTAGACATTATATGGAGACCATATGTGGGTTATCCCTCATACAATAGATAGATGGCTGAGGAGTTAGCTTGGCCTTCATACTACTCAGATGGATAGAGGGGCATCATGTAGAGAGCACGAGATGATCCCCATAGATAGGGTCCGACGACAGTTTGGATTACTACATAGATATACCACCACCCTTCCCACAATACTGGAGGATGATGTGGAGAGACCACTGCCACTTCCACAACCGACAATACCTATTGGGCAGGAGGAGTAGGTTATAGACCGATGGATTGATGATGCCGGAGTGATGAGTGATGGTATAGATAGTATAGAAGTGGTGGGGGCCCAGCTATGAGCTAAGTACCTCCCAGGCCCGGGTAGCAGATTTAGCCACCATCACTATGTAGAGAGACACCCTACAAGGGGTAGTGGTGACCTTGATTACATAGTTGGGGATGGTACAGGGGCAGCTAGCAACATCAGAGGTAGAGGTGGCCACATTGCATGTGCAGTGGCTAGTCTACAGGCCCAGATGGCCCAGGTGGAGATGGAGAGGGTGATGAGGAGCAGTAGCCACCCTACACAGTGTAGGTTAGGTCAGGTTTGCAGGGCTAGTTGGCCACACGCACAGGCATGTAGATTCAGGCATTATAGGCATGCAGGTATAGGCACAGGGTGTGGGGCTGATGGCACCTCCACAAGCACCGGGACAGGGTCCCAGTTCATAGGTAGGGGCAGGACAGGGTCCCGCAGGATAGGTACAAGGGCCGAGGCCTATGGGGCCACCACAGACCATACCCATATCTAGGTTACAGGATGCCTTAGGGAGGCCAGATATTACAGGAGATCAGTGATAGTGGCGGGATAGATTTTCTATCCTATGGAGAGTACAAGGCACAACAGCCTCGAGTGAGAGGACTAGATCCCGGACTCACAACATGGAGAGCACATGGGGCCATCGAGCCCCGAGACAGATCAGGGTGAGGCCACCTAGCTCACGAGGCCAGCTCCAGTGATGTACCAAAGCGGGGGCCCCACCACGACCTATGGTGGGTGGTGAGAGGTTATCAGTCAGGCCAGGCCAAGAGCGAGGAGGAGACAGGAGAGATACTGAGATGGAGGATGTCCGACAGGATGATGCCTAATGCACATCCTTTATTTTGATGTATTTTGATTCATTTTTATATATACCATCTACATGTGCCAAGAGAGTGAGGATGTATGAGAGTTTTGTATATTTTTTATCATATACCAGCCTACGTGCCAAAGATGGTGAGGTTGTATATGAGATTTTTGAGAGATTTGATTATATATACCGGCCTGCGTGCTAAAGATATTTGAGATTATGTATATGGAGACACACGTTTGGATATTTTTATTTATAGAGATGATGATGATGATGATTATGGTCATTATGTGTATACATGGTTGTGGTTATCTTGTTATTTTGATGTGTATATGTTATGGAAATTAAGTAGTGTAGGCATGATAGAGTCAGTCATAGGCATGGATCATTAGTTAGGGTTGAGTCAGGTTGTGGTTAGGCATGGATTGAGTTAGTTGTTAGGCATGGTTTAGTCATAGGCATGGATAGTCAGTGGATTAGGTCTTAGGCATGGATGAGTTAGGTTGTAGGCATGGATTGTCAGTCAGGTCATAGGCATGGATTGAGTCAGTTTCAGGCATGGTTGAGTTAGGCATGGTGGAGTTAGGTTGGTTGGTTGAGGGGTCATGGCATGGTGAGTTAGGTTAGGCATGGTTGAGTTTTGTAATTCATTAATGTGTACAATTAATGATGATATGGACCATGTTTAAGATGTTTTATAATACATGCATGATAATGGGAAAGAAATGGTAGACATAATGAATGGATGTTGGATGATGATAAAGGTGGAAAATAATTTGTTGTTTGTTGGTTTTTAATTTCTAATTATTGATATAAAAAGAAATTTAACAAGGGTAGATCATGATTTAGGAAAATGAAAGGTGAATTGGTTAGGGTTAGAGAGTGGCCGAGCTAACCTCCAAGGGCCCCATGCCCTCGGAGTGCTACCTACATAGTCCCGGTGAAAAGGGACCTCAGGCCGATGTAGTTCTCCCATAAGCTAGGGAAGAATGTGAGGAGGTATGAGTATGGGTGGGTATGTTATAGGCATGATTGAGTCTAGGTCTGTTAGGTATGGGTGAATTGTGGGCACATTGGTATGGGTGATTTTGAGTTGATTATGGTGAAGGAGGAAAAAAAATTACCCAAAAATAAGCGTCGAGAAGCTCAAGTCCTGTATAAGGTAATCAATATGTAATGAAGTAGTTTAAAAAGATAAGAGGAGGCAAGAAAGCCACCTGATTGGTTAGGATCATAATGAGTAGGTCATACCTTAGATAGGTTGATGAACATAAGACCCTAAAGACATTGCATGATTGATTATTCTAAAGGTGAAAAAGTAGTCACATGATCACCAAATGTCATGGTCCAATAGGTCCCTTGAGGTGGTAGGAAATGAAAGTGTGAATGGTGAGAGGGTGAAAAGTGGTTAGTTTTTATATGGTACTAGGTAGCATGCCTTTTTGGCAAGAGATCCAAGGTCACAATGGGCAAGTCCATGACTAAAAGGATTTTTTTTTGACTTGATATTTGAGATAGACTGATCGATGTGGGAAGTCTATATGGGATGAGGAAATTAACTCCTTGAGGTCTTCGTGAAGCTGATCGATGCGGGAAGCTTTAGATTCTCTCTCTCTCTTTTTTTTTTTTTTTTTTGAAAGAGCTTTACATAGTTGTCCTTCGAGGGAGTAGTCTATTTATAGCAGCGATTGTAGAGAGAAAGATGTCCTTTTGAGGGAGTCATCTTTTTATTGGAAGTTTGACTCAAGGAGTTGATCCCATGTGAGGGCTTTTAAGTCATGGACAAGACTAAGGTGAAGAATAGGATTCTTGTTCAGAAAGTAGGGTGAAATGACCATGGGATCTCATCTAAAGGTAGATGAAAAGTATCCATGAGAATCATGCTATGTGCAGCACCATGGTACACATATTTAAGAGAAGATAAAAAAGTGATGGGTACGCACATGATTCTTATTTAATCATTGGTGATGGCATAGGAAGTGGATAGCACTCAAGGGATGAGCATGGAAAGAGGTAGAAGGTGAGGTAGGACTAAAAGTCAACAATAGAATGGTCAAGATGCAAGGCATTAAGGGGCTCAGTTTGGGTTTACCATCGAGTGAAGATAAATGATAAGCACCTGATCCATAAGTATGAGTCACGATGTATGGTCCAAGCCAATTAGGAGAAATTTTCCCCATTTACTTTTTTTTGCTTTGGTTACATGTTGATTTTCTTTCAGACAAGGTCACCGACTTGGAAGGTTCATTCATGGACACATTTTTCATAGGCACATTTGATACATTTTTGGTAAACTTGAAGGTGGTCAAGAGCATTAAGATGACGTTCATCTAATAACTCAAGTTGTGCTAAATGGTCCTGATGAAAGTCATCATCATTGAGCATGTCATGGAGAGAAATGTGGAGTGAGGGAATCTGACTTTGAGAGGTAGAACAACCTCTATACCATAGACTAGAGAAAAAGGTGTGGTGGCAGTGGAAGTGTGAATACTAGTGCGGTATGCCCACAGGGTGAAAGGAATGTGCGTATGCCAGTCCTTCCCAGTATCGTTAACCACTTTCATGAGAATTTTTTTAGGGTTTTGTTGGTGGATTCAGCTTGGCCATTGGTTTGTGGGTAATAAGGTGATGAGAAACTTAGCTTGAATGTCGAAGGCATCACAAAGTTTTCAAAGGTTTTATTTTTGAATTGTTTTCCATTATCAGTGATGAGGCGATGTGGGACACCAAAGTGACAAATGATGTGATGATTGATGAACTCACATATTTTCTCAGCTTTCATGGAAATGAGAGGTATGGCTTCAACCCATTTTGTGTAGTATTCGGTAGCGGTGATGATCCATTGATGTCATTGGGAAGAATGGGGATTGATCTCTCCGACAAGATCCAAACCCCATTGAGAGAAGGGCCAAAGGTCACGGGTGACCTATAAGGCATGACTGGGTGTATGATGAAGGTTGGCATGTTGTTGGAATTTTACACAATGCTTGACATAGTCACAACAATCATGGTTGAGGGTCAGCCAATAATAGCCTAGGTGAAGAATACGCTTAGCAACAATGAGGCCACTGAAGTGACCTCCACATATGCCATCATGAACTTCCTTAATGGTATAAGGAATTTTGGAACTCATAAGGCACCGTAAGAGAATGCCATCAAAGCCATGTTTGTAGAGGAGGCCACCCATGATGACGTAATGAGAGACCTTTTTAAGAAAGGCCCATTTGTCCATTACGAGTGAGGTCGGGAGGCAAGATGGAACGGGAAAGGTAGTCTGAGTATTGTTTATACCAAAGGTCACTCGGGTCAGGGGTAGTGGTTCCAATGGAGTAAACCTCATGAGGTAAATAAGAGGGTGATTGGAGTCTTTGTATGGTGACAAATATTTTAGAATCGGTAGGTGAAGTGGGGATTTGAGAAGCCAAGCAGGCCATGGTATCTACAAATTTGTTGGTTGAACATGGGATGGTTTGAAGGGCGTAGTAGCGGTCGAAGGTGGTCAAAAGTATGTCTACGTGATGTTTATACTTTTGAAGTGTCTCATTATGACATTGGTATATACCATTGACTTGGTTTACGACCAATTGGGAATCACCAAAGATGTTGATGGATTTGACATCCAAGGCATAGGCAGCTTGGAGACCTAATACGAGTGCTTCATATTCGGCAATATTGTTTGTACAATCAAAATCTAGTTTGAAAGACAAAGGCATGGGTTCACCATCAAGTGGAATGAGGATAACACCTACCCCACCCCCACGCTTGACACTTGAACCATCGAAGAAGAGTGTCATTTGGTATGCGGGCTCATCCAAGGAAAGGGAAGCAATTGACTCATCTGGAAAGTCAAAATTAGAAGGTTGATCCCCGAAAATAGGTGCATCGGCCAATTGGTCGGTGATGGCTTGGCCCTTGATGGAATTTTGGTGGATAAATTTGAGGTCGAGGTCAGCCAAAAGCATGAGCCAACGTGTGCACACATTTGATTTTGGTAAGGTTTGGCATACATGAAGTGTAAGGGGTCGGTGTTGGTCACAACATAAGTCTTGTGATTAAGTAGGTAATGGCGGAGTTTCATGGCAAATGAAAACTAAGGCTAAGAAGAGTTTTTGGCATGGGTGTATCAGGTTTCATAGTCTAAAAGAGTATGGATTATGTAATAAACCACCTGCTCCCTGTGTTGTTCATCGTGATGAGCGAGCATGGCCCCCAAGGAGTGATCGGTAGTTGAGATGTATAGGTAGAAGGGTTGATCATCTTTAGGTGGAATGAGTACGGGTGGTTGGAGAAGGTATTGTTTTAAGGCCTCAAAATATTTGTGGTAGTCATTATCCCATTTAAAAGAGACATCCTTCTTGAGAAGATGATGAAATGGTTGACACCGATCAGACAATTGTGAAATGAAGTGGCGAATAGACTATAACTTGCCTTGCAGGCTACGGAGTTGCCTAAGATTAGTGGGTGGAGGCATTTCAAGAATGGCCTTGACTTTAGCAGGTCAACCTCTATACCATGTAAGGAAATGATAAATCCTAGGAGCTTTCCTGAGAGAACCGTGAAGACACACTTCTTGGGTGAAGGCAAACAATATTTAATAAGGTGGTCAAAGATGGTTTTTAGGATGGTGAGGTGCTCGGAGCGGCATTTAGATTTGGCCAGGAGATCATCCACGTAATCTTCTAATATACGATGCATGATGTCATGGAAGATATAAGTCATAGCCCACTGATAGGTGGCCCCAGTTTTTAAGGCCAAAAGGCATGACTCGGTAGCAGAAGGTCCCCCAAGGGGTGATGAATGTGGTTTTGTGTTGATCCTCTAGGAAAGCAAGATTTGGTTATAACCCGAGAAACCATCCATGAGTGATAGCATCTCATGACCAGCGGTAAGGTCAACCAATTGGTCAATACCAGTAGAGGGAAGTCATCTTTTGGGTAGGCTAGGTTGAGGTCATGGAAATCCATGCAAATACGAAGTCCCCTATCACCTTAGTGATAGGGACAATGTTGAAATCCACCGAGGATAATCAATGGGTAAGATGAAGGAAACAAAAAGGAGGCACTGAAGTTCTTCTTTGACCAAAGAGCAATGCGAGGGTGCATTTTCCTCAGCTTTTGTTTGATGGGTTTGGCATCGAGAATGGTTACGATATTGTGTACCACTATAGTGGGGTCAATACTGGGCATATCTACGTAAGACCAAGTGAAAACATGGTTATGGTTTTTGAGAAAAGAAGTGATGGCTTCCTGTTCAACAACATCTAAAGATTGTCCTATCTTTAGAATGTGTGGGTCATCTTGAGTGTGAATGTTGATTTCGATAGTCGATTCATTCAACATGGTTTACATCTCAGATGGTAATGACCGATGAATATATGAGTCTTCTACACCAAGGTAGGTGAGTATAGATTCATCATCCTACATTGAATGACGTTAATCAAGGTGTATCATCATCGATCATTTTAGGATATAGGAAGGGAAGAGAGGAAGGAGCCTCGCCCTCACGTTGATAAGTCAGAGGCCCCAAGGAGATGGTGTTTATGAAAAAAAAAAGTTAGGAGGAATGGATTTTGATCCATCGACTCCATCGTGAAGGTGGTGATGGTGGTGAAGAAGGTGGAGAAGGGAAGAAGGTGGAGAAGGGCTCCTCAATGAATTCAATGTGTGCCTTCTTGGTAGGTGGTTCCATAAAGCCGATACCACTACGGTCATTATGTTTGTGGGTAGTACATGGAATAATAAGTATGGTGGCCTTGCTCATAAAATCCAAAACCAAAACCTTCCATGCACATCGGTGCAGGAAGGTGTGGGAAAAATGGTGATTGGTGAGTGATTGGAGGTCAAGAAAAATGGGTGGGTTTGTGATGGTGGTTTAGGTGTGTAAGTGGTAGTATCAAGTCCCCCATAGGTGAGATTGGTACAAGGTGGGGAGGACCATAAAGGAGGTGCTCTCCTATACGGTGATCATAACGAGGGTGTTGGTGAAGACTTCCATACTCTTGTGGAGTAAGGAATGTGTTGACACTATATAGGTGATACTCCCCCAGAGTGAGGCATTGAAAAATGCCTTCCAAGGGATCGGTGGTTGGTATGTGGGTAGCTGAATAGATGATGTGTCGAGAGGTCATCGGAGGTGGAGCTAATGGATTGGGAGGCTGATGGTTTGGCCATGGAGGTTGTGGCAGTGGTAGGAATGGAGGATGTAGGTGCGATTGAAGTAGTGGCTGCACTAGTGGGTGGAGGTGTAGGTGAAGAGGTAGTGGTCATGGAGGTAGATGCCTTAATGGGTATAAGCATGTCATTGGGTTGTAAAGCATGTTGCAAGTTTTGAAAGGTGATGGATCAACTGAATGGTATAGGTGTGTCCTTCATGCTCAAACTTTACACAATGATGCAAAGTGGAAGGAACACAACCCATGACATGAATCCAGGGTCTACCAAGCAACAAGTTATATTGAAATTCCCCCTCCAAGACATAAAACAACTCTGGAATAGTGCGGGGGCCACATGAATGTGGAGGATGATGGTGCCAAGTGTAGAGGTGATAGCATCATTGAATGAATGCAACATGACATGATGGGATGTTTATGCATGTAATTGTCAGGTATGCACATTTGAGTGAATGCATGGGAGGAAATGATATTAATGCTAGCACCCCCATCGATCATAACACATCATACACATATATCATCGATGTGGATAGAGATGAAGAGAGTTGGGTCTGGTCATCAGTTTGGTGTGTGTGATCTCTTCCTCTGAGAAGCTAAGGGAGGCTACTTGGTGAGTAGGTGGAGGTGTGGATAAAGGTGGTAATTTGGTGAGAGAGGCTACATGATGGGGTGTAATAATGGAGGCTACGGGTGTAGGGTCATTGGGTAAAACCTCAATAGATTGCAGGACCTCCATGAGAGCTTGACGATGGGATTCTGAGGTTTGGATGAGGTCATATAGAGACATTTTGAGGGGGATTGGTGTAATTGTTTGAGCATGGTGCGATGTGTAACCCCATTAGAAATAGGATATGTGGGGCCATGGATAGTGATTTTAGGTGTAGGTGTAGATGGTATGTTGGGTATAGGGTTGGTCGGTGGGTCGGTTGCCTTTTCCTTGCCTTTATCTTTCTAGGCATGGGTAGTAACGTGGATCATGTTGATTTGAGGTGGGGAGGTAGGTGAGGTAGGTGAGCCATGAAAGGTATAGTGACATGAAGGGAAAAATCCCAAGTGGTGGGAAGGAACCTTGTGAGATGAGTTGAGCACACTAACATTTGGGTGGAGGTTTGATGAGTTCTTTGATGCGAACCATGTTAATTTCAAATCTTGGAGGTGGTTCTAGGAGTTGTGGGGGTGAAGGTCTGGGTCATTGAGTAGGTAGTGAGGGAAGAGCTATGGGAATGGGTGTTGGTGAAATGGGGTCCTCATCGAGAAGGTCATCATCATCAAAGTTTTCTTCGAGAGGACACAACTGGATAAGAATGGTTTTAAAGCTTTGTAGTTCTCTACATCATGCCCTGCACACGATGGTAGGTACAAAATTTTGGTGTCATCAAACCCTTTTGGTTTGGGTTTGAGAGGGTCATAAGGTCTGAGTGGTGGTAATGTGATGACAAAAGTTTCAAGGAGGTTGGTTAAAATTTTGGCATAGGATCCCACTAGTGGATCACAATGGGAAGTGAAAGTGAGTTTGGGTATAGGTGTGGTTGACTATAGAGGAAGGGTGTTTGCATGAGGGGGAGTGGGTCGAGCTATGGTTTTAGGTGTTGGTGTGATCTTGGGTGTTGGTCATGTTTTCTTGGGTAGGGGTATGGTAGATGAACTGGCAGGAGAGTGTGTGGTTGTTTTGACTACCTTATTGGAGGGTAGTGGATTTTTTTCTTTAGGTTGCACCTTCTTGGGTAAAGGTGATATGGGCACACGAGATCTAGAGGGAAAGGTGGATGGTGGAAGGGGGTGTGTTACCCATGGGGATAACGAGAGTGTTTGTGAAGGTAGATGGCATGGGTCGTGAAGGAGGCATGAGGGAAAGAGACTGAAATGTCGGGGGTAATGTAGAAGCTATCGATGGTATTGGAGGTATGGGTGGTAAAGATGTTGCAGGTGTGGGCATAAGTCATGTCGGGTGCTTGGGTATGGTAGAGGTTTGCGAGGGGGAATGGGTTGCTGCATTTTTAGTTTACCGGTGGGTGGAGGTTTCTTAACCATGTTGGAGGGGTGAGGTCCTAGGATGGACGGAAAAGGGTGAAGGTGATGAAGGTGTGATCGGTGAGGTTGGAGTATGAGATTTATGGGATTGGTTCTTCTGTTTGGGGCCGAGTAGGTTTGGTGTTGGCTTTGGAGGATGTAGCTAAATCTAATTTGATGGGTGGATGAGTAAGGCTGGTGGTTGGGATGACCCCTAAGGTAGTAATAGGTTTAGGCAAGGAAGATGATGTAGGTGTGGGCTTGGATGTAGATGCATGTTGGGTTATGGGTAGGGGTGTGAGTTGAGCCATGAGGGTATCGTGGTGGAATTTTTGATAGTTGTGGTTGTGTTTGGTTTGATTGGCCAAAATATTTTTGGGTAGATAGTGGAAGTGTCAGCAAGTGACATCTACATTTGTGTTGAGACAGGAAGTAGAAGATGCCCCCAAAGTAAGGCTCTATCCACATAATCTAGGTGATCAGGCTAAGCATGAGAAAGGCACTATTGTAGGTGAGGTTGATGAGGATCCAATGGTGATTCCCATAAAATGTGTCTTAGAGATGGGAATTTTCTAGCTTCGGCTTCCATGGGTAAGAGAGCCAAAGTAAGTCCACAGATCTTGGGTAACTGATGGAGAATGATCACCTAGAGGAAAAGGTATCTCTACTAGATCCTTGATAGGTGGAGGAGAAAATGGGTGCTCCTCTGTGGGTGGAGGAGGAGGAGATATGGGTGCTCCTCTCAGGTGGAGGAGATGATGGGTGCTCCTCTATGGGTGGAGGAGATGATGGGTGCTCCTCTGTGGATGGAGGAGATAAAAAGTATCTTCCATGGACTGAGAGAAGTACTATGGGTGACACTCTCTAGGTGGAGAAGTCAAAGGTGAAATAGTCTTGATGTTAATGGAAGGCTCCTCCACGGGTGAGAAGGAGGTGAAGGGTGTTCCTCTGTGGGTGGAGGAATAGGTGAGGTGGGTTCAAGTGTAGGTGGAGGACTTTGGGCTAGGATTTCCTCGATGGAAGGAATATGAGGTAATTGGGAAGCAACGGGTGTATCACTAAAAATAGCATGGACCTCGTGGGTATGGCTATCATGAGTTGAGGTCTCTCTGGTTTGATCAGAAGAAGGGGCATGATTAGGAAATGGTTTCTTGAAGATATGTAGGTTTTGATTGGTAGGTGCATTAGGATTATCCAAGGTTAACTCACCTTTCTCGAGCATTTCTTGGACAATGTTTTTGAAAGTGATGTAATTTCCATCACTATGACCCTTTACTCGATGATAGTTATAGAAGTCATGCTCTTTATACCATGTGGGTGTGGGGTGAGTAGGGTCAAAACTAGTGTGTGGTTTCATGGGAGGAAGGGTGATGGCCCCAAATTTAATGAGCTTTTCTAAGATAGAAGAATAAGGCTCCCCAATTGGGGTGTATTTCCGTTGTTCCCATCTGAATTGAAAAGTCTAGACAGGAGAAAGATTAGATGAGGGACTAGCCTGATTTGATGGATGAGATGGGCCGGCCTTGAGTACCACTTGCATTAGTGGTTCCCTTGGCTTTTGAATAATTATTCTGTGGTTTCAAGAAGAAGAGGTATCATTTGATTTGAATGCCAAATTCTTATTGTGTAGTTGGATTTTCTTTCTTGATGGCCCGAATCTCTAGCTTTCATGCCATGGTGAATGCCTCATCAAAGGTTCAAAATTCTGCACCTGCAGGGTTGGCAAGATATGTCTAGCACAAGCCCACGTGAAGAGCTCTATGAGTTTGTTTTGGTAGTTGGAATGTGAGTTGATTGATCAGGCTACGCCAATGAGCAACAAAATCTATGATAGATTCATCATCATACTTGACGTGTAGAGTAGGTCAGTCATGGTAACCTTCTTAATGACATTAATGGAGAAGTGATCCAAGAAGGCTTGGGCTACCTGATTAAATGAGAATATAGAGTGTCTAGGTAACCCACTATACCAATCTAATGCGGGCCCAGTTAGAGACATGGGAAAGGTCCTCAGAGCAAAGCATCATCATGGGTGATCAGATAACACCCATGTTTGAAAGACCACAAATGTTGTTGTGGGTCTTCTTTGCTATTGAAGCAATTTGAATTTAGGCATTTCCCAATGCATGGGATATGGATGGATAGGAATGGATGGGTGTATAGGCTCATTACAAATCTCATCATAGGTGAGAGTGTTGTGGGAGCTAAAAACCGATGCCTCCAATGTCTGCATCTTGTCCATCATTAACTTGATTAGGTCATTGGTAGGTTATGATTGTTGGGTACCTCCTATAGCGTGTAAGGAGGTTGGTGTTGGACATATGATGGAGGTGGCATTCATATATGGTGATGCCATGTATAGGTAGATTGAGAAGAGGAAGTGAAATAGGGGGTACGTACCCAAAATGAATGATAGATGAAATGGGAGGCTGCTGATAGTACGTATATGGAGGTGGAAGGGTCGTGGTGACCCTAGTGAAATGGGGGATAAGGATTGTGGAATAGAAAGAACAACATTTTGAAAAGGGGTAGGGGTCACCGACACCGGGGGTGGTTGTGTAGCTATGGGTATATATGAAACAATAGGTGTGGATGAGGTTATGTTTTGGGTGGTTGGAAAGGTATAGTGGATGTGGGTGTGCAATGATGTGGCAGAACACGTGCGGTCATAATAGGTATGGGGCCTAGCTACGAAATGACTGGGGGCAAGGTAGGTGTGGGTAGCGTGGAGCCAGAGGAGGTTGGAGCATAAAGTAGGAGTGAGTGTCGGGGAATAGATACGGGCATGTCATATATCAACTGACCTGAGGCATCTTGAGTGGATGAGTGGGAAAGATAAAACTGCAAGGTGGTAGGGTTCTAGTCAAGGAGTCATGTGAACTCCTCATCTCCTGTGGTGATAGTGATAGGTTGGGTAGGATCCATGGGTGATAAAATATAAGGTGGTGAAGGACTAGGTGGGAGTGGTTGATGACCCAATGGAATATGAGGGCATTTTCTTGGCTTTGGGTCAACACCATGTGAAAAAGCACTGACATGGTAAGACTTTTTCTCGTAAATGAACAAAATACCTCCCTAGAAATTCATAAGTAGGCGGTGGTGGGTGAATCTTAAAATTCACACTTCACAATTACTCTTGCTAGCTCATTGAACTAAACTTGCTCAAATAATTTTGAATGCAAATTCGGTGAAAACACTTCACATCACAACCTTATATAGAAAAAAAATTTATCACATTTATTTGCAAGCATACAAGAAACTTTTATGGAATTCATTTATGTACCATATAATAATTAAGCGAGACTCTAAACAACATAATAGGTGAAGTAGGTGTCCTTTTGGAGGTTGACAAAATAATTCACCACCACACATTCTTCTAAGTACTTTCCACTCCCTGATGAGGATCATGTTACACTTTGTGTCCATCCATAAGCGGTCTTCATTTAACAATAATATGTTTATGAATCTTTCCTTAAAAGAAACCCACATGAATTTTTATTTATGCATACTGTCTTGATTAATATTCAACTTGAAATTAACCTTTTATATAAACCACACCACTCTAATGTATATTAACATCCCGCATGTGCCAAAACACTTACATAATAATCAAATTATGGCATGCGAGCTTTGTTTTGCTCTTCCCCCTTATTACACAAAAAAATGAACTAAATTGACAAAGCATAGCAACGATGAAGGAAAAACATATAACGAGAATTTTGTTTCACCTAATTTGTTTTAAAACTAGATCCTTTTAATCGGTTATGAGGAATAATTTTTCATATGTTTATCAAAGGTTGAATGCGCGTTAATGAATTTTATCAAGCTTTGGTTCAGTGAAGAGATTTTTCCATTATTTATTATAAAAGAGAAATAGGATTTCCACCTTTGGGTAAATAATTAGATAAATAGTGGACTACCTGATTAAATTTTAGATCCCCTAAAAATGATGCTTCTAGAAGGTTGTTATTCACTTTCAATATATAAGTTAATTTCAAAATTCATAAAGTTTTCATTTGTAGTTATATGATTTAGGTATCTCGTGTCAAATTAAAAGCAAATCTAATCTAACATGTAGGTTATAATTAGATCATGGAGGTTTGAGTAGGATGTTCTAGATTTCATGTCTAACAAGTCTAGGATCGATCTTGTGAGGTCTTAGTTAGTTTTGGTTCATTGAGAGATAGTTTCATGTTCTAAAGGAATGAAATGAACACAAAGACAAATGCTCGGAATCGTGCATAAGCCATGTTGGTATAGAGATGAAATCGACAATGGTTATTCAATCTACATCCAAAGCTGCCAATGTTCCAATACCTACTTCATGATGCTAAAGCATTACATGCTTTTCTCTTCACATGAGCTCGAAGGAATGAGGAGACCTCACACTATTGGACAAAGAGTGACAAATGTGGTTAGGTGTTTCACAAAATTTTTTTCATTTCTAGTTGAAACTATATCATAATAGAATAGTGAATCATTTCATTTTAGTTAATCTCACTTTCGATATTTGTAGGTCAAAGGTTCCATCTATGCGTTAATGAATTTTTGAGAAAGCTATGAAGATCTTCCTCACTTGAGGTAGGAGGATGACTATATCCAAACACAACAAGTACCACAAAATAGTATTAATTTAATATAGATTAGTGGAATTCTGCATAGTCTTTAGCTATCTGGGAAGTGAGTGCTTCGTATAAGGTTATCAATCAATTTCTAGATATTTTAAATGAAAATATCTCTGAAGTAATTAAATCCTCATGTAGTTATATGATTTAAAATCACAAAAAATACAGGGAATTTATATATATATAATAGGATATACTTGGTCAATTAGATTACTTCAGGTTAGTTAAATTTATATTGTTTTTTCACGTATGACAATCACGGGTCCTAGGATGATGAACACGTATTCAAGCCAATTAGTTTTTCTAACCCAAGGCTTGTTCAAAAGGAATAATTGATATACGAGAGACGAATCTTAGGTTCGAAATGTTCAACTTAATAGAGGTAAAATCGACCTACGATAGTTCAGCCCACAATTAAGTAGGGGCATTGACAATAATTAGAAGACCTCCAAAAATGTTTTTTTGGCTTCTCTTTGATTACATGCTTTGAGAAATCAACCAAACTATAGATGTAGAGGTTACTAAATAAATACTCAAGAAGACTAGTAAGATATAGGCTTAAAAGGAAAAATTTGTGCTCGTAGATAAAAACTTAGGCTGGGTTGGTACACGGTGAGGGGTGGAGATAAAGGAACTAGCTTAAGAATAAAGTTGCTGAAAACCTTGGTAAGGCATCTATACTTTAAGAAGATCACATAACTTTTAAAATCAAATATGGACTTGCATCTATAGGCATACAACTATGTGATGGATGGTAGTTGTTGAAGATGAATTATGGATTGATTTTATGACCATTTCTATGGTAGTCCACTTGACCACGTAGTGTTCAGAGAGTATCCAATCCCACAAAACGATCCACCGGAATCATGTTTGATGCTAGCTTAAGCAGTTAGTATTTTTCTCCTCTGGGTGCTTAAGAGGATTTGGATTATTTGCATACAATATTTCTCTCACTAACATGAAAATGACCAACCAAGCTAATGATTTTCAAAGTTTTATATAAAGAAACGATGGCGGTTCACCCGTAGAATCCACCGTACATCCATAAATTATTTTCATTAAGGTGGGTAAGATAGGTTTAATAAAAATAGGTAGATATTTACTATTTTTGTGATTTTGACAATCTAGGTCGGATCAACCAAAGCTGGCACTTAGATAAGTGGGAGTGTTGTTGGAGAAGGAATAGGAATTTAATTTTAGGTTAGATTAAGTCCCGAATTGTTTGGGATAAGTAAAGACCTAGTCTTAGTTAATTAATAGGCTAGGAATAAGTCCATGGTGAAGATATAAGATGTAAATTAACTAGTTTGTCTTGAATTAATTAAATTAATTAATAATGTGAGGATGACATTAATTAAATTTTAAGAAGAATTAATATTTGGGTAGGTTAACCAAAAGGTCATGGTTAGTTGAATCGTTACGTTAATAATTAAAAGGGACCAAGGGGAGTGTGGCGAAATTTGGTCTACATTTGTCCCCTTTTTGTCATGTATGAAATTGAAACAATCGATGAAGAAAATGTAGTTGTGAGTTAAAATTAGATGTGGAATCAAACCCAAAATTTTGAGAATGATGAGAATATGGTCCAGGCACACTCAGATGAAGCTGGAATACACCAACTGTGATGAGGAGTTTAATAAGGGAAAATAAGAAAATGAAGAATGTGACCTCTCACCTCAAAATGTAAGCCTAGCATAAACACTAAGAAAATATGATCCTAAGAGTGTTTTTCTATTATGTTTGTTTAGCTTATGATAATTTAAGGACTGACTCATGAACTTTAGAATAGAGTTTTTTGGTGAGGATGGCTTCCTACAAAGAAGGAGATCTCTAGGAGAGGTTTTAGGTATGTTATGGTAGGGTCCATCCTTTGAATCCTCAATGGGAAAGCCCTAGATAGAGATAACCAGCATCACTAAGCTCAAAGTTATGTGTAAATGTGTGTATTTTTATCACCTACAACTTCTTTAAGAGAGAAGAGAAGAGAAAGGAAGTGCTTTTCTATGATTTTTAACCATCAGGTTTGACTTCCAGAAGGGTAAAAGTTTGCCCTCAATTAATGTGAGCTAATGTAGAAAGCGTAATGAAATGAAATGAGTTTTAAACCCAAATTGAAATGTTGAATTCAATGACACAAAAAGATGAATAGGAGGGATGCTCTTTCACTAATGCAATACTAATGAAAGGGAAGAAGTGTTCTTTTAAAGCACCAAAATACGATTGCTTTTAGACAATAGAAGAAGAGAAGGTTCCAGGGGAGAAATTTAATGTAAGAACCTTTTAGAAAGGAAACAAACATACAAATTTTCACCTAGAAATGAAAGAATGCAAAGAACCTTGAATGGGTCCCACTAGGCGTGCCAAAATGTTTCACTTGATTCTAGATCATTTCTTCGAATGTTGATGAAACAGATAAGGGTAAAGGGCTAGGAGGAATACCTGTTAAGATGTTGGTTGTAGGTTGTTGCGCGCGTATGACTTCTTGATCCACAATTGATCATGAGAGCTTCCTTTTTCTTGGAGGAACTACCTGAAATGGAAAACAAGACCACCAAATGAAAGTTAAATAGTATATGCAGTGGACTACCTAGCGTATGCTAGATCCGGAAGTGTGATACTTCCTAGACGGCTGTCAATCCACTGTTTAAAACAACTTAATGCTAACAATAAAGGAAATCCTACTATAGTTAAAATGATTTAGGTATCTCATTCATCTACAATAAGAAAATTCATTCACAATAGGCTAAGCTATGACTGAATCTGAAGGTCAAGGTCTCTGTCAGAGTGCAGGTATTGGTTAGGGTCAGGTTCTGGGCTGTTTTGGGTATTGGGTAGAATGGAAGCTTTGTTCTTGGTTTACTGGTTAAGAACACAGAGATCGACATCAATGGTATGACCGATGTCAGTTTAGGTTAACCGATGATGGTTGTGGGTAACTGGCATCGTATGGTCATGGTATAAGAAACTCAATAAAATTTGGTGGGGTGACAGATCTGAGGCTAGATGGAAATGGAATGGTAATGGAAAGATTCGTGTGGGTCTCAGGTATGCACATGAATGATTAAAATCTAGGTATGGGTAGTTCAAGGGTGTGGGTAAAAGGATGGTCAAGTTTTCATGGAGGTAAATGGTGGGGAATGGAAATGGGAGCATAAACTAATAAAAAAGTAAAATAATCTACTCAAATGATAAATGGACCAGTGTTGGTTAATAAAACTTACTATTTGTATGAGCTTGATGTCTGGTTGGAAATGGTGGGTGATCAAATGGAAGGGACTTGGTGTGGTGTTGGCTTCCTGATGCTCTCATGAAGGAAAATGGCTCTGTGGTTGCTTTAGGTGTTGGCTATGGATGCTTTGATGTGTGTACTAATGTTGGTTTTGCTTGCTTGATATGCTCTAATTTTGTCCTTTCTCTCAAAAAAATGTGTTTATCTCTAAAAATGTGCCCAACTCAAAATAAGGTTGTTTTGGGGGTTAAATGGTAATCAACGGTGGTTCCAGGTTGACCAACGGTGGTTTAGGGTGACCGGCATTGGTTAGGGTGGGATTTCCTAGGTTTTCTAAAATGGGTAGATCCTTTTGATTTTCTTGGATCTCGCCCATTTTTCTCCATGGATTAGAATGGAAGCTTCCTTCTAATGGACATGGGAATGTGGTTAGAGGGAATATAGGCTTTGATTTTTAGGGTTTGGGTAGGTCTTAGTTAGTTATGACAACATACTAAGAATAGGTCTTAGGGTGAGGTGGCTAAGTGAGGTGGATAGGTGAGGTGGATGTGTGGGTATTATCCAATTAGGATATTTAAATAACAAATATTGGGAGGATAATGAATTAATTTAATTAAATTAATATTAGAGTGGGGTGAAGGGGGCCATGGTTAGGTGAATGTGTTCAAGGTGTTTATTTGACGAGGGACCAAGGAGAGTGTGACCCAATTTTGGTGTCTACAGGCCCATCTCATCTTGAATTGAGGCCCCTCCACCGAGATCTCCAAATTACCTATAAGTAACACCATCAATATTGACTTTAAGCCATCCTATCTGATTGGACGAGGATCCAGGGTTTTAGCTCTCACCATAGTTGAAATGGGAGGCTATAAAGGTATTTAGAGATGCTTCATCCAAGCTCTTTTCATATTAAGAGAGATTTTGTATTTATACTACTTCCAAATGCAACAGTTAAATTTTCTTGAAGTCCCATAGTCACCAATGTAAAGATATGAAGGGGACTTTGAGATTGCTCTTTGAAAACTCTCTTATTTCTTTCCTTCTAGATCATCCATAAACTATACGGCATAAGGAGTGTCCAGAAATATTTTCCATTGTTGGTGAAGTAGAGGCACCCATTATAAAAATGCTTTGAGATAGACTTAGGAAAAACCATGAAACATCAAAAATTTTAGAAGCAAACTCCAAACAACATGAGAGAAAGGACAATGAAGGAGCAAGTGAGTAGAAGTTTCAAGAGCATTGAGGCATAAAACACACACATGCTAGAAGAGAATAACCACATCGCTTGAGGTTTTCCCCAAGAGAAAGGCGTCCCGAAAGGCAAGCCAAGAATAAAATCCAATCTTTGTATCATCCGAGGAAACCAGATGTGATAAAAGGTGGTACCCTATGAATAATGGGGTAGAGATAAGTAGGCGGACTTGATGAAAAAGCACCATAAGTAGAAAAGGGCCAAATACGAACATCCTCCATAAGAGAAAAAGGGAGGTAGTAAGAGGATAACAACAAATTAAGAATTTCAAGTCGATGTAATCGAGTTGAGCTTGCACCCTCCCATCTAGGAATGGACCAATGAGGAAAAGGAGGGGTATTGTCAATATAGCCACTTATAAATCTCCCACATAATCTTGTAAGAGTGTTTCTGATAGGCTCCCAAGATGGATTTGAAGCTAAATATTTCTCCCCAATCCACCAGTCTTTCCAGACTTCTATCTACTTGTCATTACCTAATTTCCACTGGGTACATCGGATTGTAGAATATTTGAGAAATATTAATAGAATTCCAAATGGCCGAGCCACTCGGGATGTCCTCAACAAAGAAGTATTCTCTTGAAGAAAGATATTTTGAAATCAACATCTGAGTTCCAAGAAGCCTTCCCTTTAGTAGCAACTTCCAAATTTAATTTTTCTAAAATAACAGTTCATATCAGCAATTTTACGCACAAACCTAATCCTCATAAAGTAGTTGGTTTACAAACCACATTCCAGGAAACAAGGTGCATTCTTTTTCTATCTTCAACCCCTGACCATAGAAACTTTTTTGAATTTGTTCAATAGTTGTAGCTATCGAAGTGGCATTTTAAGCAAAGACATGAAGTAGATGGGCAAGTTTTATAGAGTGGCTTTTACTAGTTGTAACTTACCTTAACTAAGGAGGGATCCTTTCCATCCCGCGAGCTTCCTTTTAAATATGTCTATAACAAGATTCCAAAGTGATTTTAACTTCCCACCTTGAAAGAGTGGGAGACCCAAATAAAATGAAGGTATGTCCATGTTATTGCAGAGCAAAAATTGTTGCAATCTTTTGTTGTCTAGTGGTAGGGATATTTAGAAAAGCAATGCTACTCTTGTTGAAGTTAATTAATTGCTTAGATGTAGATTTGTAACAATATAAAATCCTCTTTCAACATTTTATCCTAAAAAAGCTGAAGCAATACCAAGAAGCAGAGTGTCATCGGTGAAATTGACTATGGGTGGTAGTAGGGATATTAGAAGTGGTGGTAATACCATCAATCCTTCCTTCTCTTTTAACAACCTCATACGCTCTGCTTTGAGAGTATCACCATTAGAATAAATAAAAAGGGGAGAGAGGGTCACCTTTCCTGATTCCGCGACTAGTGGCGAAAAAATCCATGAGGGATGCCATTGATAAGAATAGAGAATTTGGGGAAGAAATGCAGTTATGAACCCAAGAACACCATTTTCCCCAAATCCATATTTTTCAAGAACCTTTAGCAAGAAAGACCAATTCACTCTATCAAAAGCTTTTTGCATATCAAGTTTGATGACCATGCTCACCGATTTAGAAAGGGAAGCTGAATGTATGGCTTCATGGACATTTATGACTCCACCTTGGATCAATTTGCCACCAATGAAACCATTTTGTTGCTCCAAAATTAAATTTTCCATAAGGGGTTTGAGATAGAGGCCATCAACTTAGTAATAATCTTATAAGAAGTATTACATAGAATTATGGGCCTGTAATTTGAAATCAACTTAGAACCAATGGATTTAGGAGCAAGAGCCACAAAAGTGTTATTCCATTCCCTTAGAAGAGTGTCATTTTTCTGAAACTCATTGACAACTACAAGCAAGTCGGCCTCAATAATATGCCAGAACATTTGGAAGAAGGCGACAGAAAAACCTTATGGTCCAAATGATTTATCTCCTTTATGTCAAAGACAACATTATGAACTTCCTCCATAGAGAATGACTGGGTGAGCTTGGAGTTTATATCTTCAGAGATCAATTTAGGAATATGCTTTGCAAAATTTCCTAGAAATACTTTTCACATGGGGTAGTGTCCACAAGGAGGAGAAGAGCATAAAATTGGGTTAATTCATTAGCAATGGAATCCTCCTTTTTAAGTAGTTACCTTGCATAATAAGCTCTTTGATTTTATCTCTTATGTTGTGCTTAGTGGTAGTCATGTGGAAATTTTTTGTGTTACGATCACCTTGTTGTAGCTGATAGCTCTAAATCTCTGCCACCAATAAAATTATTCTTGATAGGGGTGTTACGTAATCGTTGAGAAGAGTAAGCTCTTATTTATGAAGAAGGGGGTTACGCCGCAAGAATCAATGATGGTTGAGATAGTGGCTAATTTTCTAGATTAGTTGTTCCTTTCTTCTACGAATATTGCCAAACACCTTCTTTTCCTAGATTTTAAGTTCCTTTTTAACAAAATTGAGTTTCTTAGCAAACCTAAACATAAAAATCCATGAATTTCAATTTTCCACCAATTGCAATAAGGTGTTCCAAATCATGATTTTGCAGCAGAAAGCTCAAGCCGAAAAGGAGGTTGCTTCAAATTCTAGATTTGAGATGCCATAAGGAGAAAAGGACAATGATCGAAGCAATATTTGGAAGGGCCATCGGGTAAAAATCATTATAGTGATCAATCCAGTCCATAGAGGCAAGAATCCTGTCCAGTTTGATTTGGATATGATTGCTTCCAAGTCTTTGATTAGACCAAGTATAGGAGGCACCATGAAGGTCAAAATCAAGAATTCCCCACTTTGATAAAGTCAGCCAGAGCATCCATAGTAATGTTGCTTTGATACAAGTTACCGACCTATTTTTCTGAGAGATAAAGGGGAGTATTGAAATCACCAACTATGATCCATGGGAGATGCTTGCAATTATTACAAATATAAATAATTTCCTTCTAAAAATTTCACTGCCGATTTTCAAGATTCAAGCATAAATATTAACAACAATCCATCCCATATTAGAGCCAATTTCTTGAAAAACATTCCCAAGAAATGAGGAGTTTTAATAATACATTCACCAAAAGGACTTTTGGGTTCTAGAAGGTACATAAACCACCCGAGTTACCCGCTAAAGCCTGAGACACAAAGGAGGCATTAGGATAGAACTTATGCATGAAGTCCTTTTTCAATTTATCTTCTTGTAACATCATAATGTCTGGGTTGTGCTTGAGTCTAAAGTCTTTGAGAATTCTTTTTTTCTGGGGAGAATTTAATCCCCTTACATTCCATGAGAAGAGTTTCATTTTTAGATTTGTGCTTACCCCCACTCGGCATGGTAAGGACACCCTGAGTTCCTTGAGCTATATTTTATTTTCTTCCTAAAGCTTAGCTTGATTTGTGTGTCTTCCCTTTCCTTTTTTAGGACCCACATCAATAGTTTGCTTTTTATAGTTTTTTGGAAGGACTATTTTCACTCAAATAGGTTGAAGAGGATATGAGAGTATTTTCCTTTAGAGGAGAACAAGTTCTTTTGGAAGGGGAGACAAGATTGAAAATAACCTCCGGGAGCTCACACCTTAGCATAGATTGCAAGATTCTTCACATTTTAGGTCCTCATGCTCCCTTACCTCAGTTTTATCCAAATAACTCTCTTATCCTTATTATTTTTTTCATTTTGCTATCTCCTTTTCCATTTTCCTTTTGATACCTTACCTTTCTCTATGCGCACACCATTACTTTTCTTTCCTATCCCTTTTCCATTTTCCTTTACACTCATTGCAACTTTATTTCCTATCATCGCACACTCCTTACACACTCGAGACCTTCCCTTCCAAATGGCTAAGTACCCCTGACATTCCTCTTATGCACTTCACTTGCATACACTCAAAAATCCTTGTGCATTAATTTTTTTTCTTTCACCACGCACCCTCCTTTAGTTGAATGCTCACGCCCCTTCCCCATACTTTCCCTTACAAGTATTTTCCTATTCCTCTACGCACACACCTCTGCACGTGCCTTCCCTCTATCTCCCTTTCGCATGCTTTCTTTTTGCTTTGCATGTGCCTTGCCTGCCTTCTTTCACACCACTTTGCCACATCATCATCGAGACTTGAGTTTGTACACACAACTATCAAAGTGTGCCAATAGGGCACCAAATTTGGATAACCAACCGATGCATGACATGTGGTAGAAAAGACAAAACAAATGAATAGTTGGCGAATCCTTCAATTAATCAATCACGCGCCACATGTCTTACATGCCATGCCTGAGTGCACTTTGACATCTTTTGACAACCATATCTTCTCGCTACAGAGCTCCAATCGGAGTGTACATGGGCTTTTGAAAGAGATCTTGACATAAGCTATGCGATGGACTATTCAAATTCAAATCTAGGCAAGATTTGGTAGGTGGAAAAATAGGAAACATATTTTGATCATCAATGCACACATCTAATCGACCTCAACCACCAATTTCAATTAGATCTTTCTTTCTTCCTTCTTCTACATGCCAAATAGACATGGGGAAGCACATCTGATAGCCTTGCAGGTGGATTTGTAGGAATTTATCACTTGTTGTTGGTGGTTGAAGATTTGAATATGAGTTTCCCTCTTTTCTCCTCTCTCTCTCCTTCTTCTTCTATAAATAATAGAGTTCTCTTTGTAAAAAAGGATCCCTCTCTTGTTGTAATGACACCATGCCAAAATGGTGGCTGAAATTCCCATGGGTCTCAGACCTTGGCATGGTCTCTGCAATGTATTCTCACCTCCTACCATGAATGTAAATGATTATGCGTCCCTTAAGCAATAAAATCATGTTTTGTGGAACTCTTGTCTTCCCTTTCTCATTTTCATTACATCTCACCTCTCTGTTTGCATTTTCTAGCATGTTGTGCATATTTCTACTTGTAGTCCCCATGTTCATGTGTTGTGCACGCTGGAAGGCCGAGCCCATGTGATTTGATGTGTGTGCGCCCTCTTCTCTCATGCCCTCTTCTCTCATGCCCTCTCTATTTCCTTCGCCACTTGTGGAGAGATCGACCCTTTCCCTGACGCTATCACCTTCCTTAGCTTAGGATTTCCCTTTCGCACATCCTTCTATCCCTAGTCCCTTGGCATGTTTAGTCTAGGATTTGCTTTCAGCATTAGGAGTAGTAGTAGCATTAGAGGTAGGTAGAGGAACCGCCTTCTCTGAGATCCATCCCAAGTGCGCAAGGTCCCACAACTTGGGGATGGTTCCATTATTGTCTCAAACATCTCATCCTTCTGGATCTCGAGATGCGGGTGCACATTTAAATGACCAACAGTTTTTGCACGCTCGGTGGGACAAGAGTGAAGAGCTTTACATCTTCATCTTAGCAAGTTTGATGTGTTTTGCTGAGATCCAACCTTTGGAGGCATTTTTCAACACATCTGGTGACTCCACTGATCCAAACACACCCATTTTCTCATTCACAGACTAGTCTCCCCTTTCTTCCATTCATTTTCCTTCTTCCATTGTTCCACCTTCCTCTTTTGAAGTTGTGTAATCATGACTTCTTTCCCTTCATGGAATTCTCATTTGCAGTAGCAGAAAGCTATTTTTCTCCATCCCCATAGTTCAAAATCCTCCTCCAAATCAATTTTATAAGCCCCATTATCCTAAATATGCATATAACCCACTTTTTTTCTAACCAAAATGTTTATGAAGAACAAGTTTATGTAGATGATGGTGGTGAACTCCATGGCCGGAAGCTGATTTTGAGAGGTAGGTAAAAATGGAGATGGACATGATGCAACTCAGAGTCAAGTGCTCCATAAAGGTAGCTAAAGTTGGCTACAAGGTCCCTTGTCCATGGGTCGACCCTATACCAGGCTAGTTTAACACCCAACAGAAGTTACACTTTATCACTAAGATGCTGCCCTAGATTATAAAGTGGGTGGAAGAAATGGAGGCTCAAAAATCTAGTGCATGTGGTAAACCCTATCAATGGGGCAACCCTACACTACCATCTTACAACCCTCCCACTCCTCCACACCAACTTACATCATCTCAAGCCCACTGCGCATGTTCCTAACTTCTTACACACTACCCCCATTGAGAATTCCCTCCTCCATCCTCTCACCTTCATTTCTCTACCATCACCCCTCCTGTGCATGCTTCCACTCCTCTTTGTGCATGCATGCCTTCCTTCCTTCTGCACCCATCCTTCCACCTTCTTCCGAGTCCCCTCTGTCTAACTATACCATAAATGAACAACCCCTTACCAACACACCTTTCCCAACCAACATCATCATGTTCGATGACTCAGAAACAATTGAAGAATGACATGACTCATGTGAATCTGAATGGGAAGAGGAAATCATACGAGCACATCTATTTTTAGAAGAAAATCAGTTAGTTCCAGAGGGCGTAGTTCTGAGGAGACTGAGTTTCTTGTAGAGGCGTAAACCATGTGCACCCAAATCTTTACATGACCCAACCTCGCAAGCAGTCACCTTCGAGGAGAGTTCTGCAAGAAAATCCCATATGTGGGATTGAGCTTCAAAGTAATGGGAAAATCACAAGGATCGACCATGCCCAATCGATATTTGGCTAGTCTAGAGCCAAAGACAAAGTTGCCACTAGTCATGCTCACTTTAGAGCATGAGGTAGAGCTTCAACGCGCCAAAGGTCAATAAGCAATGCCTCCCAAATCCAAGCACATAACAACTTCAGGAGGTATATATTTTGTTTTTTGATACTTTGAGGAGGGTGAAACACCATTTGTAAAGGTGGTTTTTCACTCTTGTTTCTGACCATGTTTAACACCAAATCAGTTACATGGTCGCAATTTGTGAGGAAGGGAAGCTACTTCTCCTTCCTGTTGTAGGTTTTACTTGAGCACCCTTTTCCTCTAGTTAGAGTAGGTTAGTTTAGGTTTGTTTTTAGTAAAACAAGTGCTCACGCACACTCTGCATGTTCCCTTTGGGACATGTATGATTTTAGTTTTGTACATAGTGTTGTGCTTCTTTTTGTGTGTCCTCTTTGGTGCCTTTCCTTTCTGTTGTGCCCATGCACCCCTTTTTGTTGCTTCCTGGGATGAAAATCCAATTTTGGTAGAGGAAATTCCAATAGAGTCAGTGCATAGCTTTCACTCTCATCAATCCAATTCAGAATATCTTCATATGAGAGCAATAGTTCAATTCAGAGTTCAGACAGAGCTTCAAGTGACTTCAGGGATGTTCTTTAAGTTATATCATAGATCTTCAAGTTTAGCGCTTGACTCCATGCCCAATGGACTTCTAAGGCTACTAGTCTCTTCATCTAGTAGGTAGATGGCCCCTAAAATTTGCCAAAACTATTATCCAAATAACTCTCCTAGTTATCTGGATAACTTATATTTTCATTCGACTTTGATGTTTCACATTTTAGGTTACACACACTCAAGATTGTTCTTTTGATACCTTGGCATAGTTTCGTAGTTCCTCTGTGCGCCCTTGTGTGCACCTTCTTGCTTCTCCCTTTGCATTCTACTATCTCCTTTTCCATTTTCCTTTGTGCCTTCCTCCGATGCACTCATTTTCTTTCCTATCTTGTCACGCACCTATGCACTTTCCTTCCAAAATGGCTAAGTCCTGGCATTCCTCTTGTGCGCTTGCATACACTAAGCTCCTTCATGCACCATTTATTTCTACCACCATGCACCCTCCTTTATTTGAACACTCGTGCCCCTTCCCCATACTTGTTCCACTGTAAGTATTTTCCTATTCCTCCTCTGCGCGCGCCTTCCCTCTGTCTCCCTTTCACACGCTTGCCACTTACTTCCGCACCTTGCACCTTCTTTCGTGCACGCCATTGTACCACATCATCTATGAGACTTGAGTATGTGTTATATGCAACCTATCAAAGCACACCAATAGGGTGCCGAATCTGAGACAACCAACCGTGCATGACATGTGGCGTAAAAGACAAAACAATGAACAGTTAGCCGACTCCTTCAAATAATCAATGTGCGCCACGTGTCTTACATGCATGAGATGACTTTAACATCTTCTGAAGCCATATCTTCATTACTGAGCTCCGATCGGCGCACATACTTGGGCTTGTCGAGAGATGTTGACATTCAAGCTACACATGTTGGACTATTCAAATTCAAATATAGGAAATATTTGGTAGGTGGAAAACATTTCAGATCTTGCTTTCTTCCTTAACGTAGAAATAGAGGTAGGTAGGAAACATATTTTTGATCATCAATGCACACATCTAATCGACCTCAACCACCAGATTTCAATCAGATCTTGCTTTCTTCCTTCTTGTAGAAATAGTGTTAGAGGTAGGTAGAGGAACTGCCCTTCTCCGGAGATGCGTCTCAAGCATGCGGGTCCCATAATTCTAGGAAGGTTCCATTGATTTCTCAAACATCTTTGCCCTTCCGATCTCGAGATGCGGTGCTCATTCGAACGACCAACAATACTGAAAAGAGGAAAAATAATATGGATCTCTATGTTTGGAGGTAGGCTCCTTGAGCTCATTTTATGTTTTATATTATGTTAGATCTTAGTCTTGTTTGTTTAAAAATGTGTGTTGCTTTTTGTGTGTGGCTATTTGTTGATTATGCTTGTTGTTTTATTTTTCTCCATCCATCATATGACATGATGGATTTTGGAGTTTGTGGGGGAAGAGAGAGGGATTTTTCCTCTCAAACCTCATGGCTTGATGGGCAAGCCATGTAGGATTCTTGTTACTCCCCTCAAATGGTTTGAGGTGGGGAAGGTGGTTCATATGGTTTGAACCCCCTTCCCCATTCTTGGAGAGGAAACCCATTGGGTTTGAAAATCCTCCCAAGAAGGATTTTGGTGAATGGGTGGAGAAATAAGGAGGGTTTGATGACTTTGGAGGAATAAGGAGGTTGTGGAGATTATTGTTTGTGTGCATCCAATGTTGGACTACACTTTTGGCACTTGGAGATCTCTTTCTTCTCTTCCCCATTTTGGAGGTAGAATATGGTTTCTCCTCCTTTCCTTCTTTGCAAAAAATTGTGTTTTCTTAGTATTTGTCTTGTCTTATATGTGAAAATAAGGTTGGATTGTCTCCTTAATCTTGTGCAAAGTTTGTGGAAGCTAGTCCTCTTTCCCATGGGCTTGGGGGCTAGGCTTAGGCATCATTAAATGCTTTTCTCCTTGTGTTGGTCTTTTGGAAGCAATCGAAGTTGGAGCTCAAGTGGAAGATAGTTGGAATTTTTTTGTCATCTTGGCTTCTCATTGTCTCCTTCATCCTTTTGTGGACATCACTCTCATTGTAACTTTATGAATAAGGCTATGTGGAAGCCTTCATTACCTTGTAAAATCCTCCTTCTTGTATTTGGTATTACTTGTAAACTTGAGTCACATTTGCTTGTACAATCTTCCTTCATTCTTGTCAAGAAGTTTTGTAATGGGTTTCTTTGAGAAGTTATGTATTTTGGAAAAATGTTGCATATTGAGTTTAAGACTCTTGGAAATGAAATAATGTAGCAAAATGTATTCTCTAATAAGAACTTGATGTAACTCTTATCTTTTGAATGAAAATGGTTTTATTGGAAATAATATTAGCCATGGAATAGGATACTTTCTTACAAAATTTGGTGGTTTTATATAAGAGATGAAGTTAGTTTACACTCTATCTTTCATGTGAAAAACTACTAGGTGCTTGCATTAGAAATTCAATTTTAAGATGTGTATTCATTGTAGCAACTTATTTAACATATTCAAGTTTTCTTTCTTTCTTGATTGAAATACAACACTACATGCCTTCTTTTCACATAAAGAAATAAATCATTTTAACCTAGATTTGAGTTCAACTATATATATATATATATATATATATATACACACACACACACACACACACACACACACACACACACACACACACACACACACATAGACCTAATTTTATTATTTATCAATTTGTGACATTATCTTGTTCTTAGGATATTATATAAAATATTAAAGTAAATGTCATCTATCTATATTTAGAAAAACCACTATCTTATGCTCTTACACGGTAATTTGTTATTTAACATTCATTATTGTAGTGAGTTTTCTATACTATTCAAAATACAATATATATATATATATATATATATATATATATATATATATATATATATATATATATATATATATAATACAAAATTTATTAGTTAGTATAATAGTTAAATTGCTATATAACTTACCAGAGCAAAAATAGATTGATATAATATTTTATAATATATATATTATATTATATAATAATATTTTAACTTATATTACGCAATGCAAATTCTAAACAAAGGAATTTTGTTATTGAAAAGTTCGGTGGGTTTAATGTTTAAAAACAACATAAGAATGAATGTTCCCAACCCTACGCGTAGACCCCCAAATTTCCCACCTCACCACCATTTCCCCCTATCACCCCCACACCTACACCAAGACCCGCCCCAACCTCCATCCTTCACACTACCACATCCTCCTCGCCCATGTGGCTACCTCCCTTCCCTCTTCCCACTCGCCCACCTCCACCTTATTCTCTAAACCTCTTCCCCATTCTCCTTAACCATGGCCACTCACCCTCCAAATACACCGCCATATACTCCCTTTCGTGGAACCTCAGTGCAACCGTGGTCTCTTGCAGCTTTTGGAGTATCATTATAAAATGGGTCTATTCTAGGCTTTTAGTGCATATATATATATAACCTAGAATAACTAGAAGTTTTCCTCTGTAACAAAATGAATAACTACAATAATCATGCGAGTATAAAAGGAAAAAACCCAAATCCGAGGTGATCTCGATTGGGTATGCATGCAAAGGAGATAATAGTACAAGAATAACTAGATCCTTCTCATCAAGATAGAAACCCCATGAATTTCACCTCTTCCTTGGATCCTCCTCCACTTGTACATACAAAAGACAACACAAAACAAAATGAGAAGAAGAATAGAAAGCAAAAGTAAACATAGAGATGATTAGGCAACTTTAGGGTAAAATTTGAAATCAATGGTCAAGATTAGATCCATCCTAGGGCTTACCTTTAACCCTACACTCTTTAAGTCATGGGAATATAATGGGAATGAGAAATAAAATAAGGGGTGTGTGTGTAGGCAATTTAATGCAAAGGGGGAAAATTAATTATTTTCAAGGGGTGTAGACTTTTATTTATGACCCTAATGAACTTAATAAGATAAAATAATTAAATGATTTTGGGCTAGTATTTATTAGGTTTGGGTAAATTAAATTTGTATAAATTAATTTATTAACGAGAAATGGTTTTGAAAAGGACTAGTATTAATTAATCACTTAAAAAAATTACCCAAAATTTTCTAGTCAAATTTTAGTGTGGGTTTTAGTGTCCCAAGACGGGCGTTATGAGGATCTTCTCTCGGATAAGGAGCATATGAACATCTATATGCTTCATTCTTTGATGTTGATTGGATTCTTTAGCAAGAGAAATACAACATTGGCCATCACATAGAAGAGGAATACTTCTTTTATCTTTCATGTGTATCTCTTCCAACAACCGCTTCAGCCACATGGCTTCTTTATTGCTTCCATTGCACTTCTCTACTCTGCCTTAGTAGAAGAAATGGAGATGTTGGTTTCTTTTGTTGTTCCAAGTAATGACACTTGCACCAAAAAAACTTGAACACAAATCTAGATGTATATTTTATATCCAACACAACATCAGCATGGTTAGATTCATAATATCCATATAGACATCATAATAAGCATAATATAAATCATTATTGATTTCACTTTTAACCATCTGTAAAATTTAAACACGAGTCAGAAAAACAACTAACATAACTTTATGCTTAACAACTAACCATGTTTGAAAAAAATTCAACACATTACTTTTGTAATATATATATATATATATATATATATATATATATATATATATATATATATGATGCACCGGTATTGACGCTCCAATACAAACACAAAGGCATCCCCAAGTGTCATTTGATATGCATATAATAATAATTTAGTAATCACATACTAAAAATGTTAAAATGTTTTATCAATATATATATATATATATTCATTATGTTATTCTAAGCTTTTAAATAATGAGATAAGACTTGATAGATAAAAATCTAAACAAATAATCAAATCATACAAGAATAATCACAAGTTTCATTAAAAATGATCCACTAATTGTGGACACTTCCCATGGATTTAAGTGGAGTTTTCTTCAAAAAAATGATCATGTAATCACCCTTTAATACATTTCATAGGTGGAAAATTTAAGCCTAGACATGTCATATATGATTAATTTTTCATGCCAAAAATGAACAATAGTTCTATTTTTTGAATAAACTACCAAAAAAGCGAAGTAAAATTTTAAAGTATATGTAAGCCATTTTTTATGGGTAAATAGTTTTGAAGGGACTATACCCTGTGTACAAAAAGGCTCAAAAGCCAGATACCAAAAGAGGTAGAAACAACCCAAAAGAGCAAAACATCCAACATCAGAGGGCTCAACAGCCAGATAATACAATATACTAATAAAATAGGATCAAGACAGACAGTGATCCGAACAAAAGTAAAAGAGACAAAAAAACTAACAAGAGATAACCATCACCGTCATCTCAACCAAAAAATAGCACCAAAAACGCTAGTCAACAACAACTTCACCACCAGTAAACAACAACAGAGCTCCGCATCACTTGATAGCCCGGTCAATCTTGGCTTTGATCGTTTGAAGCGAGACAAAGAATGCAATGGCGGTGGCCTGGGAAGGGTCTTTCAAATCTGCCCGGCAATAAGATCTCTTTTCTCCTCGAGCCCCAAATGTCCTCGGTAATGACATGAGACTACAAATACTACGAACATGCTTTGTTCGATAAAATTGTAGATACTTTTAAGGGTAGAGAGGATACAATCATTACGCCCTTTTGCATTTCCAAGCCTGCCATCCAGAGATTGAAGCTTCTTGAAAATTTCAGCAGTGATATCATCCTCTTCATCGTTTTGTAGTTTCCTTTTTTAGCTTTATCCATGTCCCTAACAACACTCTTTAGTTCCTAAATTTCCTTTTCCATCTTTCCAACTCTGACCAACAAGTCCTCATCCTTAGGCTCCTCCACCGGATTACTAATGTGCAGTAGATTCGCAGCAAGCTCCAGGTCTTTATGACTTCTAAGAACCCTCTGAGAAGCAGGGACCTTAGTTTTCATCTCCTTCCTTTTCTTGCTAGTTGAAGCAGTGTCAAGCTTCCTATCGGGCAGGGGAGGAATGGAGGTAGGGGGAGTAATGAAGGGAGGGGGAGGAGTAAAATCCAAGTGGGGACAGGCTTTAGCAATGGCGGTGAATAAGTAGTATTAACCCTTGATGAAGGGGAACAACCCTAGTGTGATTTTGTACTTCCAACAACTTTCTCCAGAGAGTTCAACAAGTAATGAGGAAAGTTGATGGTGATGTTTCTACGAAAGTGATTAAGAAAGATCAAATGCTTTTGAGGAATAGTGACAAATCTCCCCTCTAGAGTAACATACCTTACTACCATCCTTGCGATCTCAGCAAAAGGCTCGGGAACAGAAGCAAGCTTGATGTCACCGTCACAAATTCTAGATTTTCCCCCTCATCAAGAAACTTCTTTACCTCCACCTCTCTCTGTCCACCCTCTTGTTAAAGAATTTGGTGCCATCTAGACTGAGCCTCGGTGACTCTGGGCAATAAGCTCTTCTGATATCTCAACCTTGATGTTGCTTTATACTTGACCACGCGATTCCTCCATCCCTGAGCAAATTTAATTGAGAGATCCTGATCAAAACCTTGGATTTTTTCAATAAAGTTCATTAGACCCCCTTTTTGAAGATAGTTCCAAAGAACTATATCATCTTTCCAAGCTGGATTATGAGTGGGCTCTGTCTTGCAAGGTAGTCCCCCATTTTTCCCTGTGACTCGCTGCAATGGTAAGAATTTGAAAACCATACGAATCGAAATCACTCTGTTAAGCCCTCCCAATCGTGAGAAGAGATGTAATTATTAGACCTTACTTTGTAATTAATTAATGATGACGCTCCAGTGCGCAAATCTTTGATGATGTCATCATTCATACTTAAAAAGCCGCTCCTTGCAAGATCAACCCTACAACCATTAGTGATTACGTTCCAAGCCATTTTGTGTATGTTTTAATTTACTTATAGTTCATTTTTACTAACCCATCTGAATGAATTATGAAAAACAACTCCTTTTTCAACAAAAGATAGTCAAATACTCATATTATTTTCATTTAGAAGTAATAGAAGTAGTTTATAAAGTTATTATATTAGCTCTATGATTATTCTCATCATCTTCATCTTGATTTTGATATGATTTATTTCATTTTTATTTTTAAAATTTGACTTATTTTTTGATTTACAATCTTCTTTCTTATGTCCAAATTTCCCACAGTTATGACATTTACCATCAAAACTAACTTTTAAGTTTCCTAGTTTCTTGTTTTTACTAGGAGTTTTAAAAGTTGATTTTTGATTCTTGTTGAACCTAGAAGGTTTACTTTTTTATTTTTGAGCAAGAAGTGCCTGAGTGGCATTCTCTTTTGAATCAAATTTTGTCATAACTTTATCTTCCTAACCAGGAGAGCACTAAGGGTTTGCAAATCAAGAATGTCTTGTTCAATTTGATATTTAGAATTCAAAATTGAAATGAAATTTCTAAATTTTTCATGAATATTCAACTGAATAATGAAATAAAGTAATTTATCCTAAATTAAGTTATAGTTGCATCCATCTAACTAAGACTTAATATTTTTAATTTTTTCCAAATAATTAATTACTTTTTCATCTCCCTTCATGGGAGTTGTCATTAGTTCTAAAATCAATTTAATGATTTTTGATAAATGTGTACCTTCGTGCATCGATTCCAATTGAGTCCAAGCCTCACTCGGACTTTCTTGATTCCTAATATGAAGAAAAAACCATCCCGCACATTCCGTAAAATAATAGACTTCACTTCCGCACCTTTTTTTGATATGCAACAACGTTGTCTGCAGTTCTTGTCTTCAAGTTGTAGCCTTCTCAGTTCCTTTCACAACTGCCCATAGTTTGCGAGCCATGAATTACTGCCTTCAATCGAATTTTTCAAATGTTGTAATTATTCTCATTCAACATCTGATATTTATCAATAGTAAAATTATTAGACCCATTTTCACGTAAATAAATTAAGAATAAGGAGGATTAAAAACAATCAAGGTTAACAGAATCTTCCTATCGTTGTTTAAGCCTCACAATCAAAATTTGATGAATTTGCATCGAAAAGAAGGTCCTATCAAACATATAATCTATAAAAGAATGTATTAGTTTGAAAATAATAATATTCAATCGAAATGTGAGTGTTTTTTTTTTAGTTTTACATATAAATGACGACAATGAAGAATTTTTCATCATGTCCTAAAAACATACTATTTTTAATATATATATATATATATATATATATATATATATATATATATATATATATATATATATATATATATATATATATACTATTTTTCTTATTTTAAATCTAAAATAATTACCTTACATTGAATTGTATTTAGTAAAAAAATAATAAAAATAGTTTTTAAAATAGTATATAAAAATTGGAGATTTTCTCCTTTATAGAAGGGTCGAGCTAGGGACCGAGTTGTGCAAGTTAAATTAAATTCCAACCAGTATTGCTATCTAACTAACTCACTAACTCATCCACTTGTCAACGTAGCCAAGCCACAACCACTCAACTTGCCAACAATTATGCTTTGAGATCGTTGTCGGTAAAACAAACCAAGACTCTACTGAAGCCACCACTCACATTATCACTCTTTTGTTTATAAAAACATTGGATATCAAGAAATATAAATTCCAACAACATTTTGGATATTTAAATATTTCATCTACAAATTCCTTCTCCACCTAATGGTCAAATAATGGATAAATTATTTCACCACTTTAATTACCATTATAGAATACTTATTTATAAAAATTAAAATTAAAATAACAATACAAAATTAATGCCATTGTTATATTAGATAAAAGTTCTAATAATAACATAAACTATTAAATAGGAAAAGAAATACACCTCACTTTTCCTATATGCATTTTGAAATAGTTTCGATGACATTGTATTTTATTATGTTAAAATTCCATAAAATCCACTAATATATCAAGCATTTTAATTAACCAACACCAATGGAGCCACCTGGAGTGGTCAAGGAATAAAGCTAGGTGGATTGCATTAAACCTATTTTTTTCCTTTTTTTTCCACTGGCCAACCAATGCTAAGGTGGTGGTTTGTTAGTACCTTCCCCACACGATACTCTTGTTTTCACCTTCTGTTATTAATTTGCACAGGATTGGATGCAGAATATGCAAAAGCTAATGTTTGTGTAAATATTTCTTGTTATTATTGGTAGTCCAAAGGCAAATGTTTTATTTGCGTCACTGATGATTAGTGGAATTCAATCCCTCATTGCCCGAACTGCTTGCTTCCTCTGCACATATATGACCATTTTTATTAAAAAAATGCCCCCTTACAATTTGACATCTACTTTCAGCTTCAGGTATTTTCTGTCCGCTAGTTTTTGCTGCAAGCCTGAGACAGCTGCCTTCCTGCATGAGGTGCAACTAAGATAGTCCCTTTCATCATTCACAGAGATGATAAATAGAGCAGGCTATATTTTTCCATAAAGCTACTCTCTCAACATCCTTAAATCAACTGTGGCTCGAAAACAAAAAAATTATCCAACACAAATCGATGCGTATAAAATAACCAATCCATCCATGAAACTTTGATGCAATGAGGTCATCGGCATTTAGTTTGAATCAACCTCTTTTCTGACCAGTGATTAACATTGAGATTGTATCAGCTAAACTGAAAAATAGTGGCAGACCAAGTGGCTTTAGAGCTGTTTGGGTCCCTCAAATTGTGAGGAAGGTATCTGAAATATGTGAGCATCGTGGAACAATTGCCGGAGGAGATGGACCAACTCCCACACTGACACCCATTTGGCCGCTCAGAAACTGAAAAATTCGTGGAGGGAAAACTTATGGAAATGGATTTGAAAGCAATTGGCGACAAGTGCTTGCTCGATGCATCTGTTATTCAACGCTTATCGCATCTTCAAGGCCCAAAGGTTTTGAAGGCATGTACATGTTTTTAATCAACTAAGATAATCCGTTTGAATCTCCTCCACATATATGCTAATCTACGTTTTACTATTAGCGGAAATAGTTAGTTCTTAGAGGACCCATTTGCATTTTCACACTGATATTCCTTTGTGACTTCTCTCACCTAAATTAGCATTTAAATTATCGTTGAAACTATGTTTTCACATTGTATTTAACTAGGCTTCAATTCAAGGTTTAGCCAAGGTGCAAGTCAAATTTAGTCCTAGCGGCTCCTTTGCAAACAGATGATAGGGCATAAATATTAATTTGACTCTGTAGACTCTCTCAAATAAAGGGCCATATCACAGATGTTAATGTTTCAATTTAGATTATTTGAAAAATGTTGGAGCAGAATAATTTGAAGTAAATAGAAATAAATTTCCTAAAACAACTTCGACCTATTTCAAAAAGGGAAAAAATCTACGAGTTTTAGTCATTTTCATGGGCATATATTAAGTTTATATGTTGTAAGTGGGAAATTTTGCATTATTAATTAAATTAAAAATGATTTATACTATTATTCATTAGTTTCTGACATGATGCGGTGGAGGGATTTTGTTTACCAAGCCTAGGCCAATTTGAATCGAGATGCTTAGCTATTATGGTTGTTCTTATATTACCTAGGAATGTCTCCAATATACAAAAACATCGAGAGATATCGAGGTAGAAAGAACAAAGAAACTATATTAATGTCTATGAATGAATGAAATAGGTAAATGTGACTCGACTGTAGAACCAAGACAAGTAACAGTAAAAACTAGTGGAACCCAAAGTGAGTAAACACTAACCATATGTTCTAATTAAAAATACAAATAGCTTCTTTTATTATTTTTCTCAATCATCATGTCAGGTTCCTTCTTTTTAGTTGCTCTTGTGACTGCAAACATGTTTCTCTTATTGTCATTTTTATCAATTTCAACCAGATTTGGTGATTTTAGTTTTGGGAATTTTAGTCATTATGTGTTTGTCTTCATGTTGCGGTTGTGGTGGCATAACTACCTTAACCCACCAAATTCAATTTTGATTGTTTATTGTGTTGTGAACAACTTCTATAGCTTCTTGTATAATCTTTTTCCAATCAACATGCCAGGTTCCTTCTTTTTAGCTACTCTTGTGACTGCAAATAGATCTCTCTCAATGTTATTTTGTCAATTTCCAATTATCAACTATATCGGGTGATTTTAGTTTTGAAAATATTCATCCTTATGGTTTCCATGACAACATATGGCTCAAAGCTTTTGCACCTGACTTTAAGGGTGGTCCCTATAGCCCAACCTATTACATTTTCTGCAATGAATTAGCAGCCTTCCTTTCTTATGTCTTCGAATTGGCAATCATTTTCCTCTGCTACTATTACTCTTGAGTTTATTTTACCCTTGATTCCGTTGATTTTTTTGTGGATAAATTTTAAATTATGATGGGTATTCAGACGTCTTCTACAAAAACATTAAAGAAAACCATGAACAAGCATGAGTAGCAACTGACTGTAGCTGAGGGATCTGAACCAATATTTTTATTTGTACTCTTTTTGCAGATAATCATTCTTTATTATTCTCTACAGCCCTATTGCCTGCTCAATTTACTGTATCAGCTGGGTATTATGAATCAAATGTGGTATCAAATGGGTAATTTTCCTTGCTTTGTGAAGGTGATGGCGAGTATGATTTGTTTTGAATGTGAGCACTTTGTTTTAGTAGTTTTTGGCATGCCATGGTTTTAACATGTTGATCCACTTTCAATTAGAAATCTGATGATAACACACTAAATTCTTAGAGCCTATATGTCTTATAGGACAACGCAATTAATTATAACAATTATATCATACATATAATTGCTAAATTGTAAATAATGAACTACAAACAAATGGAAATTAAAAATACAGGAAAAAAACAATATTCATTAAAAAATGTGTACAAATTGGCCTTCTCTGTCAAATCCCGCAGAATGTGATCAATTTCAATTACATAAGTTCCTTATTTTCATTACTCTATTTTAATATAAAAATCTAATATGGTGAGTTGGAGGAAGCTAAGATTTTGTATAGTGGTAAGTTTTTCTTAGATATCCAAAATACAATCATATCTACTGATTAGGAATGTCATTCTGTATGCATGATAAAGAGAATGCCCAACAAGAGATATGGTAGCAATGGGAAGTGATAAGCTTCACAACATAAGGGAAAAAGAATTTCCATGAATTCATTGACACCTGAATTGATGCATTTTAAATGAAGACAACAATGTTTTTGTTAAAGCAATAATGGGTTTATATTGGGTTCGTGCGTTCTATTTCACAAATCCACTAACTAGTGATTGAACTACTTTTGTATGCAGCCCTTGTCGGCTGCCCTGAATTATTCTTGCATTCATTATAACAACTACAAGATAGCTTTATTATGTGTCTCCCACCTTATAATTTTCTTCCACGAATTTATTTTCTTTGCTCTATACATTTCTAACATTTACATTACCATAAACTACAACTTTTTGGCATGTTCTTCACAGTGCAAGCTTTATTAATAATGTCAGATATCTGATAAAACTGGAACTTCTAGAATGTTTCTCTCCACAATATGGTTCATATGTACATGCTTTGAAAAAGAACCTATGTTGTACCAAATTGTAATTGTAATGTTGTCTAACTCTATGCTAACATGAAATAATATATTTTCTTCCCCATAATGGTTGTAACTTTGAATTTCGGAAAATGAGGAAACAAAATGCCTATCTCGGAAAATGAAACATATAAAAACAATACACCTTCTTATTAGTTGCAGTACTTATTCCACATTCAACTTAAAAAGCTAGGTCATCTAAAATGTTACATAATCTATAGTCCTATTTTAGACATTGAAAAGTAAATGGCAACCTCCTTGGAAAGCAACTTCAATATTACCTACTCATAAATTCTTGTTGAATGAAGCAAATAGAAACCATACTTTTTCCTTCTCCTAACGCAACAAAGCCCTTGTTTTATTACCAACCAATGCCAAGGTAAAAATGATAAGAGATATGACCATTCAAAGCAAAAATAAATAAATAAAATAGGCTCGCGCTTATATCGAAAAGTTTTTTTAAATTTTTATTAGATTATTATGAACCTAGACACATTTACTAAACATACCACGTATTATTACTAATCATTTCCCATGTAATATTCTAAGCATGGCGAAGCAAATAAAAACCTACGTGGTCCATTGGCCAACCAAAGAAAAAAAAATAAAGTGGCATATTATGTTTAAGTGGCTACATAGGATGGGAAAATGCACTATTATAAGGTATAAATACTAATCATTTCCCATGTAATATTCTAAGCGTGGCTAAAGCAAATCAAAAAACCTATGTTGTTGGTTACTTAATTTAATAAACATTACCAAATGGCTCTAGTACCATATTAGGTCAAAGGGGATAAATAATCAGTATAGAAGATTTATTAATCAAAACATTAATAAATAAACATTTAACAAAACAAATAAATGAAATAACACTCTAACACCGTATTTAACGTGGAAAACCCCAATGGGGTAAAAACCCACCGATAAAGAATTTTTCATATTGGAGAAAATTTTACACGGTTAATAACCCTTTCCTCATTCCTGCTCCCTATTTTAACCCAATGTGAATTCAATTCCCCGATTATGGCCCATGGCCATATTTAAATAACCCCAAGGGTTATGAATATTAAGGGTTAGGAACAAGAAGTTTGAGGTTGGGAAAATGGTGTTACTATATGATTCTAAGTTTCTGCGCCATCCTGGGAAGTTGAAAGTCCATTGGTTAGGTCCTTACACAATCTCGTACATCCTTGTCTCGGGCGCATTCTAGTTCTGGCGTTGGATGGGACGAAGTTTCTTGGACACTTCAATGGGAGTAGGCTGAAGCCCTACTATAAATAAATCTTCTTGGTGTTTGTAAATAAGGTAGTTTTTCTAGTTAGTTTAGAAGTTTCCTTTATGCTTTCCCTTTCTTGTGTTTCCCTTTCGCGTTGTTGTTTTGTTTTGCACCTTGGGTGCCAGTAACCTTATTGCTATTTTTGAGAATTTGTGAGTGCGCAGAGGACCACATCATTTTAAGTGTGGGGTGGAGAAATGTGAAGGAGTGCATGATTAAGGTACTAAGGAAGTTGTGTTGAATGGCTCGGTTGAAAGAGGTATACGAAGAAAGATGGAAGACGAATGGTTGGTGCCAGGGTAAAGCTACTTATAGATCCCACGTACTAAGAAGGAGAAAGCACATTTAAGCAACATGAGGTAGGTGAAATCAAGAATTAAGATAGAAGAAGTGCCTTCGGTGCAGGTTACGCGCGCACAAGAGTCTCTTGTCATGTTAGATTGGTTGCGCACTAGAAGGTTGGAGGAGTTTTCGCGCAAGGTTGGGTGCGTGAGTGAAAGCATGAAGATGGGATTTGTTTGAAAAAGTCACATTAAATGAACAAATTACGGTGGTAGGTGAAGTAGCATTTAATGTTCAAAAAGAGAAAAGCTATAAGTAAAGGGTCAAGGCTCTTTCATTTTCACTTTGCAAAATAGAGAAAGGAGCGAGTTTTATAAACTAGGGTTTCCAGATTCGATTGTGTGAAGAAAGACCTGCGAGATCGAAGCGTGAGTAGCCAGTTTGAGTTTGCAAACCAGAAGGAAGGGGTTACATGGGCGTGAAAAGGGTTGTAAGGAGGTGTTGTCTTGTGGAGTTAATTTGATCCCAGTTAGGGTTCGAAAACTAGGGCACGGGTTCAAGAGAGTTATATCACGGATTTGAGATCGGAGGTTGGAAGAATTGGAAGAACAGAGTAATAAAAGACCTCGACAATGGCACCCAAGAAAGGAAAGGGCAAGGGCAAGGTGAAACAACAAGAACCCGACGTAAACACAAACGAAGAATGGTATGCAGAGATGCAATACCCAGATGGGGTGATGATGGGGAAGGAGTGGGAATCCCACCTGAGAAATGTACCTGTAAGTGATTATAATCACCGAACAAACATGATAGAGAAGGAAATGGCACTAGAATTAGTGCGCCCCACCAGTAAACGAACACCAGAGGGCTTGTCGATATACAATGATGACGTTAAGGTCAAAATAGAGAAGGCAGGGCTGTTGTAACTCTATGAGTTTCCCTATTTTGGAAAATCGAGCACCTGTACCAATGGTTAATGTCATGGGTACATGAATATTACTTCCACTTTATAGGGCATAAGATGCACGTTACTCCCCAACTTATCTCACAATTTACAGGCCTCATATGTGAGGGAGATAGCTTGGAAGATGACCTAGGTGACAAGGAGGCTATTCAGAGACCATCACCGAATATGCCTGCAAGAAGGGGTCGAGGTATTATGACATTTCAGACATCAAGGACCCCATGATGAAAATGGCCACACATCTGGTGACTAAGCTGAATGGCCAGGAGAGGTGGACCTAGGTCAACAAACCCTGGTTACATGTCTATAGGAAAATTACAGAAGGCACCATATACAACTTATCCGCATACATCACAGAAGAAATCGTTAAGTGCGCGAAGGAAGGTGATAGAATCCTCTTCGGAAACGTCTTGCTCACCATTGTATTTTCAGAGATTGGAGTGCCTGACGCACCAGACAAGTTTGTATGGGAGTACCCCACCGAGGATCCTTCACCCGAAGAGGTTTGAGAAGTATGCATGTGATACAATGACAACACCCCACAAGGTGCAACTGGAGAAATGGTATACGTGCCTAAGGAACACGTTCGGGGTAGAGTGGAGAATCCCTGAACAACTCCCAACAACCACTGAGGGGGAATCCAAATTTTTGTTTATCAACATTTCTACTTGGGAAGATTCAAGCTAATAGATGAATCATGGAGCCCTTGGTGCAAGCTTCCCTTCACATTCACTACTCAATACTTCCAAGCGGGAGTGAATAAATTTAAGGAATCAAAGAAGTTAAGGCTGGAACTAGGTAGTCTGGACCGGGAGCATAGGGAGATGAGAAAGAAGCTGAATTACCCCAGTGGCAAGTGCATGTACATGGAGAGGTACATGTCGCATGAGATCCAGATGACAAGGCCGATGACACTACCCATCACTGGAGGATCCACGACACGTGTGTACCTCCATATAAGGCCAAAGTTTGAGAAGGGTGCATATCTAGGAGAATGATGTCTCCATACCTAAGGATCCCATGGGTAGGAAGAAGCCCACGCCAAAGAAGAGAGGGAGAGGAGAAGAAGAAGCACCAAGTGTGCAGACTGCTCAGACAGTGAGCATGCCAACAACAAGCGCCAAGCCAAGCACTTACATACGCGGAGAAAGAAGTCCCCGGTGAAGGAAAAGACACCAGAAGTAGAGGCACCTAGGCAACCCCTCACCAAGGAAGAGTCACTGAGGGAGAAGATAAGGTGAATCCCTATTCAAGAGCCACCTCTCAGGAAAAAGCAGAGGGTAGATGAGGAAGCTGACTCGGAGGTGACCGACAACATGGAGAAGTACATGGGCGGAAGAGGGGATGAGAGTGAAGAAGATGATGGCGAGGAAGATGAGCCTAAAAAGACCAGAGCCACAGGTCTTCAAATCTACGACTCGGAAGAGGAGAGTGGAGATGAGAAGCAAGAGTTCATATTCGTGCGGCGCAAGGGCGCACAAGGATGAGGAAGACACCGGAGACATGGAAAGGAATGAAGAGGTTGGTGGGGAAAAGTAGGGAGCAATAAGTTTTATGAAGGAGCAGATCACTAAGGTGGTGGAAAGAGAAGCAAATAAAATGCTCAAAGCCCTAGTAGACCAAGAGTTGGAGCACAACGTGGACATAGTGCTGAAGGAAGGGAAGGAGGAGAATATTGAAAAAGAGCATGACAACCTGGGAGGAGGTCCCACTCTAACAGTAAGTTTCCCCAAAGGTGTGTGCTCAGGCAGGAGGACTCTTGATACGGAGCAGAGGCAAGTAATGGGCTACGTTGATGACATGAAGAAGGTGCTACGCGCGCGATTCCAAAGCACTATACCCACAAAAAGGATTTTAGCCATGGGGTCTTTTGAAAAGGAGGGCACATACCCTAGAACAAAGAAGATGCTCTCTTGGGCGTTTGAGTCCCACATTGATGAGCCAGACTTTGAATTTTATCAGGGAGCACTCATAACATTGCTAGAATCTAAGGGGGTCAATCCCTTAGTGAATGCTCAGAGCTCTCGGACGAGAAAGTCTGCAACGCACTCAACAAGGTCGCAGTTGAGACCGAGGCTAGACTCTTCGCATGCAATGATAGGATAAGAGTATTAGAGGAAAAACTAGGGAAGAAGGAAGAGGAGTTGGTGGAGAAGACCTAGAGCTTAAAGCAGGAAGAGTTGATTAGCACACAACTAAGGTGCGAGTTAAAGGAAGAGAAGATAAAGGTGCAAGAAGTATACAAGAAAATGGATTCTATCAAGGGCGCCATCCTTTTAAAGCACCCAGACTTAGCACCGCCGCACAAAAGTACTCGTCCCTTCTGGAATGTATAGAAGATCTAACGTGCGTCCTCACTATGGAGAGACGACCTTTGGCCTGGAGTCTACAGAAGAAGTGGCCACGTGCTTGAAGGAGGAGGACAGATTGAAGGTGGTAGCGCTCGTTGCTGAGTATAGCCAAGTGCTCACAGAGGTTAAGGTCACTGCCCAATCTGTGGAGGCCGCATATGATACATGCACAGATAGAGATAAGGTGGCAAGCTCCTTGGTCGCCACACTCGAAGTGGAGCTAAAAGAGTTCCAAGAAAAGAACAAGGGGAACAGGGTAGAAAGGGACAAAGTTCTGGCCAAGTAGAGAGAAAATCAGAGGCAATTGAAGCCTTAAGGAGTTTGATCAAGGCCCAACTAAAGGAACTATACCCTCAAATTACCAGGAGGATGGACAAGCTCAAGACCTAGGCAAAGAGATGGAGCAGATCGTGGACACTTTGGGCACCTAGGGAATTGGCCTGAGTTTTGACAAAGTGAGCACCCTAGGTGGGCGACCTCTATCAGAAGGCACAGGGTGAGGTTGAAGTGTGGAATAAGCTAGAGGCAGACTTATGGAAGGATTTTCCTAGCTTGTTGAATTAATGCTCCCCATTCTTCATTCTTTCCCCAATTCTTTCATTCCCTTATTCTTTTGTAAAGTGTAAGATTATACATTGGTTCCCTAAGGCAGCATGCATCTTGGTTGAGTAAAGTGTTTCCAAGGACAGAGAACAAGCATAGTGTGGGGTGATGTTGGACCCCTGGAATATTGGCCAAGTATGAAGGCACATAGGCGCGCAAGGTCCCAGTTATGGAAAGGCGCGCAAGGCAAAAGCGCGTAAGAGAAAGGTTTAAGGAAGCACATAGCACGTGCGATGCGTGAAAGGAGGTTCGGGACTTAGTCAATTTGAGTGCCCAGGGTAGAACATGTGAAAAGCATGACCGGTTGTGTGTGGATAAGGTGCCACTGGCGACAGGTTGGCCCAGATAGGGGCATGCCTTGGATGGAATCTTCTAGAAGAACATCATGAGATAAAGTGGAAAGCTCAGGCCTAGGAGAAGCATGCTCGCATGAAGGACCACATTTGACACTTGGCACCAGATCTAAGGGTGTTGGAGGGCGAGTTGGCAGTGTAGGAAAGTGATAAATACAAGTGCCTGTGGAGTAAAAGATATACGAGTTTGAGATATAGCGGGTTAGAGAGAGTGTGAGTTTGAGAGACAGCATGGGTGGAGCTCTGCATAATTACTGTGAGGACTCTATTAGTGGATAGTTGCATCAAGGAGAGAATGTACTAGGCATGAAGTTGTAAATTTTCTTTTGGTAGCTTAGTTACATAAGTCCAGTGAAATGCATGACTGTGGTCTGCTTCTCTATGACACTCTGTAATGGTTCAATGAATGTAATGAGGTTACCTGATATAATATATACATGAATATCAATGGTTCTAATGCATATTTCTCTCTCATGAGTTCTCTTTCCTTTCATGCTAAGTATGAATGCTTGTATATTTCTTTCTGCCATAATACATGTTTTGGATTTTGTTAAAGCACTCGATCTGAAGTGACTGCAAGGATCTAGAGGCTATTCTAAGCCCTATGGTTCTTGTATGTCTTAACTTCCCTCTTGGAAACTCTTACACTAATCATAGATGATGTTTCCCACTAAACTCACATAAAAGAGAGACTCGGTACCGCGCGTGCCTCGGGTGAGCACTCAGCTTTCGTTGGGTGATAGGTCGGCACGCATGGGGTTCCTTCCTTTTGTGATGGGAGTAAAAATGACTACAATCACTTACAGGTACATTTCTCGGTGGGATTCTCACTCCTTCCCCATCATCACCCCATCTGGGTATTGCATCTCTACATACCATTCTTCGTTTGTGTTTATGTCGGGTTCTTGTTGTTTCGCCTTGCCCTTTCCTTTCTTGGGTGCCATTGTCGAGGTCTTTTTATTACTCTTTTCTTCCAATTCTTCCACCTTCGATGTCAAAACCACGATATAACTCTCTTGAACCCGTGCCCTAGTTTTCAACCCTAACGGGATCAAATTAACTCCACAAGATGGCACCTCCTTACAACCCTTTTCATGCCCATGTAACCCCTTCCTTCGGTTTGCAAACTCAAACTGGCTGCTCATGCTTTGATCTCGTAGGTCTTTCTTTGCACGATCGAATCTGGAAACCCTAGTTTATAAAACTCACTCCTTTCTCTATTTCGTAAAGTGAAAATGAAAGAGCCTCAACCCTTTACTTATAGTTTTCTCTTTTTGAACATTAAATGATACTTCACCTACCACCATAATTTGTTCATTTAATGTGGATTTTTCAAACAAATCCCGTCTTCAGTGCTTTCACTCACACACCCAACCTTGCGCAAAAACTCCTCCAACCTTCTGGCACATAACCAATCTAACATGACAGGAGACTCTTGTGCGCGCGTAACCCACACCGAAGGAACTTCTTCTATCCTAATTCTTGCTTTCACCTACCTCATGTTGCTTAAATGTGCTTTCTCCTTCTTAGTACGTGGGATCTACAAGTAGCTTTACCCTAGCACCAACCATTCTTCTTCCATCTTTCTTTGTATACCTCTTTCAACCGGGCCATTCAACAAGGATTTTCAACACAACTTCCTTGGTACCTTAATCATGCGCTCCTTCACATTTCTCCACCCCACACTTAAAACGATGTGCGGTCCTTTGCACACTCACAAATTCTCAAAATAGTAATAAGGTTACCGGTGCCCAAGGCACAAAACAAAACAACAACGCGAAAGGGAAACACAAGAAAGGGAAAGCATAAAGGAAACTTCTAAACTAACTGGAAAAACTACCTTATTTACAAACACCAAGAAGACTTATTTATAGTAGGGCTTCAGCCTACTCCCATTGAAGTGTCCAGAAACTTCATCCCATCTAGCGCTTGTAACTGGCACGCGCCCGAATCAAGGATGTACAAGATTGTGTAAGGACCCAACCAATGGACTTTCAACTTCCTAGGATGGCATAGAAACTTAGAATCATATAGTAACACCATCTACCCAACCTCAAACTTCTTGTTCCTGATGTGGCGATCATGCCAAGCCTTTTGCTTTACTTTTTTTGTTGTTTGGCTCCACCTGGTGAGTGACTGTCTCTCATCCAGCTTCATTAACTCATCAATCCTTTCTTCTAGCACTTGTTCATTGTCTAATCCTCCTACGCACGCTATTTGTAGAGAAGGTAACATAAATTCAACCGCAAAACAACTTCCATGCCAAACACCAATTGAAATGGTGTGGCTTTGTTTAGCCTTTTATACGTTGTCCTGTAAGCCCATAATACTGCCGATACTTTGTCATCCCAATCTTGTCTTCCGACATCACAAATTTCACAAGGTATGACTCGAAGATCTTGTTAAATGCTTCCATGGTTCCATTTGCTTATGGGTGATAGGGCGTAGTCTTGTGATGAGCCACCATGAACTCTAATAATAGGATCCTCACAGTCTCATTCAAGAAATGTGTACCCCTATTGCTGGTCAAACTCAATGGGCATCCATATCTTGTGATAATGTTCTCCCACAAGAACCTTGCCATTATTGCTATCGTGCGACCTTTAGTTGGGGCTGCCTCTCGCCCATCTTATGAGATAATTCATGCAAGTGATGACATAACGTGACCCATTCGTACGTGTTCTTTGGTGTAATAGGTCCCACAAAGTCTATCACCCACTTTTCAAAAGGCTCCATGCTAGGAATAGGGCGCAAAGGCATTTTGTCTCTCCTTCCTGGTTTGCCAATGCACTGACAATGGTCACACGCTTTACAATAATCTCTACAATATTTGTATAAGGTTTCCCACCACAAACTTGCCATTAATATCTTGCGCGTAGTGGCATCACCTGCATAATTCCCACCCGCACTTCCTCCGTGTGCTTCCTCCATGATGGTCAGCGCTCATGCTCTAAGACACACCTGCACAAAACTTCATCATGTCCCAACTTGTATAAGTCTCCACTGATTAACATGTAGGGCGCGACGCGTATGGCCAACTGCTTCTTTTCTAATGTCTTCATTCCATCTGGTGCCACACCTTCCTTTAAAAATATTGCAATCTCTTCCAAATATGAGGCGCGCGCCGTAACCTAAACAATTGCGCGTCTGGAATTATTTCCTTAATACTTTGTGCATCCTCCCCTGATCTATTCTTGATAGATGATCGTGCCCACATTGATTTTATAGGTTTTACTACAACAAAGAATTAAAACTCTTGAAACAACAACACCCATTGACATATGCGTCCTTGTAGAACAGGTTTGTTCACTAAATACTTTAATGCCATGTGGTCGGTGTAAAACACAAAGGGTGTTGCCAGCAAATATTGTCTAAACTTGAAGAGTGCGTAGATCATTGACAATACCTCATGCTCGGTTGTGGCATAGTTTTGATTTACTTCGTGTCACTTTCTGCTTACAAAACACATAGGATGATAACCAATCCCTTCACTGGCCGTGCAAGCACTACTCCAATGGCGGTCCCTGAGGCATCTACATGGACATGGAAGGGCTTGTCCCAAGAGGGAAAACGTAAAATAGGTGCGGTGATAAGCCTATATTTTAATGTATCAAACGCCCTCTGCTTGTGCCTCTCCCCAATGGAAGGAAATTTTATGTCTAAGAAGCTCCTCTAAAGGCACGGCGATCTTGGCATATCCCTTAATGAATTTTCTGTAATAGCCCATATGCCCAAGGAATCCATGCACTGCGCTCTGGCTAGTAGGCTCCCTTAACCCCACAATAATTGCAACCTTAGCGAGATCTACCAATAAGCCCTCCTTACATATGATATGTCCTAATAAAGTCCCAAAGGGTGTAGCAAACACACATTTCTTAATGTTGAGGGATATCCTCAATTGCCTACACCTCTCAAACATTAACCTCAAATTGTCACAATGGTCCTTAACTAGACCATATACTATCCAATCATCCAAATAGACCTGAAGAAACTTATGGATGAATTCTGGAATGCTTGCACCACTATGCGCGAAAAGACAGGTTGGCACATTCTTCAATCCAAAGGGAATGACCGTATATGTAAAACTTCCCCACTCAGTGGTGAAAGTTGTCATCGCTGGTCTTCCTTTGCAATCCGGACTTGGTGGTACCCTGAAAATCCATCCGTAAAGGAATAGATCTTGCACCCAACGAATCCTTCCAAAATTTCTTCAGTGAAGGGGGTCAAAAAGGGATCAATGACACAAACTACGTTCAATTCCCTATAATCCACACAAATCCTAATCCGCCCATCCTTCTTGATGCTAATTACCATCAGGCTTACCCACTTTGATTCTTCTACTACCTCAATGATCCCAGAAGCTATCATTTTGTCTATCTCCTCCTTGACCTTCACACGTAAATTGGGATTCATCCAGTAGGGCCTTTTCCTAACCGAGCACGCACCATCCTTTAGTTTTATCTTCATCTCCCCCAAGGAATGGTGAACGCCTTTGAGCTCATGGTACCCGCGTGGGAATAAATCCTCAAATTCATGTAGCAGATCAATGATCTTAGATACTTCCCTCTCCATCCAGTAATCTCCAATAATAACTTCCTTGGGTTCTTCTCCTAAACCGATGTTAACTTTCTTCATTTTTAAAGGCTCATGGTAGGCGTGCATGTGAGTATCTGCATTGTCCACTACCTCGCATGTCCCTATAAAATGGATAACATCTAAGCTTTCCGATTCCTCTCCATCAATCACATATACCAACTTTCCCTTCTCCTTTTCCAAACATGCACGCTCAAGTCAGTAACTCTTTTGTTTCCTCTACTTCTTCAAAGTGTGCCTCCGATCTGGTTCACCTAGTAATTCCAATAGCCTATCTTCTCGTCCTAGCACTATCCCCCATGGTAAGGCACTTGATATCCTGCAAGGCCTTATCAACTGATGGTTTGGTACTCTGATACTCAAAGGTTTGAATAAGGTCGCCGTAAGCTCTTGCTAATTCCTTATTTGGCGGCGTGTCTCCGAATGAATGTACCATGCACACACGTAACCCTATAGTGTAGAATACAACTTATGCACCCAGAGGGATGGTGGCAAAGCTTCCGCGCCTTCTCTCCAGACCCGTTCACACTCTTGGATATGGAAAGAGGTGGGCTCCTTCCCATGGTAGTCTTTGATGATGGTGGGTACATTGCTCCTAGAAAATCTGACAGAGAGAGCAATTCTTACCTCGCACCACTCCAAAAGGCTCTCTTGATGTGTGGCCCACCACCAAGCTATTGTGTTAAGTAAGACATAACTTAACATCCCCTCCATTCCTTTCCATCCTTCCACTGAGCTTCCACCTCCTACAGAAATATCTCAGGGAAGGCTCCTCCTGAATACTTGGGTAGTTCTTTTCCTCCAAGGTGCTTAACCATGTGTGCCTTTGTTACCTTAGTCACCGATCCTCTCAACTATCATCCCATCAATTCGTAAGTTCCATGTGCCTAATTTTCACATGCTAGGCTGGTGGTATCACTCATTGACTAAGCATCTTCAAACTAGATAACCCCATTAGTAGGGTGTACCATCTCAGGGTCTCTGATTGAGTGCACATAAATCCTGTCCAGAACTTCCTCCCCCAACGGTTCAATATAGGGTGTTGACTTCCCATCAGCCAGGGTATAATGACTCATTCCTCCTTGTTCTCGAAGCTGATGTACCCTTTGTTGAACCGAAGGTCTGCATTGTTCTTGTAACACCAAGGGTGCCCAAGTAGTGCTGGGAAATTGTCCACCTCGGCGAGCACCAAGACTTCGAAGTCCCCAGTAAACTTGGCTCCCTAGATAGTAATAGCTACATCCTTCAAGACACTGATGGGCATTGCCTTAGTCTTTTTTTCCATATACAACACATTCAAAGATGGTTGTAATGCAGGTCTTCCCATCTGATGCCATGCATCCAAAGTCAAAACATTAACCTCCGCGCCTGTGTCAATGAGGATATTGCTGAGGAGCCATCCATCTACAACTGCATTCAATGTAATCTCCTTGTCATAGTCGAAGTTTGTGAGGGGGAAGGTTCACGTGCAAGACCTATCTCTCGCACTCTTCTCTAGTGCATGGTACCTTCTCTCTCAACTAGGATCCTAGCAAGGGAATGATATTCTCTTGCCTTAGCATTTTACACACCTCCTTGACCTCATCCAAGTCATCCTTTTACACCTCGACTCTCCTTCCTTGTTCCTCCCTCCTGGATTTCTCCTTTAGACACTAGATCTCCCCTTGTAAGCTCCGAATAACATCCATGGTGTCCTAATATATCTCCTTTTGATGCGCGGGATCTGGATACTTTCCATGAACGACCTCCTCCCTTGAAACCAGGGTTTTTTTACTTGGTACCTCTTTTGTGTGCGCGGCTTCGCCTTGTTACTACAAGACAGGGTTCCAAACTCCGCATCCCGTGTTACCCGAGGCATCCACTGTATGTCTTCCTTCTTGATGCTGATCACTACAAAGGTGCTCTTGTCCTTCCGATGCTTTGCTGATTCGTATGCTCAAATAATTCTAGGCACTCCTCATACTTATGCTTCTTCCCACACCACGAGCACTACAACAGTGCAGGAACTCACATTTGTAATGTTCTGTAGATCCACAGTTGAAACATGTTCCGCACGGGAACTCACTCCTTCCTCCTCCACGGTTACCTCAACCACAGAATCCTCCTCGAAAACCCTTCTACGCGTGCCTCCATCTGTGCACTCCTCATAACGGTGATCATCACCTTTAGAACCACTGCAATGTTGGTTTGGCGCACCCCATGATCAATGGCCTCATGGATCTAATCAATGAGCCTACAGTCCTTAGTATCATGGGTTGTAGAGGTGTAAATTTTGTAATAACAAGATACATTCTTCCTGATTGCGCATGCGCAAAGAAGGGACATCTACTTACATCATGGTCCCCATGACAAATTTCACAATCTATTATCATAGCGCACACCATCCTCCTGGGAAATTATCCTTAATGTGCCCCTCTACTTCACAATTTATGCACCACAAACCATTGCGAGTCTCATGGGCTGAGTTCGCAGATAATTTTTCCAACTACTTGGCCATAACAGCAATTTGAGCCTCTAAGAATGGGCTAATGCCAGTATCAACACTACCAACAACCTCGGCGCGTAGGGCAGCCTCCAATGCCTTGCACGGGTTTGTAAAATTTTTATGAGATAAGGCCCTTCTAAAAGGTGTGATCAGCCCTCCAACAAACCACTGAGCATGCTGTGAAGGGTGAATATCATATGATAATTTAGACAAGAGAGTTTTAAAATGTGCATCATACTCCCGCACACTCTCTGCCATTCCTTGTTGAATCTCCTTCAAAGCGTTGATGCTCTTCTGCTCAAACTCAGGAATGTGGAACTCTGCCAAGAATGCATTCTTTAAAGCAATGTAGTCCACCACCGTTTGATGAGGGTCATACTTCCTATACCAGCTATGTGTGCGCCCTTGCAACGTGGTTGCAAACTAACTAGCCTTCTATTCTAGGGTTGTGATACCCTTCGCGCGCCATAGCAGTTCACACTTGTGAACATGTTCCGTAGCATCCTCAATGCCCATGTAATCTGGAAAATGTAGAAAAATTCAAAGAATACCCGAGGTGGTGGTTGGAGTCCCTGTCCTCCCGATCCGAGCCTTGGTTCCCTCACGTGTTTCCTCCACCACCGATCCACCAGTCCACTGTGTCCCGTGCCTCTAGAGCCACTAGATCCACCAAAACCACTGGGTCCAATAGGGAATGTAGGAGCTGTTCAAAGCACCCCCATGATCCCACCGAACTTTACGTCCAATGGTGCGTGATAGCGCCCGCTACCACTATTGTTTCCCGCGCCACTCCTAGATGCGAGACCAAAATCTTGTACACTTGCTCCTTGTCCAAAGAATCCTCCGAATAATGGAATATGTGCAGCCATAGAAGAAGGAACTAAAAATTATATCTCCTAGGCATGGATTTGTCTCTTCCACCGATATCAATCAAGGTCAATAACACTTCTGGTTTGGGAAAACCAAGCATTAGGGATCATTCACTGGGTGGGTTCGGATACGCACCGATGACTCTCCTTTCTCTGTGTGATGAACTCTCACCGGAAGCTAAAGGGGTCCCTCACACGCTTGCAAGATGGGGTAGCATAGACTGCTCAAGTTCCACATCCTCCACGTGAACCTCAACTCCTTCCCACAACATCTATCTCCAAAGATCCATCACACTAGCAGCCTCGCATCATCTAGTAATCTCCCTTTCACGTGCTTCACTATACTTGAGCCATCTCTCTTCCCTCTCCTTCTTTGTCATGATATCTGCCATCTTCCTCCACCCAAGCTCCCTTACCCAATGCTCAAAATGGTTTAGTTGGCCATTGGGAACGCCTCTAAACTCATGGTAACCATCAATATCTTCATAGCTAGAGGAATAACATGTAGAAACGTTCCTCTAGGTTCTTGTAGAAATTCAAACTCAACAACCTCCGGACAAGAATATGTAGAAATGGCATACTCTAGAGTGTAGCTAGCCAATACTCCTCTCCACCAATGATCTATAGCACGGGTCCACGTCAGATCTGCATCCTGTAGCCTTTGGTAGTCTTCTTTGGTCCACATATGCGATCCATAATGCCAACTTGATCTAGACGCATAGGCTGAAAGCCATTCATATAGTTC
>CM031237.1:14895613-15137195 GCA_018340775.1 Taxus wallichiana var. yunnanensis
TGAGTGATACTAGTAAGTGATGCTAGGTTAATGCTAGGTCCCTCATTATGGTCGCATAACTTTATATTTATAGGGTTCTCTTTATCTAATTTCGTAGTTAACCTTAAAAAGGCCAAAAACAAGAAAGATAAAGATGCCAAACAACTAGAAAGAGCCCAAAAAGTGGCGAGAAAGTGCAAAAGGATTGGGGTGCCCTTAGTGAGACTAGGGGGCCCACAGGGTGCCCAAATATTAATCTAGGGTCTCGACCAAGGCTAAAATAATGCGGATGATGTGTTCGACTGGCATATGGGTTTAAGAGGTCGGTAATGAAAAATAAAATAAAATAAGATGGCCAAAAGATGGGGGTTGATTAGTACTTTCTTCACTCAAAACCTTTAAATAATAGTATGAGACTGGACTAAATAATGTCTAAAGTGCACAATTTTGTGTCTACAATAAGTGGCATATGGCTATGCACATACTTTTTGTAATCTTTTTATTTCTTCGCAACAATTATTATTTTGTTCCTCCACCTGGATCTCAAGGTTTTTGTGATACCTCCAAGATTGGGAATGACAACTTGTTAAGTCATTCTTGGTTCACTTTTGAGCAATCCTTGAATCCATGGGAATCACTCTTCAGGAGTTGACATGATATTGGTCACTAGAGCACCTTTCAAAATTTTGATGTAGGATCACTTCTTATTCATTATGGGAAAGTTCCACCATCTGAAAAGACATACTCGGATGCTCTTGAATAGAAGCATGAGATTTTGATTATTCACACAGGGTGGCTTGAATACTTACATCCTTGGACTAGCTCACTTGATTTGCTTTTCAGAGAGAAGACAATGGATTCGAGACACGATGTTTCTAACTTTCCCGATGAGTTACAATGACCTCCTTTGATGGATTGACCATGCTACCAGGTGTTTGATTGAGTGTTTAAGAACACTATGACATCAAATGAAATTAGGATGATTCCTTGTTCTTGCATTCATGATGCCACACATGAAGATCACCTCTTTAGCCTTTGTTACTTCAGAGTACTTGAATGAGATCAAACCTGGGATGTTTGTATACCTTTGTGCTCAGATGGTTCCGATGAGTTTCTCATTTTAATTAAGAATATGATGACTTCCTTGATGATGTTGGATTTCAATGGGATCATTGGCACTTTTCAAATCTTTTCCAACTGCACAATGTCCCTGAATTTCACTTGTCACGCATGGATATGTTCTACCTCACTCTTTGACACAATTGTGATCAAGATGATGCTTCAAGATCCTTTTGGAGGGTTTATTTTATTTTTTGAGCTATGAGATAACTTTATAACCATGTGGGGATGGAAAAATTTACCGAGATAAGAGAAAATGGAGCCAACGACAACTTTTTGCACCAAAAATTAAAACTTTCTATTTTTGGCAAGTGGGACTAAAGAGCTACTATTTTGGGGAAATCTACCTTTTTCTCAAATTTTCTCTTCTAAATCTCGTGGCACACTTAATTAACCACCATTGATGATGATTTACCATTTTTTAGAAAGTTTCTATTTTTATTAAGTTACTTTTTAGAACCTGTTATTTTGGGAAAATTGTCTATTTTGACCTACTTGATGTTCCTTACTATTTCCAAACATGTTGAATGATTGGAGCTTGAAAATTTGAGAGTTTACTATTTTTAGCATGTGTGTGTGTCTTAGTAACTGGTCAAAATGTTTCCAATTTTCAGTAAAATCACCATTTTTGGATTCGGCTTTGCACTGGGATCTCGTGCTCCAAGTTTCATCATGTTCCATCACCTAAAACTCTTGTAGAATAAAAAGATTTTTTTTTCGGAATGAGGGTTTTAGGACTGCTACTATGTGATGGAATCCATTAATGGAGGATTAGAGCTTCAGTGATCGTAAGGGATCCAGTGAGGAGAAAATCATCGAAAAGCTTGGTGCAATTAGTTTTTTGTTAGCAAGTTATGGGAAAAGCTCCATTTTTATAGACATGGTTGGTATGAAATGTGGTGGGAATCATGGTTCTTATGTTCTTATGTTTTAATAGGTTTAATGTCTTTGATAATGGACTGAATGTTCAAACTATGTAAATAAATAAACTTGGAAACAAGTTTGTTATATTTTTAAGTTACGCGATAACCACTTTTTGATCACAGTGAGAAAGTTTCTTATGTTTCAAAACTAGGGTTTTGATGGCTTGTGTATGGGGAATTTTTCACCCCATGTCCCCTTGGGAATTGGGAAAAGGAGGACAAGAAAATTCACTTCAAATAAATCATGACAAGTGTTTTCATGAGGTACGAGGAGAGAGAGATGGAGAAAGAATGATTTGGCACATGAAAGCCGAGAGTTGGACATATGGATAACTTGAGGAAGGGCTAGGATGGGGAACATTTTTTTATGTCCCCTCTATCCCATTGGGAATGGGTATGAGGGATAAGAAAATTCACCCTAACCAAATCATGACAAGTGTCACTCTATGGTGCGAGGAGAGGGAGATGAGCTTAGCTTGATTAGCACTACGTCAGCCGAGCTAGGTCATATGGGGACTAAAGAGGAGGGTCTATGAGGGGAATTTTGTTTTCCGTTCTTTCCCATAGGGAAATGGACAAGAGGGAAACAAAATTGCGCCATGAAGCCAAAAGGTGACATTTTCATTATTAGATAAGAAACCTTGTTCTTGTGCAGGATGAATTCTCCGATACTGGAAGCCACCAGCAACCTCGAATGATGGAGGGCTTAAGGTGCCTCGAGATGTGGAAGTATAATCATGAGTGCTAAATGATGGATTTGTGATAATATCTACAAAACTAAAACATATATGATTAGATCAATGTATGCGGGGGTTTCCTGGACAATGTCGATTCCAATAAGTTGTCAACTTCCTTGGAGGGTGTTAACCCCCATGTCCATAAAGATGGCAATAAATGATGAATAGTAGATAACATGCGAAAATAGAGAAATACAAAATTCTAAGTAAACTAACTAACGAGGGCACTTAATTGGTGCTCTGATATGGAGATGAAATGGGCATCAAGATGGCAAGATGATGAACAATGTCAAAGATTTCTCCAACACTCCTCACCTCTAACTGCTAACAATGGCAAAGGTTTGCCTTGACCTCAAACTTGCAAAACTTATTTCAGAATTTTCTTATTATCCTTCAAACCTTATTCAATATTTTTAGAATTTTCTTATTATTTCTAAAACTTCCAGTTGTTTGAATGAGGGGGAAGGCATGTATATATATAGTCTAGGGAGGGGTTAACTGAGGGATGTTAGGTAACCCTGGTTTCCAAAAGTAACCTTGATTACAAGACATGATTTGAATGAGAATAGATTTGATATGAATTGGATTTGATGGAGTGGGGCTCATGATTCAAAAAGAAAGGATGTGATATTGAGTGGGGACATGATTGAAAAGGTTAGGTGGAATAATGCATCCCATGAGGATTATTTTGAATTTAGGAGTGGGATGTCGGATGTGTATATTATTATTCAATTTATGGGTGGGGCTCATGAATTGAATAATATTGGCATATTGATTATTAGGGGAGGTGAAAGGATTTGATTTTATTGAGTGGGGTTGATGGTGGGTGTAATAGTGGATTTGATGTGGATGAGTGGGGTGATGTGACCTAATTGGAATATTTGGATAATGAGGTTTAAGGGGATCAGTTAATCAATCAAAATTGATTAATTAAATATGTTGTTTTGGTGGGAAATGGGATTCACATGGATAATCCTACTAAAGGAGAGAAAACATGGGGTGATACCAAAATTTGGTGTCTACATTTGCCCCTTTTTGTTGAGTGGTGTGCAATAACAAGGCATGAAACAAAAATGATGAAAAGATTGAGTTTCCCCCTTAAATGTGGGATGGACAAGCTAAGGAACAACGATCATGAGTTTAACAAAGATAGATGGTAAAGATTGGATGGGTGAAGAAAATATGGATGAGACGCATAACCAAGGCAAGATGCCCCAGACAAAAGGATTGCAAGAACAATGAAAAACATGGCGGTGACTCCAATATCACATCGGTAGAGGATAATTGTGGTCTCAACGGAGACAAAAGACAATGTTCTACAGACCAATGAGTGGGTGAAGATCACTGCAGTATGGATGTAGGACGTGATGACCAATGTGTCATAGAAAAACATCAAAGTATGCAAAGGTATGTGAAATCCTTCGTCTCACGAGGAATCGAGAACAAATCATGTGTTTGCAAAAGGGAAGAGGATGAGAATAATGATGCCCCAACATAGGGCATGAAAATGACCAAGAAGGAAAAGTTGAAGATGGGTGGTGGAATAATATGCCCAAAGGGGGAATGAGTATGGCCACAAAGGTGGACATTGAGAGTAGATTGGATAGAATTGTGAGATACAATGTCCTAAAAGGAGGTTAATAGTTTTAAGTCATGGGAACGGTGGGGAAGATTATGATCTATGTTTTCCAAGAAAAAAAGAACAATCACTTATGAGGGAAAAGGTGATAGGTGATGGTTGTTATGGTATCCTTGAAGATGAAAATACCATGGGAAGAAATTCTTAGAAATGAATATGATGATGCCCTTATGAGAGGACTGACGAAGATAAAAGATGTGACAAATTTCTCAAAAAGAGAAGAGGTCAATGTTGCAGAGAGAAGGAAGAGAACGAGATGTAATGAAATGGATCAGCGGTGGTGTATAAACGGAGAAACATCAGAATTTATTGTGAATGCTAGGTGTGAGGGATGTGTTGAAGTACATAATGAGAAAGAGAAAAGGGAATGGATGGGAGTAGTTGTTGATTATATAAGAGCAAGAAATGCCAGAAGGTGAAGGTGACAAGGGCGTGGAATAGAGTGGATGGAGATGGAGGAGGAGAATAAAAATGGAATGAAAGGGGAGGAAGAGGATATCAAATATGGAGGAGAGGAGAAGGGATGATAGGGAACAAGGAAATGAGAAGACAAGAAAATGACAGAGTAGAGGGTGAAATTATGAAAAAGGGAGAGAGTTATTCAAAATGAAAGGCATGAAGGAGGGTGAAGTAGATGAAGGGAGAGAAGTAATGGAAAATGAAAGAGATGATAGAGCGGAGAAGATTGAAGGAACTGGATCATGGTGAAGAAATCCAAGGAAAAGAATATGGAACTGAATGCATGGAAATGCATGTGGATGATGGGATGATAAAAATATGGGACAACGTTGAAGAGCTAGGTTATCGATGGGGAAGTAATAAGGAAGTGCAAGGTAAAATAGGGAAGAAGATGATACAGAGGAAGTGAAATAAGACGAGGATCATAAAGGAGGAGAGGAAAATGGAGAAAATTATGTAGAAGGAAGGGGAACAAAGAATGAAAATATTCGGTAAAGAGTGAGCAATATTAGGAACGTAAAGAGAAGCTAGAGGGGAGGAATGACACAGATTGGAAAATATGTAGAGATGCGTGAGATGAGGAGAAGTTGATGATGAGAAAACAAAGAGAGGATGTATGATGAAGACAATAAAGAAATTGGCAAGGAAGAATGGAAGATGGAGAGGTGGTGAAGAAAAAGAGAGGAAGGGATAGAAGAGGGAATGCCAACAAAGGGATGTTAGGAGAAATCCACCGATAATGATCGATAGGGAAGGATGGGAGGAAAGGTGAGAAGAGGGAGAAAATAAATGAGGAATGGAAGAGGGAACGCCAATGAAGGGATGTTAGGAGAATTCCCCCGATAATGATTAGAGGGCATAAAGGAATGAAGGAATGAAGATAAAATGGAGGAGGTCAAAGAGAAGGATCCAGGCTATGCAGAATGGGGATGAGTGATTTTTAGGAGAAGTCCACCGATAATTATTAGCATGGAAATAGAAGATGATGATGAAATAATGTTAGGGTATGATCAACAACAATGACGAGTAAACATGGAGGTAGATATGTGGGAGAATTCTAGAAGATGGAGTGGAAAGAGTAAAGAAAGGAGGGATAACGAATTGTGTGAGGATGAAGGCGAGGAGAGGATGCTATGGATGAGGATGAATGAGGTAAAGATGAAGAAACAAGACATGAAATGAATGGGGAAGCAATGGTTAAGTAAGATTACCAAGCGAGGGATGATGGAGATGAAAAGGGGGCAAGTAGGAAGTGGTGTTTGCAGAATGGAAGAGGAGGTGAGAGGATGTGATGATGGGGATCGAAGAGAAAATGTGGATGGTGAGAATGTGGAGTGGTGGGTGAGTGCAAGATGAAAATCATCCTTAAGAGGTATTCTTGAGTAAGATATCCAGGATGTAGGAGGATTTAAGTAAAATCACTAAACCGATGATAGTGACGATATGGAAGGAGAAAGACAACATTGTATTGGGTACATGTGTGGAATGGTTGGTTGGAGAAGATGATTACGACGAGAGATGGGAGAAAAAGATGAGGGAAATATGATGGGATGTGGAAGGTTAAATGACAAACCAATCTTAAGATAAACTCTTAAGTAAGATTTCCATGTGACGGGGATAGTTAAGTAGGATCGCCAAGCCAAAGAAGAAGAAGAATGATGAAAATACTGAGCGGTGTATACAAAAATGGAACAAGAGATGAAAGGAGGTGATAACAAGGTGATAATAAGGAAACAAAGGAGTGTGACATGAGTAGATGGAGGAACATATATAGTGTAGATGGAGAGTGTAAGGGCAATCCTTAATTGGGATGCCCATGGTGAGCATGATGATGTAAGAGTGTCAAGCAAAAAAGGTGGAGTAGAAAGATGTTTGTGGTGGTGATTGTCGTCTGATGAAAGAGGAGATGGTGGAGAAGCTTCTACAATGGGAGGATCCAAGGAAGAAGATATACCTTAACTAAGATTCTCTGGCTGTATGGATGATTAAGTAAGATTGTCAAGCTGAAAGTGGAAGAGTGAAAGGGAAACTCAAGAGGAAAGGCAAGTAAGATATTCGACGTGGTGAAAGGGGACAGAAAGGTGAGAAGGATGATGTGGGGATAAGTGGTGATGAGTGGAAATGAGGAGCAAAGAGCAATGGATCAAATACATTGTTAAACATATTGGGGGATAAGAAGTTGCAGGATAACGAACTCGCCTTGAGAAGGATCCTCAAGTAGGATTCGCAAACTGCAACAAAGATCAAGTAGAATTTGTGAATTGAAAAAGTGTATAGATAGTAACATAATTCATGTGATTATGAATGATGGTCAAATGTGCCATCCTTAGAGGTAAACAAATAGATATAGAATTCATGATTTGAAATGGAAGAATATGATTTTGATAAAAGATGACCTTAATGAGATAAATGACACATGACTAACACAAGGAGGATACTGGGAAACCATGCTTTGTACTGATTAGATGTAAACAAGATAGGGTCCACTCAAGGCATTGCACTTGTAACCAATAACAAGTGTTAACATATAACCAACAATAGTTAGTTATACCAAAAGACCATGAGGGGAATATGGATGAAAGATGCTCATGAAACTAATGTTGTCACAACAAAAGGGTTGGAGATGTAACTTGTATGTGGGAAGAGGGTTCTCCAAAGATGGTGTTCCTTATGTCTATACCCCAGCTCTGGGAAAGGGAAAGAACAATAGAAGAAAGTTGATCAATGCGGGAAGCTTTCAAAATGTTGATAAAAGGAAGGTTGATCAATGTGGGAAACCTTCTGAATGCCATAATAAAAGAGTAGCCATCCTTTGAGGGTATGGTCTACTTTATACATAATATGGATGACAAGAATAATATATATGATAGCCGTCCTTCAAGGGATCGGTCTATTTCTTGTGATTTTTTTTTTTGATTTGCATGCTTTTCTTTTTATTTTCCTTTTTCTCCTTTTTTTTTGCATGAACAATTGTCCTTCGAGGGACTAGTCTATTTTTAATAACTTTGATTTTTCTTTTTGCATACATGAATTTTAGCTTTACATGGGGAGAGTCTGGGGATAACTAATTAGACCGCTTAGGAGGGGATAATGAATGTACAAGAGACACCCTTGGACCCTTTACATGAATAATGAGAGGGTGATGGATGTAATGATTGTGGAGTTCTCACCAAATGGGAGAGCTTATCTATAACGAATATGTTATGAGTAGAGCCATGGTACTCATATTCAAGGTCATATCAAAGCAAAGGACGATAGACCACATAGTTCATATCATTACCATGATATACGTAAGGGGCTAATGATGGAGGAATGGTCTACAGATATGACTAAGTGCTCATTGATAGATATGTTAACAATAGAAAAGTTGCAAGTGAAATGCATTAAGAGGTTTTGTCTCTAGTTTACCACAAAGGAGGGAAGACAATTTTGATTTGCATCTCATATATAAATATGATTTATAACCAAGCTCAATCCTTGCCTAAAGTCTTCAATGGGGTTAGTAGATGGATATCTAAAGTGACTTTGTAAGTCATTTGGAGAGGCCATTTCACCTTATTTGGAGTAGCAACCATACCCATTTGATTGCCCTCTTAGGTCTATTTAGGCCCATATTAGGTAATTGAACATATTAATAGACATGATTAGTTAGATTTTGAATTATATTCATGTTAGTTAAGCATTTCATTAAGCTTCTATCTTTAGTGTTACACTCCTAGACTTAGAGCCTTGACTAGAGGTGGCAAATGGTGTTAGCCTTCCTTAGTTAGTCATGCAATTTTCTTTGTAAAGTTTAGGGTGCTTTCATTTGGCATGCCCGTGGGAGCATACCCCATTGCATTCAATTTTTAAAGCTTTTTAACTTAGTTTCAAAGTTTTTCATTTCAAGTTTTCTAGCTTAGTTTCAAGTTTCCTAGATTAATTTCAAGTTTTCTAGTTTAATTTCAAGCTTTCTAGAGTACTTTCAAGCTTTTTAGATTAGTTTCTCAAGATTTTTAGATTAATTTCAAAGTTTTAGAGTAATTTTCAAAGTTTTGTAGATCAATTTTCAAGCTAGGTAGTTGTTTCAACTAGATTAGTAGTAGAAGTTGTGTTTTCATGTTATTTGTAGGATATAAGGAGGTGAAGCCCTGTCAAAATTTCCCCAAAGTGCCAAAGTTTTGATCTTTTTCAAGAAAATATTTTCAAAACTTAGATTTTGAGCATCTATAGGAAAGGGTGCACTTGTGCAACAAAAGGTGTGCACCTGTGTATAAAGAGTGCGCTTTGTGTACTATAAAGGTGCATCTGCATGCACAAAAACTTGCACTGTGCACTATACTAAGGTGTGCACTGTACAACACTATTTTTTACCTCTGTAATTGTAACTTGTGCATGCACTACGGGTGTGCCTACACCTCACTTTGACACACCTACGCACTAACACAACACCATGTGTAAAATTGATAGAGGGTGCGCCTATGCACTATATGTGTGCACTTGCACTAAGTGCACTAATGCGTACATCCATGCTCTACAGAGTGCACCCATGCACTAAGGTAAAATTTCTTAAACTTCAAAATTTCAATTTCTGTGTTTTTAAGATTGTTGTCATTTTTAAAGGGGTTTTTAGTTGTTTTTTTGTCAATTTATTGATTTTAGAGCAATATTCCTAACAAAATTGCCTTAGGGTTTGATAAGGGATTTTTGGTTAAATTGGCTTAGGGTTTGATGAGTGATTATGTTTTCATACTTTGTTTGAGTTTGGAATAGGTTGTGTATGCTCTTCTCTTGCACCTAGTGTGATCTTGAGAATCAAAAGCACCTCTAAACCACTTTTTTCTTCTTGGGAGTAAGTAGGAACAATCATCATTCATTTTGTGCTTAAGGAATAAACTTTCATTTTGACATATACTTGATCTTTTAGTTTAAGAGATTTTTCACTTGATAAATAATCAAGGCTAAAATTTGTGTATGCTCTTCCCTTGCACCTAGTGTGATCTTGGGAACCAAAAGCAATTTTAGTCTTTCATTAAGAAGCACTTGGATTAATTGGGAATAAACCTTGTTTTCAAAATTTTTATGGTAGTTAGTTGATTTACAAGTCTTTTCATTGCTTATTTTTATGATATTGTGAATCTTTTTTAACTACTAACCATTTGTGTGAAGGACCTAAAATTCTTGTCAAAGAAAGAAGGGCTCTCTTCAAACCAAATTATAACATTCACTGTGTGTTGTAGGTTTCCAATGGAGTCTAAACCAAATTGCTTAATCCAAAAGATAAAAACACACCAACACACAAATTCAAAACACCATATTGCAGGTTTTGGTTAAGAGCTATGACTCATCTCGCTTTAAACTAGGACATAACCCCTTTGGCATAAGCCTTAAGCTACAACAATGGGGGTGGTCCTAGGAACCCTAAAGTAGTTCACGCAAGAGGGAACCTTGTGAATGAAAATAGGAAAGTGCTCCACACTACCAAATTGACTAGTACACCTTGAAAGATTAGAGTCAAAGTTATTTCCATTACATGACCCTAGTGATAATACAACTGAACACACTAGTTTCTCATTATATTAGAAGGGGGTAAAGTAAATCAGATACTCCTTGGGAAACCTTGGTAAATCGAGCTCAGAAGTAAACTTGTGACACATAGAGAGAGAACCCCTAGGAAAGCTTTTGGCTTAGAGCCAATTTTGTCTTAGTTGTTATACTTGAGAGCTCTCACAAAGTGACAACTTTTTTGGATTCAAACTCTTGTTTTTCAAACAAGGGAAATAATCTCTTAAAGTTGAAACCACGTGACATTTCATCATAAAATCTATTTAGTGTTACTTTGACCTAGTTTTTCACTTGTCCTAAGACAAGGAAACTCTACCAAAGTTACACCAAGTATTTTTCAACACCACTTGGTTTACACCTTTGTTTTCTTGTTGCCCATTTTGGGACAAAATAAAAAAACATATACAGATACCTACTAGAAATAATCATGTCCACCACTTTTGTAGTCTTCTTGCATGACCAGGTTGCAATGTCGAATGCAAGAGTTGAAAGTGTGAATGGTACGTCATCAAGTTCTAGTAGCCCCTCTTGTCTCACAACCCATATTGAGACTTACTATCATTATAGTTAGGTTGTCTTATCATTGACTTCTTTTGAGTTGTTACATACCCACATTATAGCCATACAATTGTGATATTTACGTCTTGTTTCCATTGTGAAACTTGGCCTAAATCTCTATATTGTATTGTTACGCTTGCTCACACGCTAATAATTCCTTGATATACTTAGACATAGTTTTTACATCCTATCTTTGTCTTGAGTTTTGTGAGTGTTGAGGTTACTTTGTTAGCATCACTATAACACCATTTTGATACTAAAATCTTGCTTTCTTACAAATTTTGATTACGTGTCCAAATAGCGTTGTTACACTTGCTCACATTTGTATCATCCATTTTACAAGACTTAGACTTTGTTAGTGTTTAGAAACTGGTTTTAGTATATCTTGTTAGAGGATCATGTCAACATTTCTTAGCATTTAGGTCTTGTTTGTTTCAAACTTGACCTAACTGGTGATATTGTGTTGTCACTATTTGGTTTCAAACCTATCTTGAAAAATCATAGGGAGTAAACTTTTTGTTGTGACTGAATTTGAGTATTAGATGTCATTATATTGTCTTAGATAACTCATGTCATATATTATCTTGCTAGGGTAGATCATTCTTTATTCTTTATCTTCCTTAGGTTCATATTGACCTATTGATTTGTGGCTATTTTATAGTCACCTTTTTGTGATGACTTAGCATCATTACGTTACACCACTTGGTTTTTCCTAGGGACCATGTTTTCCAAATGTCTAGTTGGTTTTGTTGTGCTTCGCTTCCCAAATCGACACAAACTTCATTCCAATTGAAGGAGTTTAATCGCACTATCTCGGTCTAGACATTTGTATCCCACAAACACCAACAATGACCAACTATCACGAGGTTCCTTATATGTATGACACTAAGGAATCAAAGTTTTGAATTCCCATCAAAGGATGCCCATCATGGCTAAGCCTCATTTAGTTCTTCACATTAGAGAACCCACTCAGGTACCCTGTTCCCCACCTTCATCTCATAGTCGGTGGTATGGTTTGGACACTTCTAATCCAAATTATTATTCAGGTTCCCCCCACTCTTCTTCTGACTCCATCCAAACTATTATTCTGATTCTTCGATTCACCTCGATCTTCTAAAAATTCTCATTAGAGCTATTCAATGCATTTGACTCTTAAGTCACAGTCCTCCCTTTCTTCACAAGACTCCCCTTATCAGTCACCTAAATGACATCTTCCTCCTTTGAAGATCCGTGTGGCCCCAAGTCTCTAAATCAAACATCTAATTTGGTTCTTGAGTCGTGGTCCTCCCTTTCTTCGCAGACTCCCCTTATCAGTCACCTAAATGACATCTTCCTCCTTTGAAGATCCATACGGCTCCAAGATCCATCAATCAAACATCTAATTTGGTTCTTGAGCCATGGTCCTCCCTTGCTTTGCAAGACCTCTCTTATTCACCACCTTGAACAACCTCTTCCTCCATTGAAGATCTGGGTGAATCCAAATCCTTCTAAGTCAACTCCCATGTCACAATCATCTTCTAAGTCGACTCCCATGTCATGCAATCATCAAAGTCGATTCCCATGTCGTGAAATCATATAAGTTAACATACATCACAAAAACACCTCAGAAAACTCCTATGTCACAATCATATGCTGATTTTCTACGTGATCCTCATTGTTTCCCAAAATATGTCATCTTCTAGGAAAACCTATGCCAATCAGTTCCAAATCTACATCTTCTTCTACTCACAAGACATCTCGATCCAAATCTACTTCATCTCTTGAGTCATCATCTTCTCAATCTTCCACACCAGTTGGACCCATTTCTTCTATTCAACCTCCTATGGTCAAAGAAAAATACCCCTACCAATCGATTCATCTCGAGATGAAGAGATGATCACAAAATTCCTAGGGTTACACGATGGCATTCCCCTAGAGGATTACAATCAAGGATTTAATCTTGACTTTGATACGCTTGTGTATTGGGAAGAAGAAATTGATTCCTTTTTTCGAATACTAAGGAAGATCCTAAGACCATTGAGGAAGATCCTATCTTTTCTTCACATCCTTCTTTACATAACATGATTCCTCAATCACAATCTCACCTTGGGTCACCACCTAGCCCATCATCTATGCTTCTATATGTGGGGCACCTCCAAGTTTCCCTTCATCATCTATTTATGGCTCACCTTCTAGTAGCCCATTTTCTTCTCACCTTGGGTCACCACCTAGTAGCCCATCATCTTCTTCTATATGTGGGGCACCTCCAAGTATCCCTTCATCATCTATGTGTGGCTCACCTCTCTGGTAGCCCATTTTCTTCTATATGTGGCTCACCTCCGGTATCCCCTCTTCATCTATACTGGGGGCACATCCTAGAAGTCCCTCATCTTCAATTCTTGGGCCACGTCCTAGTAGCCCATCATCTTCTATATATGGGACACCTCTAAGAAGTCCCTCATCTTCAATCTTAGGGCCACATCCTGGTAGTCCTTTATCTTCAGTCTATGGGACACCTCCTGGTAGCCCATCCTCTTCAATTCTTGGACCGTATCCTTTGCATCCATCACATTGTCCTTCTATCAATGATTGTGGCCAGCCCACCATCATTTCTCACATCAATTTTATTCATCCACTTTCTTCTCCCACTTCTTAGGATCAAACAAGTCACATATTAGCTTATAGGAAACCAAAACAATTCCTTCATCAAAATAAGCTCAAAAAAATTCCAAGAGCTCCAAAGCTCACAACAATTTAAATGATCTTAAAGTTTAGAATCAACCATGATTCAAAAATGCACATCAACACACCCATCAAGTATGGCACTAAAGTGCAGAAACCTCTGGATAGGGACCTCAAGCTCCCACATACAACATCCATGTTTCATGATAAAACATAGTCATCTATTGAGTATGAGCTCACCACATGATCATTGAGATCGGGGATAATATGACTCTTGATAAGAAAACATGCCTAGTCTTCCTTATCAAGGAAATCACTAACATTGTTGTTGGATCTTATCATGCCAAGTGACCTTGTTGGTCTCACCTTTTCAAAAAAAAAACAAAAAAATGCAAAAACAAAAAAAATGAGAAAATATTTCAAAAAACAAAAATGAGAAAACATTTCAAAAAAATCAAAGGTAAATGAACACACATTGCAAATCGTATTATTATACACATGGATGTTCTTTCTTCCCTTTCTTGCTCTTCTTCTGCAAGTCTTCCTACCATTTTCATCCCTTCGGTGATATTTTGGTTAGCCTATTCACACACATTTTGTGACATTTATCTCTATGGTATCCGTTTGGCCTTGGTCTTTTATCACCTTGGTAAATTAAAGAACGACTAACCTCATAGAGATCCTATCACAATCAACATCTAAAAAACTTGTTGCGAAGAAATTTTGGACATATTTGTTGACACTAGCCAATGTCATCATCACAAGCACTTCCGCCTCCTTCCATCAAGCCATTAGTGGTTCTTAACCCCTTGTCAAACAAGAGAGCTGAAATAAGTTTTCAGAAAACAAAAAAATCAATCAAATCAAAATCCAAAGCTAAAAGCAAAAAAAAAATTGATATATAACTCTCTCTTGGGGTATTTCCAATAATCTCTACCGGGGCTATGGATCCTTGATTGATAGAGAAAATGTTGTGATTAGAATCAAATGCATCTCCGTCGGGGCTATGGATGCCTGGTTGGCAGCGGAGCAATGTACGAATCTCCTTCCACAATCCATTTAAAAAAATCAACTCTAAAATAAATCATTCCTACACATTGGCTAGGTGTCTTCACTTGTTATCTATCAAATCTTCCCTCCAAGAGGTAATAAATTTCCACGTGCACACACTTGGATCTCGATGAGAAAACAAGATTAGTATGTTACCAAGTGTCTTTTTTGGACCTTGTTCATACTCTTACTCTAGTCTGTATCTTGTCTCATGATTTGTGCCTTGGGCTAATCACTTCTTCATCATGAGGCTTCTAAGCTACATACATTCACATCGTTCTTCTACTTTGTTCAAAATCCATGTGTATAAGATTTCCTTTTTTCCATGTTTTCGAGAACCTTTGTCCCCTTCACAAAAAAATCTTCCACTTCGTTCTATCATGTGCTTCTTGGCCAACTTACGTTGGGGCATCCTTTCTCCTTCCTAACACTTCATTGGTTTTAAGTTCATCATCAGGTTGAACCTATCTATATTGGCCTTGATCCAAATTTTGTGTGTGAAGAGTTTTTCCTTTGTACATTCCCATCTAACGTTGGGGGAAACTTTGCATCTTTACTTTCTTGCATATGTGTGGCATTCTGCCCTTGTACATCCCATCTGTCGCTAGGGCATCCATGTTTCTTCATTTCTTACATAGCTTCAAAAAACTTCTAAAAATTAAAAACATTCAAATATGTTTCAAAAATCAAAACATTCAAATATGTTTCAAAAATTCAAAACAATATATTTATAGGTCAATCAGGTCATTTATTATGATCTTATTCTTCTATTCTTTCATCATCACTTTCTTCTATTTTTCTTATAATTCATCTATTTTTACCATCCATGGGGTTTCTAGAAATATTCATTTTCTTCTAAAAACATTTTAAAATTATATTTTGTGCATGGGTGCATCCCTGAGTGCACTAGCGCACCCCCTAGTGCATAGGTACACCCATTGCACTAGCACACTCTTTATTGCACTAAAGCACACTCCTCAATGCGTAGGCACATTCTCCTTTCTCCTAAAAACCCTCGGTGTATAGTGCATACTCACACTAGGCACACTTTTGCATAGGCACATACACTTGTGCACCAACACATGCGTGCTCACGCTCCACTGGAAAAACCAAAAAGGTAAAAAAAGAGAATATTTGCATAGGCACATGCCTTTGTGCACAAACACACATGCATGCTCACGCTACACTAAAAAAAAAAAAAATTACATAGGCACATGCCTTTGTGCACCAACACATGTGTGCTCACGCTGCACTAAAAAAAAAAAAAAATTACATAGGCACATGCCTTTGTGCACCAACACATGTGTGCTCACGCTACACTAAAAAATAAAAATTTGCATAGCACATGCCTTTGTGCACCAACACATGCATGCTCATGTTGTGCTCAATTTTTTTGCATAGGCACATGCCTTTGTGCACCAACACATATGTGTGCTCATGCTCCATGCTTTTTCAAAAAAAATCCAAAAATTGGTAAAATCATTAAAAATCCAAAAAATGCAAAATTTAATTTTTTCAAAAATTGGTAAACACATGCACACAATTGAAGCTTGTATTAAATGCATTATCCTCGAACATCAAAATTTGTCCTACAAAAACATATTTCTTAAGTTCTTGTTTGTTCTTGTCTCAAACGACTTGCGGATCATCGTGATCTACCTCCATTAACAAAGTTGGCTTGCTTACTATGTTGGTACTCCCATGCAATAGTGAGTTGCCAAAGACTGTGTCATAGTGCATGAATTCTTTTCCATGGGACTACTTGTGTCCTCCGTTATTCCCCTCACATGTATCCTTGCTTGGGGCACCATTTTTAACCCTTGTTGTTACAACACAAACATTCGGGAACTAAAGCTTGATAACAAAAACATTGGTGCAACTATCTTGAACATTGTTGTTTGTTTGAGTATGTGTGATTGTACTTGTTTCTCTGTTAGGTTAGTTGGTTTACTTTCTCGTATTGCATTGCATTATGTATGTTGCATTGAGTTAAGCATCATTTTACTTTCTCGTATTGCATTGCATTATGTATGTTGCATGGAGTTACATATTTTTAACAATGAACAATTGTTCGTAATATAGCTTTTCATGTTATTTACACTTTTGTTTATTTTAATAAAGGCCGATGATGTAGATCTAGGGGCAAAATGATACAACAAATTTGTCTTATTGAAAGGTTGGATGCAAAGATTGGGCTTGTCCTATATTCTCCATTATCATTTCTTCTCCATTATCATTTATTATCACTACTAATTTTTCTTCCAAATCACCTAGGGCAATAAACAACCATGTTTATCCCTATCCTTATTTCTTCTAAACAACCAATATTTTCAGCCCATTATCTTATTTCTCTCTCCCATTTCAATCATATTTTTGATCGTCGATTGACTTCTTCTATCACCCCATCGACACTCGAGGGGCATCCTTCATCCTACTAATTTTTCTTCAAAATTTACCTATTTATGCTTGTCTACTATATTTGAAGAGAAGTCACTAACTTCACCTCAAACAGGGGCAAATGTAGACACCTAAATTTTGCTTTTGCAATCTTATTGCCAAATGCACACAAATCACTCTCATTCTCACCAATTCCATTATAATTAGTGATTTCTACTAATTAACTAACATTTCTTACCACTTTGGTCAATTAACAACACTTTGTTGGTTACCAAACCTCTTTCGCATTCAGATGCCACTTTACGATGAATCGTAAGTCAAAATCCTCTTCAAAATAGATAATTAGCGATTATTAGCTAATTAAGCCTATTTTGCCCTTGTTTTGGTCAATATACCCTACTATTGGCTCAAACCCCTCTTCCAACCACTCAAAATCACCCCACTTCTCTCCACAATGTCTCAACAAGCTTCAAAAGCTTATCCTAGCCTCCTAGTTGACCCTAAGCGGTTGATTAAGGCTCCACATCTTAATCACTTGGTAATTCACTAATTATGATTAAAAAAGCTTAATCATGATTAGCAATTCTAATCTAATTTGGGCTTTTAGTCCCACATGCACCAAAATACAAGTTTTCCCCAAATGGAAAACTATAAAAAGGGTTCACCTCATACCTTAATACTTTACACCATGCTTTGATTTGCATCTCATATAATAAATATGATTTATAGCCAAGCTCAATCCTTGCCTAAAGTCTTCAATGGGTTAGTAGATGGATATCTAAAGTGACTTTGTAAGTCATTTGGAGAGGCCATTTCACCTTGTTTGGAGTAGCAACCATACCCATTTGATTTCCCTCTTAGGTCTATTTAGGCCCATGTTAGGTAATTCAATTAAGCATATTAGTAGATGAAATGGTGTTAGATTTTGAAATTACTATTTTATGTTAGTTAAGCCACTTTGTTTGTGTTGCCTTAGTTTCTACCAAGCATGTTGGCATGTACCAGACAATAAAGCATTGCACCTAGGTTCTCATCAATTAACCTTCCTATATTCCTATGACCAGGGGGTAGTTACACAACATTTGGTAGTTCAACACAATCTAGAAAACTCTACACAACAACTTTTACAGGGCATACAATCCTTACACTTGACATGCATGCACTACACAACAGTTTTCACTTTCGTATTAGATTGAATTAATTTAATTTTACACACCATTTGCAATGGTGTTCCACATTATGGGAAGAATTTAAAGGTTAGAGGATAACACCGGAATTTTCTCCCTATGCTTCTTTCATGATGTGGTGTGAGATCGCCCCAAAAATCGCGCTGGCGTAATTCTAGCATGAGATCGTTAAAAAAACTCATTCGTCTACACCATATTTAGGATCCTTTCTACACCCTTTTACTCATCACATATCAAGTGCACATATTCCTTTTTCATTTTTGTATTTTACATATTTTCCTTACATATTTTTTACACATTTTCAATCATATACATGCATATTTGACTACTTGCTTGTTATTCTCTTTTGCAGGTCCGTCCTTATGGGAAGCGGTAGTCACATCATATCACAACATCAACACCACCAATCACATCAACAATTGACATCAAAAAAGGAACATTGTAACATCTACACATGCATTTCATTTGCCATAGGGTCATTTTCATAATCACTTTTTACATTTTTTCCTCCTTAGCATCCAACTTCACATTTTTATCACTCCATGCTTTATCTTGTCCCTCAACACACTCTCATCATCAATCTACATGGTTATCAAGTATGCATCTCTTATGTAATTTATGTTATCAAGTTTTCACTTAAAAACATAAAGTGGGGTAAAATGTAGACATAAAATCATGCACTTTGGGTATCTATTTAGTCCTAATTACATACTATTATTCGCATGATTCCTAAGTAAGAAAAGTACTAATTAACCCATGTATTTGACCACCTTTCTTTATTTTCTATTGTATTACACATGTACTTGTTCATCTACCTTTTTATACCTTGCATTCATCATTCGGATACCAACGCCTAGCCAGATGTCAACACCAGCGCCCTCGTCCCCTCTGGGCACTCCTGACCTCAATATACTTTGTTCACACTTTTCGTATCCTTTTTAGCCATTTGAGCATCTTATCTTTTTAGTAGTAAAATTTTTCCAGGGTTAATTATGAAATTCAAGCAAAGGAATCATATAAATATAAAGTTATGTGATCATAATAAGGGACCAAAAACTAAGCATTAGCTATCACCACCTAAGGTTACATCCATCAAGTATCTAAGAGCTCCATTACATACATCTAGCACCATCAAAGAGACACAAGGGATGGTTATTATGCATACACTTCATAGGAGGGAAGTTCATTCTATTCCATGAACACATCTATTACATTTCTTTACATATAGCTACTTACTCGCTATCAAATGTGACACACACAAGAGCCACCTAGGGCATAATTCTGCACACACACATAGAACTAGATTGGGTCTGAGATGTAGTGCAAATGCTCAGTTGTAATTTTACCATTGTGACAGTGAGGATTGTTCGATCCCTCATTCTACATTTTCCATTTTTAGGATTTGATGTCTCTTTGAGGGTTTTGTAGGTCATTTCTTCATTGTAGGTTTCCAATGAATTCAACGATCATTGTGCGACCTTATAGTGACCAAAGGAAAACAACAATGAATACCTCATGACCACTTAGATAAGCTTTCCTAAGCATTTTTGTAGACATAGGCACCAAGAAATAGGTCTATGGTGCCTACATGCACCCCTATCTCTCTCCAGGCACCCCAGTCTAGGTAGATTTTTAGCTCGCACACTTTTCTAAGGCTCTATGTGATGATTCTCCATATTTTTTCATCCAAATCAACACTTTAGCACAATTCATATTTCACTATGAACCAACTAAGGCTCTTCTTACCCTCTTTACAACTAGGGTTTCACATTTTATTGCTTAGTTTACTTGGGTTAATTTCTATACTTAATTATTCATTTATTTACTATAAATAACAATCAAATTAGGCATATATTTCCATATTTAGCTTAATCAATTAGAGCCACCAAGATTTGATGATATGATCTTCACAAGCAATAATTTTATCCATTCTAGACATTTTTTCATGGTTTATGTAGAAAAGGTACTAACCTTCTTTCCCTTAGCTAATTGCAAATTTTTGTTTGGAGCAAGAGACCTCCTCGTTGTAACATAATATTTACTTTTACAAGAAATGGTCCAGAATGATCGTTGATAAAAAATTTACAGATCTAGGTGGTAATATTCTTCTTCATGGTTATTTTCACTCATTGGTGCTAAACACCAATCTTGAAACTTCATCATTGTGATGCAAGAAATAAATGTGATATGGATTCATTCCTTGATAGAGTCATCTTCAAAATATGATTTTTCTTTAAAATCTATTTTTTTCATTTTTTTGGAATATATACTTTTTTAAAATTTTCTATAGATCTTTACGGGTACATGAGGGCATAATTCTCTCTAGTAGAGAGTCGCCAAAAACACAAAATAATTTTTCATGTTGCAAATTATTGAGTCTTCACCAATAGTATGGGGCTAAGCCCCTCCTTCTTGTGTATGGGGAGGCTCCCATTATTGAATGTAAACTACTTTAATCTATCTAGAAGTTGTGGGGTGGGGTGGCCAATAGGCTAGGGATCAACAAGAACACTCTAATGAACCTACACTAAAGTGTTTGTAGACAGTAGTAAAAAGGAGGAATTTACAATGAAAAGAGGTAAAGGGGAGTTGGGAAATAAAGAGAGAGGGTTAATGTTGTGAGTAAGAACTAGCAGAGTTCACACACAATAACCAGAGTAAGTCCACATCCAATTAGAATAACACAAAAATAAAAACCATGATAAGACAAAACAAACCATAAACATAGACTTTCATTGATTCATTCATCAAAGGCGCAGACACCTTTCTTGGTTTTACAAACTTATCATATATGAAAATTTAGAAAGAGATGTCAAAGGAACATAAAAAAAGACATAAAAGAATTTCATATTTTATTGCTTGATGTAGAAGTGGAAATCTCAACAACATACATTCAATCAACAATTTCCAACCCTTTGGAATGGAGAATCCATTCTAATTTATAGCATTACAATATGTCCTTTCATCTACCCCCACATGACTCTTTAACTTTCCTCATCACTTATGACCTTTCATATTCCTAGGGAGTGAGTCCTTTTTTATCATTGGAAAAATGACTCTTACAATGTTTAGCTAATGGTCACTTAAGTGAATAGGAAAAAATAACAAAAAGTACATTCTTAATGAGAAATTAGGACCTATAGAGAGAAGAATAAAGAGAGAGAGAAGGAAAAGAGAGAAGGAAGGTTTGACTAATTTTTTGAAGATAAGCCTTCATGATCATCATCCCCGAGGAAGAGTTTCTCGGAACGATTTCTTGTCCTTTAAATTCCTTATTGAATCGAGCCACCGCAATTTCCATCTTATCTCGCTTCAGAATGTAAACACAACTCAACAATTTGATCTATGCCTAGGGAACATTATTGATATTCTTACATTGATCGAGTCATTCTTTGTGATCTCTTGCAATGTCGTAAAAATGGAGATTCGATGTTGGAAATGGAGTTTAAGGTATCTTCATTAAAGACAAAGGATCACCTACCTCTTTCATGACCAACTCCTAGAAGGAATTAATGAGTTCCTTTGAGGATGAACTCTCATTGAGTGGAGGAAATCCAAGTATTTGAAAGCAATTATAAACTTCATTAAAAATATCGAAAGCCTTTTGTTCTCTAGAGTCAACTTCAGAGATGAAATCCTTTATTATACCATATCTTTCATCCATGATGCAGACCCAAACTGGAGACAAGTTCTCAGTAGCTAATGTGAACACATTTTTTCTCATGAGGGTGTGAGAGTTGAGGGAGATCATCTTAGACACAAGTGGGAACACCTCATCCCAATGGATATTCTCTTTACAATATCTTCCCTTGCTTTCTTTCACTTTTGACAAAGTGATAAGAACATACTTAAATAGAGAGAGAACTTCTGGGAACAATGTCTTACCTTTCTCAATGATCCTCTCAATCCATCTCTCGTTAGCCTTCCCTTGCATCATATAAATTTGTGCTTTCTTGATCACCTCAGGGTCAAAGATACTTATTGGAGGAATGTCTTCCATAGGAAGAGAAGGTGTTGAGTTGGGCTCCAAGAAAGGTTGAATGTAAGCAATGAGCTTTTACATGTTCTTCTAATTGATCAATTGTTCATTTTTAATCTTCATTTCGAGAGAAAATACAAGAACGACAAAGGATTCCTTAAACAAATTGTTGAGTTGTGGAGCTCAATTACTTTAGATTAGCATGCAATATGAAACTTGCTGGAAACACATAGTAAATGACATCGGTTAAGGAGGGACCGTCATCGGTCACCTATGACCGACATTGGTTAGGCAAGGAGGAACCGACATCGGTTAGGGCTAACCGATGTCGATTACTTGTGCGGGAGTGTTTTATTTAACTCTCAAGAATTAGATCTAATTTTAGCATAAAAGTAAATCTATTGATTATAATTGCATGGCTAAGTGCCCTAAGTTTGTATTCACCTATATAAGCATGAAAGCTAGGGTTTAGAAGTAATAATTAAGAAGAAATTACAAAAGTTGATGATTATTGTGAGAATAATTGTGAGAGATAATTCTTGGAGAAGAATCAAAAGCTTGAGTGAAAGAAAGTATTATACATCTGAGAGGTGTGGAAGATTGTAAATATTCATTGTATATTTTATCAAAGCTTTGGATAATAGATTGGCTTATTTCTTGGTGGATGTAGCCCACACTGAGTGAACCACATTAAATTTGGTGTTGATTTATATCTCTTGTTTTGTATAATTCTTTAGGTAGAATATCCGCTTTCATTACATGTATGTTTAGATCTGATATATTATCTATACAACTAGTGTGCTAACCCCAACAATTGGTATCAAATGTTTTTTTGAGGGTTTTGTATGTTGACAAATTTACTCACAGAGGGTTTTCTGATTGAGTGGGAGCTACAACAATGGAAGAATAAAAAAATACAAGGTAGAGAAGTTTGACAACTGAAATTATCAATTATGGAAGATGCAAATTGAGGATTATTTGTATCAAAGAGATTTACACTTACCGTTGGACAAAAATTCCAGACCTACGAAGATGACTGATGAAGAATGGAATATTCTTGACAGAAAGGCTTTGGGATCTATAAGATTGAGCCTGACAACATCTGTGGCTTCCAATATTACAAAATGATTTCTACGTTAGAGTTAATGAAATCTCTTGCTAATTTATATGAAAAACCTAGTGCTTCAAATAAAGTTTATTTGATGAAGAAACTATTTAGTTCTAAGATGCATGAAGGTGGATCTGCATCTAGTCATTTGAATGATTTCTAATCTATTGTAAATCAATTAAAATCAGTTGATATTCCGTTTGATGATGAAGTGAAAGAAATTTTATTCTTATGTTATTTTCCTGATAGTTGGGATAACTTGGTAATGGTTGTTAGTAATACAACATATGCTAATAATATTTTGAAGTTTGATGATGTGGTTAGTATAATCTTGAATGAAGAAATTCACAGAAAAGTACAAAGGAATCATCTGGGAATGCTTTGAATGTAGAAAATAGAGGTAGGAAGAAGGAGAGATCCAAGAGTAAGAGTAATGGGAAATCAAAGTCAAGGGATAACATATCTAAATCTAGAGGTAACATAATTACTTATTGGAAATGTGGAAAGAAAGGACATGCAAAGAAATATTTTGGTCAAAGGATAAAGAGAACCAACAACTGTGAAAATAGTAAAGAAGAAAATATTGCATGAAGTGAGAGGTAATGCAAGATGCTCTTATTCTTCCTTTATATAATAGAATTGAATCATGGGTTTTAGATTCATGAGCTTCTTTCCATGTAACCCCTAATAAGGGTTATTTCAAAATTATGTCCAGGGAAATTTTGGGACATGTTTATTTGGGTAATGATGAACCTTGCAGATTCTTCGGTAAAGGGGAAGTTCATCTAAAATTACAGAATGGAAATACATGGGTATTGAAAGATGTGATGCACGTGCCAAGTCTTAAGAGGAATCTTATTTCTGTAGGGTAACTAGGTGAAGCTGGTTGCATGGTTACATTCACAACAAACTCTTAGAACTTCACCAAGGGTGCTTTTGTTGTGGAAGAGGTAAGAAGGTAGGAATGTTATATTTATCTACCCGTGTATTCATGATTCTTTTTCTCGCATTATCTACTTGATTCGATGATGCATGTGTGGAATAATTGGTTAGACCATATGAGTCAAAAATGATCATGGATCTTAAAGGCTAAGGGAAAGTTATTAGATTTGAAAATTTAGATCTTGATTTTTGTGAGCATTGTGTCTTTGGAAAGCAAAAGAGAGTGATATTTCTCAAAGTTGGGGCAACTAAGAAGGAGTAGAAATTGGAGGTCGTGCACTTAGATGTGTGGGGATTAGCTCAGTAGCTTCTCATGGAGGATCCCATTATTATGTTACTTTTCATTGATGATGCTACAAGAAAGGTATGGGTTTATTGTATTAAACGTAAATATGATGTTTTTGAGACTTTTAAAAGATGGAAATCCCTTGTTTAGAATGAATCAAATTCAAAGTTAAAGTGCCTTAGATATGACTATGGTGGTGAATACTATAAAGAAAGCTTTCAATGATTATTTTTAGTGAATGTAATACAAAGAGAAAGGATGGTTCCAAGAACACCACAAGAGAATGGTGTGTTATGTTTCTGGAACCTATTTTTATGTTAGAGTGTGGTACACCTTCTATGTGTTACACTTGGGTATTTTTACGGCGGTCCCGCCACTCAGGTGAGTGGGTCAAGGGGGTTTGGGGGCGAAGCCCCCAAAGAAAATTTTCATGGGTGGTTTATTAACCCATGGGTAATGGGTAACCATTATGGGTTGTTTTTGGGCCCATGGTTTTTCGGTACCCATTGTTTTGATACCCACGGTTTTTTGCCCATGGTTTTGATACCCACATGTTTTTGCCATTGTTTTTATCAAACCAAACTTAAGCAATTGTCTATTTATATGGTCTTATGCATATGATATAGACACAAGAAAAATGCATTGCAGATGTGCTTTGAATTCGGGTGTGAATTCTCAGAGAGTTTTTGAGCATAGCTCCAAACGGATCTGGGTATTGTATTGAGAGAGTGGAGGCTTGTAATAAAATCTGAGCAAGTGATTCTTAGTGGGACGTAGCCCAAATTGGGTGAACCACATTAAATTTCTTTTGTGTTGTGTTATTTATTCTACACTTTTATTTGAGATCTGTAATATTTTCTGCATATTAGTTTCTACTATTGCGATTTTGTAAGGGATTATTCCACATATTTTATCTCTTATTTCCTAACAATTGGTATCGAGCTGGTTTTGGTTTGTTTGAAGTGTTGAATCAGTAGGGAAAGTTTTATCTTGAGTGGGAGCTATGGCAGATGATGGAAGATCTAGGGTTGATAAATTCAACGGTAGAATTTCAGTCTTTGGAAGATGCAGATGGAAGATTACCTTTATCAGAAGGATCTTTATACTCCGTTGTCTGAGAAGGTGAACAAACCCTCGAGTATGACAAATGCGGAATGGGATTTGTTGGATCGGAAGGCACTTGGAATGATCCCTATTGTGTCTTGCATCTTCGGTATTATTTAATGTTTCAAAGGAAAAGACTACAAAAGATCTAATGGATGCATTAGGAAGTTGTATGAAAAACCCTCTGCCTCTAACAAGATATTTTTAATGAAAAAGTTGTTTAATATGAAGATGTCTGAGAATAGTTCAGTAGTAGATCATTTAAATGATTTCAATACGGTTGTGAATATGCTAGCTTTGGTTACAATAGAATTTGATGAAGAAGTTAGGGCTTTATTAATTCTTGTGCTCTTTACCTGAAAGTTGGAATAGCCTAGTAATGGCGGTAAGCAACTCGGTTCCAACTAACTTGAAGTTGAAGTTTGAGGATGTTGTAGGGGTGATTCTAAGCGAGGAAATGTGAAGAAAAATCTCCGGGAATCTTCTACTTCAGGGAATGCTTTGACAATGGAAACTAGAGGGAGACAGAAGAATAGAGGAAACCATGGAAAATCGAAAGATCGGGCAAGGTCAAAATCCAAGAGCAAGATTGTATGTTGGAATTGTGGAAAGTTTGGGCATGCAAAGAAGGACTTTTGGGAGCTTCGGGAGACAAGAAGAAACAACAAGAAGAAAAAAGGAGGTAAATGTGGCATCGGGTAATGTATGTTAGGATGCTTTGATTCTTTCTTTGCATAATATTACTAAATCTTGGGTTTTAGATTCAGGGGCTTCTTTCCATGCTACTCCACATAGGCATTATTTTGTTGATTATGTTCAAGGGGATTTTGGGCATGTTTTTCTTGGTGATGATGAGTCTTGCAGTATAGTTGGAAAAGGTTATGTTCAGGTTAAGATGCAAAATGGGAATACATGGCTATTGAAGGATGTCAGACATGTGCCTACATTAAGGAGAAATTTGATATCGGTGGGCAATTGAGAAGTGATGGTTATACTGTGATATTTACAGCTGACTCTTGGAAGGTTACCAAGGGTGCTCTTGTGGTGGCAAGAGGTAAGAAGGTTGGAACCTTGTATTTATCCACTGATAGTACTAATGATTGTAATCTTGTGGCTTTAGATGCAGATACAACATTATGGCACTATAGGCTCGGTCATATGAGTCATAAGGGCATGGACATCATAAAGAAGAATTTACCTGGATATACAAAAATAGGTTTAGATTTCTATGAGAACTACATATATGGGAAACATAAGCGAGTAAGGTTTCTCAAGGTTGGACCTACAAAGAAAGAGAGTAAGTTAGAGCTGGTACATTTTGATGTGTGGGGGCCAGCTCAGGTATCATCTCTTGGGGTTCAAGTTATTATGTTACTTTTATTGATGATGCAACAAGGAAAGTTTGGGTTTATTGTATTAGAAAAATATGATGTATTTGATACTTTTGTTAAATGGAAAGCCTTGGTAGAGAATGAAACAGTCTTAAGTTAAAATGTCTCAGGTCAGATAATGGAGGGGAGTATTGCAACAATGAATTTGATGATTATTGTTCTAAGAATGGAATCTGCAGGTAAAAGACGGTTCCAGGAACCCTACAATAGAATGGGGTGTCAAAAAGGATGAACAGAACAATAATGGAACGTGCTAGGAGCATGAGGATACATGCAGATCGCTTCTTTTATTTTTGGGTAGAAGCGGTGAGCACAAATGTACTTAATAAACAGAGGACCCTCAAGTGCCTTGGATGGAGGCATACCTGAGGAGGCTTGGTACGGTAAGAAAGTCGATTACTCATTTCTTAGAGTCTTTGGATGTGAGGTGTTTGTTCATATTGACAAGGATGATAGGACCAAGCTAGAGGCTAAATCAAAAAAATGTACTTTTATTGGTTATGGTGGTGATGACTTTGGATTTAAATGTTGGAGTATTAAGGACAAGAAAATCATTCGGTCTAGGGATGTGGTCTTTAATGAGAAAGTCATGTATAAGCAATAGTTGCAGGAAAACAGGGAAGAATCCAAGAAAGAATATGCAGTGGTAGAGGATCTTCCGGATGGGACAGTGACCCATGAATCAGTTCAGGAACCTACTCAACAAGAACCCCAAACTCCTTCAGTGAGGAGATCTTCTAGGGTAAGAAAAGAACCTGAACATTTTTCTCCTTCTCTTTATTATTTATTACTCACTGATAGTGGAGAGCCAGAGAGCTTTGATGAAGCAATGTAGGTAGATGCCAGTAAGAAGTGGGAGCAAGCCATGGATGAGGAGCATAAGTCTCTCATGGAGAACCAGACTTGGGATTTGGTGAAGCTACCGGAAGGCAAAAGAGCATTGTAGAACAAGTGGGTGTATAGAGTTAAAGACAAAGGAGGAAAGAAAAGATATAAGGCTCGGTTGGTGGTCAAGGGGTTTGCACAGAAACAAGGTATAGATTTTGATGAGATCTTTTCTCCTGTAGTAAAAATGACTTCTATTAGAACTGTTCTTGGAATAGTGGCAACAGAAGACTTGCACTTAGAATAGTTAGATGTAAAGACTGCATTTCTCCATGGTGATTTGGAGGAGGAGCTATATATGCAGCAGCCAGAAGGATATGAAGTCAAAGGTAAAGAGGAGATGGTGTGCAAACTGAAGAAGAGCTTGTATGGCCTGAAACAAGCTCCACGTCAATGGTATAAGAAGTTTTATAGCTTCATGATGGAGCAAGGTTATATCAGATGTCATTCTGACCATTGCATGTATACAAAGAAATTTGAGGATGGAAGTTATATTATCCTATGTTTGTATGTTGATGACATGTCAAGTTGTAAAAACATGCAGAAATAAAAATACTCAAGAAACAACTAAGTGAATCCTTTGATATGAAGGATTTGGGGGCTGCCAGACAAATCCTTGGTATGAGGATAACTCGGGATAGGAAGGAACGAAAGCTAACTTTATCTCAGGAAGAGTACATTAAGAAGGTATTGGATAGGTTTAACATGCATGATGCTAAACCGGTTGGGACTCCTTTGGCAGGCCATTTTAAGTTATCAAAGGAGCAGTGTCCCAAGATAGAGCAGGAAAGAAACCATATGTCTAAGGTACCTTACTCATTAGCGGTTGGTAGTTTGATGTATGCTATGGTATGCACTAGGCCTGATATTGCCCATGTAGTAGGAGCTATGAGTAGATTTATGAGTGATCCAGGTAAAGAGCATTGACAAGCAGTAAAGTGGATCCTTCGGTATTTGAGAGGGACCATGGGGATAGTTTTATGCTACAGTGGATCAGACACCACTTTACGTGGTTATGTAGATTCAAACATGGCTAGAGATGTAGATAGTAGGAGGAGCATGACAGGTTATATTTACACTGTAGGTGGGACAACGGTAAGCTAGATTTCATGACTACAGAGAGCCGGTGGCTTTGTCAACCAGGATGTTGAGTATGTTGCTACCACAGAGGTAAGAAAAAAGAGATGATTTGGTTACAAAATTGCTTGAGGAGTTGGGGAATAAGCAGGAGGAGGAATGTAAGATGCATAGTGATAGTCGAGTGCTATACACCTAGCTAAGAACTCGCTTTCCACTCCAGACAAAGCATATACAAATTGAGATATCACTTCATCAGGACAACTTTGGAGGAAGATAAGTTGAAGTTGGAGAAGATTCATACCAGTTAGAATCCTGCAGACATGATGACCAAGGTGGTCACATGGGATAAACTAAAGCTATGTTCAGCTTTGATTGGCCTTCGCGGATGACAGTGAAGGGTTGAGAAGCTTGCTCAGTGGAAATGAGTCTCCAAGTGGGAGATTGTTATGTTTGTGGAGCGTATTTTCATGTTAGAGTGTGGTACACCTTCTATGTGTTACACTCGGGTATTTTTATGGCGGTCCCGCTCGCCGTGAGCGGGTCGGGGTTCGGTGAAGCCCCAAGCAAAATTTCATGGGTGGTTTATTAACCCATGGGTAATGGGTAACCATTATGGGATATTTTTGGGCCCATGGTTTTTCGGTACCCATTGTTTTGATACCCACGGTTTTTTTCCCATGGTTTTGATACCCACGGTTTTTGCCCATGGTTTTGATACCCACGATTTTGTATCAAACTCGCTTAAGTAATTGTCTATGTATATGGTCTTATGCATATGATGCGAGAACACAAGCAAATGCATTGCAGATGTGCTTTGAATTTGGGTGTGAATTTTGAGAGTTTGTTGAGCATAGCTCCAAACGGATCTGGTATTGTATTGAGAGAGTGGAGGCTTGTAATAAAATCTAAGCAAGCGATTCTTAGTGGACGTAACCCAAATTGGGTGAACCACATTAAATACTTGTCTTTCGTGTTGTGTTATTTATTCTACACTTTTATTTGATATCCGTAATATTTTCTACATATTAGTTTCTACTATTACGATTCTCGTAGGATTATTCCACATATTTTATCTCTTATTTCCTAACATGGTGTTGGAGAAAGAATGAACAGGACAATCATGGAATGCGCTAGAAGTATGAGGATACATTCTGGATTACCCTTGCAGTTTTGGGCATAAGTAGTTGATACAATGGTTTATTTGATTAATCGCGGGCCTTCAAGTTCACTAGATGGAGGACTATGAGAGGAAGCTTGGACCGAGAAAGAGGCGATCTTTCTTTTCCTAGACCTTTTTTTTAAAGAAAATTTTGTGTATATTGATAAGGAAAATAGGAAAAAGTTAGATGCAAAATCCAAGAGATGTACTTTCATTGGTTATGGATCCGGTGATTATATATTTGTGTATATTTGTTTGTGTATATTTTTGGGCTTATGAGAGGAAGCTTGACCGGAAAAGAGGTAGATATTTCTTTTCCTAAACCTTTTTGTTAAAAACTTTTGTGTATATTTGTTTGTTACAGAGGCAGTAGTATGTCATGCAGCCTATTCAACCTACAAGGCTAGCAAGGAGATGATATGGATGAGTAGGTTCATAAAAGAGTTGGTAAAGGAGTAAGATGACCTGCAATTGTTCAAAGGATGCTTAGAGTGCAATTCATTTGGCAAAGAACTCAACATTTTATTCAAGAATGAAAACATTCAACAGAGGTATCACTTCATATGGTAGGTATTGGAGGATGGGCAATTGAATCTAGAAAAGATTCATATGAGTGAGAACCTTGCAGATATGCTAACGAAACCATTAACAAAGGAGAAGTTAGAGCTACACTCCACTTCTGTTGGTCTTCAAGCTTGAGACTTGAAGAGGAAGAAACAAAGCTAAGGAAAAGATCCAAGAATGACGCTGTACAAGTATGGTGCAATATTTAATCTCCAAGTGGGAGATTGTTGAGTTGTGGAGCTCAATTACTTTGGATTTGCATGCAATATGAAACTTGCTAGAAAACACAGTAACCAACATCGGTTAAGGAGGGACCGACATCAGTCACCTATGACCGAAATTGGTCAGAAAGGAGGAATCGACATCGGTTAGGGCTAACCGACGTCGGTTACCTATGCGGGAGTGTTTTATTTAACTCTCGAGAATTAGATCTAATTTTAACATAAAAGAAAATCTATTGATAGTAATTACATGGCTAAGTGCCTAAGTTTGTATACGCCTATATAAACATGAAATCTAGGGTCTAGAAGTAAAAATTAAGAAGAACTTGAAAAAGTTGATGATTATTTTGAGAATAATTGAGAGATAATTCTTGGAGAAGAATCAAAAGCTTGAGTGAAATAAAGTATCTTGTACATCCGAGAGGTGTGGAAAATTGTAAATCTTCATTATATATCTTGTCAAAGTTTTGAATAATAGATTTTCTTATTTCTTGTGGACGTATCCCACACCGGGTGAACCACGTTAAATGGTGTTGATTAATATCTCTTGTTTTGTATAATTCTTCCGGTAGAATATCCGTTTTCACTGCATGTATGTTTAGATCTGATATATTATCTCGTACAATTGGTGTGCTAACCCCAACACAAATGAGAGTATCCTTCATGTGTAGTTTGACCCAAAAATATGTGAGTTAGCTCATAATCTGATGGAGTCATCTCCTTAATAGGCTTTACATTCGTATGCCTAACAACTTCTACATATTGGTTTCTCGAGGCACCACCGAAGAAGCGGGAAGTTATCTGGGCCTTTTCCTCCACCTAGATCTCAAGGTTTTTGTGATAACTCCAAGGTTAGGCATGACAACTTGTTGCATCATTCTTTTGTTCACTTTTGAGCAATCTTTGAATCCATGGGAATGGATCTTCAGGAGTTGACATGATATTGGTCACGGAGCACCTTTAAGTGTTTGATGTAGGATTACTTCTTATTCACTGTGGGAAAGCTCCACCATTGGGGAAGACATACTTGGATGCTCCTAAAGAGAAGGATGATCTCTTGATTCTTCACACAGTTGTCTTGAATACTTAGATGTTTGGACTAGCTCACTTGATATGATTTTCAGAGAGAAGACAATGGATTTGAGACACGATGTTTAAAACTTGCCCGATGAGTCACAATGACATCCTTAGATGGATCAACATGATACCGTATGTTTGATTGAGTGTTTAAGAACACTATGACATCAAATGAAATTGGGATGATTCCTTGTTCTTGCATTCATGATGCCACACATGAAGATCACCTCTTTATCCTTTATTACTTCATAGTACTTGAATGAGATCATACCTGATGCTTGTATACCTTTGTGTCCAAATACTTTTGATGAGTTTCTTGTTTCACTTATGACTATGATGACCTCATTTGATGATATTATATTTTAATGGGGTCTTTGGCACTTTTCAAATCTTTTCCAATTGCACAATGTCCCTGACTTTCACGTATTGCGCCTCAATATGTTTCATTGCCTCGCTCCTTGACACAATCAGGTGATCGGGATGATGCTTGAATGCTTCAAGATCCTTTTGGAGGGTGTATTTTATTTTTTGATCTATGAGAAAAATTTACAACTATGTAAGAATGGAAAAAATGTGATGAGAGAAAATGGAGCCAAATGCAAATTTCTCGCACTAAAAACTCGAGGCTTTCTATTTTTCGCAAGTGGGACTACTGAGTCATGCTAGTTTGGGAAATCTGCCTTTTGCTCAAATTTTATCTTCTAAATATCTTGAAAAACTCAATTCACCTCCATTGATGATGCTTTACCATTTTTAACAAGTTTCTATTTTTAGTAAGTTACTTTTTCGAAACCTGTTATTTTGGGAAAATTGTTTGTTTTTCCGTGTTTGTTGTTTCTTACTATTTCCGATGTGTCGAATGACCGGAGCTTACAACTTTGAGAGGTTTACTATTTTTATCATGTAAGTGTGTAAAACATATGCTATTTTTATTAACTGGTCAAATGGTGTTGGTTTGTAACAAAATCACCATTGTTGGATTCAACTTTGTATCAAGATCTTGTGTTCTAAGTTTCGTTGTGTTCCGTCCGCTAGAACTATTGCAAATCAAAAAGAAAATTTCTGTGATGGAGGGTTTCAGGACTCCTACTATATGATGGCAGAAATTAATGGAGGCTTGAAGCTTTAGTGATCACAAGAGAGCCCGAAGGAGAGAAATCTATGAAAAGCTTGGTGTAATCATTTTTTTGGTTAGCAAGTTATGGGAAAAGCTCCATTTTCGTAGTCATGGATGGCCTGGAATGTGGTGGGCAGCATGGTTTCCATGCTCTAATGTTTTTATAGGTTTAATGGATTTAAAAATGTATGATAGGTAGAAATGTGCAAGGAAATAATCTTAGAAGCAAGTTTGTTATGTTTTTAAGCTACCCGACAACCACTTTTTGATCATGCGGTGAGAAAGTCAGCATATGTTTCAAAACTAGGGTTTTGATGGCTTAAGTATGTGGTGAATTTTTGTGTCCCCCTATTTCCCCCTATAAATTAGTACAAGGGGGACAAGAAAATGTGCCTCAAGCAGATCATGACAAGTTTCGCATGAGGTGCGAAGAGAGAGAGAGATGGAGAAAGTCCGCTTTAACACCCTGGAGCCAAGAGTTGGGCATATGGAGAACCTGAGGAAGGGATAGGTTAGGGAAAATTATGTGTCACCTCTATCCCCTTAGGAGTAGGGACAAGAGGGACAAGAAAACCCACCCTAACCAAATCATGACAAGTGTCACTCTGTGGTGCAAGGAGAGGGAGATGAGCTTAATTTGATTAACACTTCGCCAGGTTGAGCTGGGTCATATGGGGGACCAGAGAGGAAGGATGAGGTGGGGAGAATTTGGTGTCCCTTCTTTCCCCTTGGGAAAGGGAAAAGAGGGACCAAATTTTTTTCCATGAATCCAGAAGGTGACATGTGTCACTCCAAAAAATGACTAAGTACGAGAAGCATACCTCGCACAAGAGAGAACTTGACGACACAATTCTTGAGCTCCATATGGTATTTTTACATGAAATTTTATATTATTGTGACTCCAAAACCATTTAAAGAACAATGGTATAGGTTTCAAACTTCAATTCTACCTGACACTTTAAAAAATATCTCATTTTTCTTCGGGACATTAGGGTGTGTCTTCCAAGATTGAGTTGCCTTTATAAACAACTAGGTCTTATGAAGAACATGATGTTTACACCATGTAGATAAATACTTCATATTTTTAATTCATATTTTATTTCCTCCTAAATTTTTATGGAGTTCCTAGAATCATTTGGAGAAGTTCATGTTCCAATTTTAACTCTTCACTCCTTACACCTGAAAGACTTGATGTTGCACAACTGCTCCTAAACTCCAAATATTCCTAAATCACTTCCAAAAATTAAATAAAATATAATACCACCTCTAGATTATTATGAGCTTTTGAAACCCTCCCGGAGGATGCACACATGCCCTGAAATCGCTAAAATTGGCCTTTCTAGGTTTGCTAGAGAGCTAGTCTTCAATTGCTCTTCACTGAATGGAATTTTTGACCTTGAAACATAATTTTGATCATTTAAAAATAATTATTCATTATATTTTGAGTAGCTACAATTTCAGGGTGAGCATGACATAGGAGACAAACTCGACCAAGAGAGGGGTTTAGGGAGGTTTGGAGCAAATTTTCACTTTGGATCATATGGGGGACCAGAGAGGAGGGATGAGGTCGGGAGATTTTTTTATGTCCCCAATGTCCCTTTAGGAAAGGTAAAAGAGGAAAATAAATTTCTCCATGAATCCATAAGGTGACATGTTTCACTCTAAAAATGAAAAAGTACGAGAAACATACCTTGCACAAGAGAGAACTTGACGACACAATTCTTGGAGCTCCAGATGGTATTTTCACATGAAATTATATATAATTGTGACTCAAAAAACATTTAAAGAACAATGGGATGGGTTTTAGACTTCAATTCACCTGAAACTCCAAAAATGTCTCCTTTTTCTTTCAGACAACAAGGTGTGTCTTCCAAGATTGAGTTGCCTTGAGAAACAATTAGGTCTTGTGAAAAATGTGATGCTTACACCATGTAGATAAATCATTCAGATCTCCAATTCATATTTTATTTCCTCCTAACTCCTTATGGAGCTCTCAAAATCATCCATAGAAGTTCAAGTTCCAATTTTAACTCTTCACTCCTTACACCTGAAAAACCCGATGTTGCACAACTTGTCCCTAAACCTCAAAATATTTCCTAAATATTCCTGAATCACTTATAACACCTTAAATAATATCCAATACCACCTTTGGATGACTATGATATTTTGAAACCCTCTCGAAGGATGCACACATGCCTTGAAATGGCCAAAATTGGCCTTTCTAGGCATGCCAGAGCTAGTCTTCAGTTGCTCTTCGCTGAATGAAATTATAGACCTTGAAACATCATTTTGATCATTTGAAAATTACTATTCAATATATTTGGAGTACCTACAAGGTCAGTGTTAGCATGACATATGAGACAAAATGACCAGGAGAGGGGTTCAGGGGGAGCAAATTTTCACTTTGTGGCTTAGTTGTTATGGCTTAGGTTTTGAATTTTTGGGCTAACAAAATTACATGACAACAATATGTTAGAGTATAAATAAAAAGGGGTGAATAGAATTATAATGGAAAATTGGGTAAGGTACATGTAAAAATTAGGGGTATTTTTTTTTAATAATATAATGGAAGGGGGTATTATCAATTCAATAATTAGAGGTCAAAACTAACATTAAGGGTATTCTTTAATATCCTTTGAACGAATGGGTTATATAATATGTTTAATAAGTGAACCCCCTATGATCAATACATTTCCGCCATGCATGATTGAATCCAAAATTTAACACCATAACATCTAGGAAGGGCCAACTTATTATGGCATATGCCTCATTCATAACTAGCTTGAATAACATAGTCCCCTCCTTCAAACACTTGACATAGTTTCTTAGCGCATGGGACATCACAATCCCATCAAAATTATTTCTTCCTTTGAAAAAACCTCTTTACTTTCTAAAATTATTTTTGGAAAAACGTGTTTCAATCTATTGGTAGCCAACTTTGAGATAATCTTATAGATCATGTTTCATAGCCATATAGAATGAAATGCAATAAAGAATTGTGCATTTTCTGTTTTTATGAATTGGAGCTATAAAACTATTATTCAACTCCACCATAATAGTTTTATTCTTACCCGAATCTTGAACAACTTGAACAATGTCTTGTCCAAAAATATCACAAAATCATGAAATAACCTAGCCAAGAAATATTCCAAACCTAAGGATTTGTATATCTAAAAATATTGAGCTACCTCATAAACCTCCTTTCCTAACATCAAGTGCTTTATTTTTTAACCTATCACTGAGAAGGCACATAATATAATGTTGGAAATTTGTGTAGTAATAATTTGTAAATAAAGATAATTTTTTTATGAATAGGTTCTAGATAACATTAAACATCGCAACTAAAATTTGAAATATGTTGAACTTTTTATTTTAAAAATTATTTTTATTGTTTCATTCATTTAGAACCCTACATGTATTTATTACATTTTATTTATATAGTTATTTTTTATTTGTCTCAAGTTCGCATATTATTATATCCGATACAATGTTAAATGATATTATTATCGACAACTAGCTACCTCCAAAATTCACAGAGCTTATATGCTCTACAGCAGTCCCCATTTGTTGATGTTGAGAGTTATATGAATGTTTTTTTCCACTCCATTTAAATTAACAACTATATCCATACAAGCACCACAATTCAAATGGATGGTCAAAAATTCATGTGGTAGATGTGGAATCTCTTGCAATGATTACGATTGCTAGATGTGTCTACATTTTAAATAATATCTCAATCGCTCCTTTGTAAACACGTATAATTGAGGATAGTGAACTACAAGTCATGTATGACCTTATGAATAAGATTGAAAGAACATGTCTTTGACTACAAGGGACGAAAACATTTCTCCGTGAATAGGATACAACCAATACTACAAAGGGAATGAAGTGACTTACATTGTAGATGCCTTTAAAGATTACCTTCAAAACATGTAGTGTTATACAATAGAGTACTTATGATATCCTATCCTCCAAATTTTGTGCGTTCTTGGAGTTTTTGACCCCATTTATACCATACAAAAGCATTTCTTTCACTACGCTTTACAATAACATACCTATGCATTGCTAAAAATGTATTATCTATAAATAAACACATTTTCAAATGCACACTTTTCTTGAACGCACACACAAATAAAGTTGTTTTCATCATACTTAAAGCTCTTATCTACTATATAAAAAGTTCCATTTTCTCAATATTTAGTGATTCATCATGTAATTATCTCAAACAATCTTGTTTCTTAATCTTACATGGTTTCCCACAATGATATTGTTGGTGTATCGTATTTTTTCCTCGTATTATTTACTTGGATTAAATCCTCACCCTTGGTGACTCATCTTTCTTAGGTGCACCGAGCATTATAGGAGTTAATACAACATGTCTTATATGCCATAGTAGTGTCATAGAGTTACACTCCCATTTTGGAGTGTAACTCCCTTCTTATTATGGAAATATTCTCATGGAGGAGTTACACAACACTCCTATTTATACACACCACTTGAGCTATTGAGAGGTTCCTGATTTTGCACCATTCTTCTTTTTGTGAGTTAATTTCATATTACATTACTTGTTAGATCTTCTTGTAATTCATGCAACTACATGTGTGCAAGCATTCTTTATCATAGATTCACACAAAAACATGATATGGTATTAGATCCTTGTTGGTAAAATGCTTGTCCATTTTTGTTAGTTGTGGAATTATTCAAATTATTTTTAATCTGATAAGTTTATGTGCAAATTTGGTTAATTTCACTATTAAGGGTTTACAAAACTTTGGACATGTTTAAAAAAAATCATTAGGTTTTTTGAGGTTTTTTCATGATCTAGGTTGTTCCTCGCATTTTTCTTTCCATTTGCATGTATTTTAGGATTTGTAGGTTGTTCATCAAGTCAAAAAAACCACCCTAATGTACTTCAAGATTTTCGTGGTGTTCAACATGTGCTAAAATCGACACGTTGTATCATATTTTTGAGGTGCTTGATAAGTCAAAAATCCCAACCTAGTATTTCAGGTTTTCCAGGACATCTCAACATTTCAACATATTTTGCAATCTACAATTAAACCTCCAAACCTTAGTCAACGCCTCGCATTTTAAGTTTTCAAGACTTTAGAACATCTGAACACTTGGTTTGATTATTTCAGTTCTAACGTACCATCTACATCACTGACTACAAATGTTAGTGAAGCTAATGAAATCACAAACATAAAACAATTAGGCATTCTAGAAAAACAACTAGATTTGTAGCTACAACAACAATCATCCACATAAAAATGAAAAACTTATGTTACCATGCTTGTTTTTCTTTAATGGATAATAAACAATGTAACAAATAACTTATTCAAAACTTAGATAGGTCTTGAAACTGTGAAAAATGCAAAAAAATGTGAACACATGTGAATATAAATACTTATTAAATTTATTGATAAAGGATGACATATGTGCAACATGGGTCACTAATTTTGAAAATGTCACTTTAGAAATCATGGGCATCACCGCAAAAAAATTTACAAATCATGGTATAATTTATATGTGAAATTTTTGGGATGTTCTTAAGCCATCACTCTCCTACAAATACTAGTTTACTTACCATAACAAAGAAGGAGTTGTATCATGACAAAGAACAAGTTCACCGTAGCATTCTTTAGGTGCAAAAAGATGAATCTTTAATCAATCATGTAGATTTACTAGATGCATTTACTAAATAATCCTATAAATGCATTCTTGATCCGCATAAAGACCGGGTGGCCATTATAGTGGAACAACTTCAACAAACCATAAATTTTGTGTCGTAGCTCCAATTGACTCGCTCAAAATGCAATGGAAAGCTTGAATGTGTAGAGCATGATGGAAAGATGCTATACTTTTTTGACAAAGTTTGACCCCTTAAATCCGCATCTAAAGGCCTAAAAATGTAATTTTTATAATGCTATCTAACAATAGTAAATTCACGAAATTAACCCCTATGTAACTCACAGAAGATGAACCACCTTGTATCCCTCAAGATTAGTGACCTTCCACATTCTTCTAGGTGCCTTTTTCACATTTCTAAAATTGGTATATAAATATATGTAGCCCGAAAGGGAAAAGAAGACTTATCCCCACGAATGTAGCTATTGTAATTAATTGTTTTTTAAGTAATACACATATCTTCTCAGAGATCATTTTAAGCATTATACATCTCTTTTTATGAGATAGGTTTTCTATTTACATCTGGCACAATTGTTATTCTCTCCTTAATTCTGAAACCCTCTTGAGTTTTGGATCAATTCCACATTGTAGTTTTCTTTGCATTTTACTTGTTTTCTCACATGGAATACAAATTCCTCCCTTCCCGACTAGGTATATTAAATAAAGATGTGTTGCTTACATTTTCCCCATTTGAATATTTTTATTGAGTTTTAAATGGTTCTATCTCATGGATGCTTATACTTCATACATGGTAGTAGTTACATATGTGTAACACTTAATAAAATTTGAAAATTTAAGAGCCTTTATAGAAGCACAACCTATGCAATTGCTATATGTTTTCCTTTCCATCTTTCCCTTTCAATTGTATACAATTATACATAAGCACATATTTCCTATTTTTATCTTCCTGTAAATAGAAATGCCAAAAACAATAAAAAATGAGAGATATCTCCTACATTACAATGCCAACAAAAAATAAATAAATGAACTTCATTGACGCAATGCTATAATGAAGATATAAAAACAAAGCATCATGGATTCATTGACAACATCCTAACATGTGAAAAATCCCCAACAACAGAAACATTTCCCAACTACTTTCGAGGTATCTTAAAAAATGTTTCATGAGAGAATTGATTTGATCCCGTCGACACATACTTCCTTCATATGAAAGTAAATATACCCAAGCATATACACCAACAATTTCAAAGGTGATTATACTTTTTGCAAGTGCATTTTTGAAAATAATAGCCATCGCTTCTCACTTGGAATAACATGGATCTAGAGGTGTAACCCACAATATTATTTACACTTATTCAGTTGAAGAGATTCTCATAACAATAAAGAATCCACTATTGTAGGTAACACATGCATGTAATGGAAAATACAAATATAGTGGTTACACCATCAACTTCCCACAGATATCTCCTCGATCATCAACCACTTGTTGACCGTGTCAAGACTTGGATATCTTAGTTCTCAAGCGAATTGGGTCCAAAAATAAGGAGAATGAATGATTCATGAGTATATCTCACATCCTCCAAGCCTTGCAATTCAAAATAACATATAACCCATACTACAAAGTCATTCAACTTAACCAACACACACTTCATGTCATTCCTTAGAATCAACATATATCTCTTTAAGTCTACATAATATTGCTAATGACATTACGACCGATGGGGAGAGAAGCAAACCAAATTCAGATGAGGAAATTGACACATCAACCGGGGCACAAGTTCAACACCCAATCATATTTTTTTCCTCACTTCCAGCTTGATCAATAAAAGTGGAGTAGGTATGACTTACTTAGAAACCATTATTCATAATATCCCCCACCTATTAATTAGCCATCTATAAGTTCACTAATTAATGAATATAACCCAGAGGGTTTATTTTCAATGGAAGTAATGTGTCTTCTTCCAATGGGGCTTCCATGTTTTGGAAACCACATAAAATCTCCAAATGCATGAATGCAATCAACATTTTTGTGGTGCAATGATAATAGATTCAAATTGCACACATATTTTTACTACATCATGCTAAACCTTATGATGTGCCATAACATATATAGTTTTACAAAGACAAATATTGATGAAAACTTGCCTATAAAATTATCTTCCTTATGGTAACAACTCTAATCCATCTCGATGTGCACATCAGAGATCAAATAATGGAGGAATTCAATCCTACTGCTCCAACCATAAGCAAAAACTCATGGTTATGATAAAACAAATGGGTAAGTGCACGAAGTTGGTGGAAAATTCCGTGGACATAAAAACCCGAAATAAAGGAACCGCGATCGCGGAACTCTGAGACAAAATTTAACAGTCCCGCGACTCGTTATTTTCCTCATTTTTCATTTCGAACCGCGACTTTTCCTAAACGTTTTTCACTCGCGCTCTCAATACCATCTCAAAATTGCTCATCGGACTTCTGGATAGCGATATATTCAACCATGCCGCCAAGACGAGGAGGTAAGTCCCCGATTGTAATCATTTTTTTGCATTTTAGGTTTTTTTTTTTGCATTTTAGGTTTTTTTTTGCATTTTCATGGGTTTTTTGAAATGTTTGTTTATGTATACAATTTTCTTGTTTTATCAGTTGGTCGGCAAGCTCGAAATCGTGCAAACCATCAAAACATTCCTCAAAACCCACGGAACATTCCTCAAAACCCTCCTCCAAACATAGATCCGCCTCCTGTGGCTCCTTCTATCCCCACTGAGCCAGCAGGAACGCAAGATAATATCATTGGAAGAATCCAAGAAAATAAAATTTCCATTGAGAACCTAATTCAAAATATAAGACAAAATCATGCTACAAATCCATCCCGCATGACTTTAGCCAATACATTGCAAACATTGATTGGCGAAGTCGAGTCTGCAACCAACCAAATACATAGATGGAACACCTTTAGAAGTGACTGTAGGCGGTGGTATGCGGATAACCTATCCCATGCGGCCGCCAAAGACAAAAAAATTGGAAAAGACCTCATTTGTGCATTATTTACCGACCCTAGAACCAATGCCCCCTCAGCTTACTTGCAAACGGTTCCCAATCCATCGGTGCCATGATGATAGAATCAAAAACAATTTTGGGACCGATGGTGGATGGTTTTTTATTACCACCATGCAACAACAATGAGGTTCCTCTTTATTTTTCAAGAAATTATATTGTGAGTTCGTGCTCAATGAGGTCCCGAATTATTTTGACTTTTCTAAATTTTTTGGTCGAGGAGGTGGCTCTCACATGAGCAGCACTGTGCACGCGCGTAGGTCGCCTAGATCCCCATGCCCCAAAACCCCACTACCTTCGCTATCCCTCCTACAAAGGAAGGAGGTTGTGGAGATTGATACATCGCATGCATTGAGGAGCTCACCGACACTCTCACCTAAGATAAGACCCGTGACGTATCCGGTGATGTTGGTGGAGGCGCTGGGCTAGTGCACCACACCACTGTGGATCATGTGGTGCCGTATGCACTGCAGGCGAGACATCATTTGCTGGTTCACAGGATTTCTTTTCTATAGATGAGATGCTGGGGAGTGTTTTTGGAACTGGAGCCACTGATATTGGTCTTTCACAGGTAAATTTTAAATAAATTTAAATAATATATATACAATAGTTTAATTCACATGTTTGAGATATTAATATATATATATATATATATATATATATATTTGATTGTACGTCATGTACATACATGTAAAAAACTAATTTTTTATTTTATTTTAAATAGCAAGAGCCGGTGAAGGAAACATCCTAGTCGACATGCTAAATAATGTCAATGGCATGTTTCAAACGTAAGTTTCAAGTTGTAGAAAACTTACATTTTTAATAAATCATTTAATTGCACTAGATTATTATTATAATTTGTTTCACGCGTATGTTGTACATGTATTAATATTTTTCTCTTTTATACATAGGATCCTCGGTGGGTCATCATCTCCATGCTCGTGGAACCGAGGCTACTCGGCACGCCTCACATGAGTTTTACGCAGTTAGTAAATCTCTTTACACTTTATTTCTAATTACCGAAAGTTCACGCACGGATTGCATGCTGCTTGACCTCTCGTACATGAGTTTCACTTTCTTATACTCAACCTATATATTATTTAGTAGGAAATGCCAATTCATTTGATATAACTAGCCATGTATGTAATCATATATTGGTTTTACATGTCTTGAAAGTACCACCTGGGGTAAGATTGTATAGTAGGGACGGGAATGAATGTATAATTTCCCTCCTTTGTATAGTTTTTTTACCTTCTTAAAATCTCAACATGTGGAATGAGTGCTTGTAAATGTTTCATGTACCTATATATAGATCTGGTGTTTCCTTGATGAACGTGAAAAGATATGTTTAGAGTGTAGGGACCTTTGAGTTCCTTTACTATTATTTTTTTCAATAGGTTTCGATAGGAGTGCTAAGCTCTTAAGTAGATTTGTACATATTTTTTTGTATAGCTTATGACTGCTAGAGAGAATCCTCCATATATGCAGATCAGTGGAAGTCATCAGAGATCGCCATAAAGATCTCGCAGATCCACTAACCGAGGTACACAATTTTTTAAATTTGTTAAATTTTGAGACCTTCATTATTTTTTATTAAACTTAAATCTACAATATCAAATTTTGTAGGTATATATGTATATATGTGAAATATTTAATTTGAAAATTAATTATTTGTATGTAGATTACCCTCGTGAGTCTATTGTTGTCCCCGCGACACGTCAACAACAAATCGATAGGATCATGCGACATCATGGTAAGATTTCACATGCATTTTAACTAAATTGTACAAGTTTCTAAATTTTGAATGTATTTTAAAATTTTGGGTGTTAAAAACTTGTTGTTTATGAATGTGCAAAGTTAGGTCATGGTGCATGCTTAGAGACACCTAGACCACATGGATGAAATCCGTAGTGGCATCTCCTCCACTACATCCCTGTGTCGTGGACGTGCTACTTCTAGCAGGCGAAGAGAGGGAAGATGTTTCATGAGTAGATTTATAGTCCACCCGTATGTACATATGTGGTCATGAGTAGATTCACACCATCAGACTATATATAGCCTTTTGCGACCGCATGTGGTCCCATATGTACATTATGACACGTGCTTAGTTCGAGATGTATACATACATTATGAACTTATGTACATATATATTTTCAGAGACGTGCGCGTCTGGAGCACACTTTGTTTGATTCTTATATATATATATATATATCCATGTGTGTTGGTTAAATCATATTTATTTTGGTTATTTTGGCGATTCCTCCATATATGGAACTCCTATGGATATCTCTGCTACGGTTTTGTTTCCGAGGCTATAAATTTGAACTATTTCAGGTCTTTTAAATCTTGAGGTGGATTTAGTGTATTACTTCTAGTTATATATTTTCTAGTATCTTTCTGATTATTATTTGTGGTATATTTCACCATGGGCATTTTGAATTTTTATTTTTCAAACTAAAACAATATTGTTAACTCTATCACAACTTAAGTATTAGTAACTAAAGCTTATATTTAATGGAATTCATCAATTTATCATCCCGTTGTATTTGGAAAAGTGTGCTTGAAACTCGTGTATTTGATCGTACATCTTGATAATATTACAGTATACCCAAAATTGGGTCTCGCATTGTTTGTCAGAATTTTTGTGTACATATGAGTTAATCCTCAAACTTAACCGTATTGATTTTCCAACTCAGTAGCCGCATCTTTTTTTGAACACATAATAATCCTGAAATATTGTTAAATCTGAATGATATGTGGCTGTATCTTTATATTATTTTTATTTGCATCATAAGCTTGTACTGTTAGATGTGCATTACTGAAACATGCCATTATAGTTGCAATCTTCTTAGACTTCTGGATATGAAACTAATACCATGAAACTACATTCTTTCAATTGCTCTACAACCTAGAAGTTATTTTCAAATGTATTTGTACATTTGTTTTAGCTGATTGCTTCATGTATTTTGAGTTCCAAAACTGTGAAGACTGTAAGTACCTTCCAACATGGGCATTGTTGTATTTGCCTATGCATCATGGATATCAACTCGGCAAATTGAAGATGGTAGTTGATCATTTTGATTATGCTCATAGTAGATCTACATTAGAGTTATATAAATAATATCAAGAAGAAACCATATAGAGGATAAGGGATAATATTAAATTTGGAGTATGTTAAGTAGTGAAAAGGAGCTCAAGAACTTGATCAAAAGACAGAGTTGAGTTTTTAGGGAAACATAGAAACCATCAATACATATGTTATAAATTTTTGAACTCGCAACATGTGGTATCATAGCTTGAAGATCAAGGAAGATTAGTTAAAAGGATTTGAGATAAGGTTGATACAATGGTCCAAGAAGAGAGACAACGAGATAGATGAAAATGATGGGTGAAGTAAAGAGTGAGGTTAAGGTTACAAAATGCCACATTGATGGAAAAGTTAGTATCGAGAGATAAGATGCTAGAATAAAGAAATTACATGAAAGGATAAGAGAGTTCAAGAACATATGTGAAAAATAGAAAAGATGATGGAAACAAGGAAGAAACGTAGAGAAAGGTAATTGAAGGTTATTAGGCCTCATGAATCAGACTTGATATATATGGTGAAGAAGAAGAAGAACTAGCAGGAAATGTGATTCAAAGGTTGATAGAGCTAATGAGGTACAAGAAGAGAGAGAGAGAGAGAGAGAGAGAGAGAGAGAGAGAGAGAGAGAGAGAGAGAGAGAGAGAGAAGATAATTATGGTTTCACAGAGGTCGAGAGTCAATCAAGAGGTAAAGACAACCGATGGTCTTCATAAAAGAGAGAAAGAAGAGAAAGGAAAATAAAACCGTAGAACAATATTACCCATAATATTATAACAAAACCAAGTGTTAAGGATAAGGTAGAAAATAAGATTCATGAGCCCCATATATCATCTTACCAAGGACAAGATGACAACAAGAGATAACATAACAACCAAGTCATCAGAATTTAATTTAAATAAATAAGGAAACAAGTTATATATTGCAAACGGTGGGTCGTGGCACCGAACGGATCACGCCCGACACGTCCGGGTGGCCAGTGAATGCTAGAGGAGGTGGTGTTTTGGTGCGCAAATGGTCGCTGCTTTCGGCTACTTCGCTCGTGCGCAGTCCCTTAAGAGCCTCGAGACCAAAATATCGCTCAACTTCGACGGGTGACTACTCGACTCGTGGCACCTAGAGAGGCCTCGCTTGATCCAAAACCTCGCGTAGGGACCCTCTACAATAACCTCTCTCAGTTTTCCTTCTCATTTCGGTGCTCTCACCGTCCCTACTGCTTGCAAACGCACGAAATAGTGCAATGGAGCCAAACAGAAGGTCATGCAAACACTATATTTTGCAAACAAAGTGGGTCGTGGCACCGAACGGATTGCGCCGACACATCCAGTGGCTAGGTGAACACTAGAGGAGGTGGTGTTTTGGTGCGTGAAACGGTCGTTGCTTCCGGCTACTTCGCTCGGCGTAGTCCCTTAAGAGCCCCGAGACCAAAATATCGCTCAACTTCGACGGTGACTACTCGAACTCCGTGGTACCTAGAGAGGCCTCGTCCGATCCAAACCTTGACATAGGGACCCTACAATAGCCTCTCTCGGTTTTTTCCTTCTCATTTCGTGCTCTCGCTGTCCTACCGCTTGCAAACGCGCGAAATAGTGTAGTGAGCCAGCCAGTAAGGTCACAAATGCTATATTTTGCACAAAGTGGGTCATGGCACCGAACGGACTACGCCGACACGTCTGGGGTGGCCAGTGAACATTAGAGGAGGCGGTGTTTTGGTGCGCGAAACGGCGTTGCTTCTCCGGCTACTTCGCTTGGGCGTAGTCCCTTAAGAGCCCCGAGACCAAAATATCGCTCAACTTCGACGGTGACTACTCGAACTCCGTGGTATCTAGAGAGGCCTCGCTAATCCGACACCTCGACGTAGGGACCCTCTACAATAGCCTCTCTCGCTTTTTTCCTTCTCATTTCGGTGCTCTCGCTGTCCCTATCATTTAAAACGCGCAAAATAAAAGTGCAATGAGCCAGTTGTAAGGTTTCAAAACGCTATATTTTGCAAACGGTGGGTCATGGCACCAAACGGATCGCGCCGACACGTCCAGGTGGCCAGTGAACGTTAGAGGAGGGGTGTTTTGGTGTGCGAAATGGTCGCTGCTTCCGGCTACTTCGTCGGGCGTAGTCCCTTAAGAGCCATGAGACCAAAATATCGCTCAACTTCGACGGTGACTACTCAAACTCCGTGGTACCTAGAGAGGCCTCGCTTTGATCCGACACCTCGACGTAGGGACCCTCTACAATAGCCTCTCTCGGTTTTTTCCTTCTCATTTCGGTGCTCTTTGTCCCTACTGCTTGCAAACGCGCGAAATAGTGCAATGAGCCAGCAAGGGTCAAGGTCACAAACGCTATATTTTGCAAATGGTGGGTCATGGCACCAAACAGATCATACTAAACGCCTCTAGGTGACCAGTGTGAATGCTAGAGGAGGTGGTGTTTTGGTGCGTGAAACGGTCGCTTGCTTTCGGGCTACTTCGTCTCGGCGTAGTCCCTTAAGAGCCCTAAGACCAAAATATCATTCAACTTCGATGGGTGACTACTCGGACTCCGTGGTACCTAGAGAGGCCTTGTCTGATCCGAAACCTTGACTTAGGGACCCTCTACAATAGCCTCTCTCGGTTTTTTCCTTCTCATTTCGGTGCTCTCGCTGTCCTACTGCTTTGCAAACGTGTGAAATAGTGCAGAGCCAGTGTAAGGTCACAAACGCTATATTTTGCAAACGGTGGGTCGTGGCACCGAACGGATCGCGCCGACACATCCGGGTGGCCAGTGAATGCTAGAGGAGGTGGTGTTTCGGTGCGTAAACGGCTGCTGCTTCCGGCTACTTCGTCGGCGTAGTCCCTTAAGAGCCCCGAGACCAAAATATCGCTCAACTTCGACGGTGACTACTCCTGACTCAGTGGCACCTGTGAGAGGCCTCGCCTGATCCGAAACCTCAGCATAGGGACCCTATACAATAGCCTCTCTCCATTTTTTTCCTTCTCATATCGGTGCACACGCGTAAGTATGGTCTTGTAAACACTTGGGGAGGAGTCGTTTTCAAAATTTACAACATTTTCAAAATTTACAACTTTTCAAAATTTACAACATTTTCAAAATTTACAACATTTTCAAAATTTAAAACATTTTCAAAATTTACAACATTTTCAAAATTTACAACATTTTGAAAATTTACAACATTTTCAAAATTTACTTGACTTTTTCAAAATTTACAACTTTTTCAAAATTTACAACTTTTTCAAACAATGAAAGCTTCTCTTAGCTTCGAGAATTTAAAATTCTCTACTAACAGTGCCAACCACGTGAAGGTGGAAGCTTTTATGGCACCACTAACCTAAACATAAAAGTGTTAGTCAAAGAAATTTAAGTTTCAAATCAAAACCATATATACTATAGATCTAGATATAATGTACGTGCAAAATACACAAATTTAAAATAAAATATATATTCAAACTTAAATCTAGATCTTTAAGTTCTAAAAAATTTATATATATATAAATTGAAAAGAAATTATATATATACCAGACATGCTCGCATTGTAAAAATTCATTCCAATGAACCATCAGGATCGGATCTACTCTGAATAGCAGACAAGATTGCTTCATGATCTGACTCTCGAACCTTCCAAAGAATCTTGTTATTAGGCCTTCCTCGATATCTATACAACTGAATATTTGTCGCTAGAACTAGATGTGAATATAAGAGTATTTTCCTGTGTGTCTCAAAGTCTTCAAACACCCAAACAGAGGAGTTTTTTAATGGATACCGTCGAAGCCAAGTTCCAGTAACTACCACTGACCCTGTAGGATACTTAATATCTTCTCCATCTCTAATAGGAGAAGTCAACTTATTTCTTTCCTCGATGCAACAACATAAGAAATAGTCCGTTCCTTCTTCATTGTCTTCTGTCGCAATTACTGCAAACACATGTCCTACAAAAAATAACCAAGGAAAGTCGAACAACTCAAATTTAAATTACATATTAAAATTTCAATGGACATATAACTCAATTTACAAAAATTAAATAAATAACCATATTTATACCTTGTCGCACCAAAATTGAAATTTCACAAAGTCCTCGGATGTCAGAATCTTCATCTCGTAGAAACAAGTCGTAATGCTTGGAGGTCGATAACTAGAAGCAGAGTTAGAGGCCTACAAATCCATCCTTCCACCCATTCTTGTGAATCACACTCAACAAAGTGACAAATTCGATACAAGATGCACAAAAGCATGTCAACTTTCTTGTCCATACGGCCCATGAAGTAGCTGGCCCGAGCTACAAAATGAGTGCATATCACCGACCCAAAGTGAGTGTCATACAATCCTCGTAGTTAGCAATATGTTTTTCCTCTATCGACCAAAAATATCTCGCAAAATGTGGAATTTTCTTGAGAACCTCGGGCCATGTTGTCGCACACCATTCCACTATGCTCTTTTCGCATCTTTTAATTTAGCACCATCTTTGTACTTCAACTCTTCTCTTGCAAGATCTCTTTTCACACATGCCCCCGCACCGTCATGCTCTCCTTTTCCATGTCCAAATTTCTCAAATGAAACTCCAAATATGTTGCACACCCATCTTGACGTGCATTCTCCGCTCATCCAATAAAACATTTGTGCATTCTTAAACCGAGACGTGCAATTATCTCACCATATATAATGTTGTTTGAAGTGGATGTCCCTATCGCATAAGTTTATAAAATAACCGGAAACACCCTTGCACAAATTCAGTAGAATGAGTACGATCATCACTGATATAAAAGTGGTACTCTCTTAAGATTTTTCGATCATTCTCTGTACTGTCAGGAGAATGTAGAAATGCTATATGCACAAAAATGGCAACTTGTACTGAGTTGTAATATTGCGATTGAACCTCCATTTGTGGTCAGAATGTGTAATTCTCTCGCAAAATCGACCACCAAACAATAGTACCAATAGGAAATGTGTCTTTGCATAGCTTGAATTGTTCATCCAACCATCGAGCTCTATGTGTATGCCTCGCATACTCATAAACAATTTCATCCTTAAATTTTCTCATAAATTGAAAAATGGGCATTTGTTCTGTAACTAGCTCACACCGTTTCGACTCTTTTCCATCTTTCAACCGGTATGCAACTCGATTTATATTTATCAAATTCAACTAAATTATGTCCTATTGTACCTTCAATTTTCTCATGGATGCAACTTTCCAATTTAGGTAATCCGCCGCATGTACTACAACTTCCATCTAAACAATCCTGACTATAAAAAAATTGTCCAACTTCTTTTTCACAAAATATAGTAGGAATGAAATCCCTGGATGATATTGGTGGAACTTGAACACCACATTCGATAACATAGTTTCGTAATGAAAATTAGAACGAATACGTAAAAATTTAGCGTAATGCATCGCAAATTCAACATGTTACCTACAACAACAAGTGGTGCAAGCATGGTTGATTTTCACATAGAATGGTTTCAACATTTCAAAAACGTTGACTAATTTTAATTTTCGATTCTCTTGTTCAAACTTACGAAAAATTGAGTTTGAGTCATATCTAAGAAATGCTTTGATGTGGTTCACGATTAGTAGAACCAACTCTCCGCTTTATAACATCTCTTGTATTAGGTGAAACTCTAGTGTTATCATGCCAAAATTTAATAACAACTTCTCTTATAAGATCGTAATTATTTTTGTCCTTACGCTGTGTCTAGCGTAAAATGCCCAAAAATCGGCATTATTGAGTGATCAAGGATATTACGCCTTTCAATTTCTTTCATTAGAGTTTTTCGATTAACTTGCAACATTCGACTTGTTTGCGTAATCAAACGTTGTTTTTTTATTGATTCACTTACAACACTAGTAAGCAAGTACACGACGCACAATATTACTATCCCTAGTGCGCTCTCGACACCAACAAAGGTAATATGCATCATGAAGGTTTTCAACAATCAGTAGAGGCTTGACCACGTATGTTAGATGTCATTAATCCTAAGGTGTTTAATGTAGGTCTCATTTTAATCAATTTCATCAAACTAACTAACAACTAACATCTTTGAGAATCATTTAAAATTTCAAAATGATTATCCCAAATTTCAAAGTGGCTTTTCTTCCGATTTGTCTCGTAAAGTTTGTCGACATTGGTTTCAAAATGTTTTCATCAATTTCAATAAAAATTAGGTTTCTTATGTAAAATCCTAGGAGGTGTTTTTTCAAATTTTTGCTTGTCTACAGCTTTCAACATGAATTTCCTTATTCACATTTTCATTGTCTCCTTCAATTTCAACATTTGCTACATCATGAGTATTTAATTCTTCTTCAACATCGATGAAAAAAACTTCTTCATCACGAGTATTTAATTCAACTTCAACATCGATGAGAAACATTACCTAGTTCTTCATTGCTTACAATAGTTGGGATCAAGATGAACCTCTTCTAGATTCACGAAGTTTCCGCATTCGCCAAATTTTGAATTTTGTTGGCCTCTAATTCGTTTGGTTTTTTTTACTTAATGACTTCCTTTTTTGACTTCGTTTTTTGTCTCCCATGATGTTTTGCTTCCGGTGATAAGAAAAACGTGCAGAAAAAGACAGAATTTCAAATTCATTCATACTAAAATAAGGTCATAGAGAGTAAAAATCACATGGTAATTCGAACATTGGGATGTGTGTAAATATGATTTATAAACCGCGATCGCGCTTTATGTTTAAAAACCGTGATCGCGGATCTATCTGCCGAACCTAAGGCTCGGAAAATCTTTGTTTTTCCCCAACCAAAGCTATGGAAGGTCATTATGAAGTGTAAAAGGTCAAAAAACCTCAAATCTGCTCTTCCAAAGACTTGAACCGTGCTAAAAAACTGAAAACATTTCACAAAAATGGTGCCATCGTGTAGGGGAGACTCTTAGCTTCGTAGAAATATTGTTTTTAAAGTGAATAGAATAAGATAAATATCATTTTATAATTTTTTACTAACAATAGGTCTTTAAGACATTTTTTCCGTGAATGTTTATGTCTACGTTTAAGATCAGAATTTTTGTTTCGCTTATCAAAATATGATAAAACTTATACCATCCCAAGCGTGGAGAAATTCTATACACGTTAAAAAAAAAAAAAATTGATTTCGATATTTTTTGATATAGTTATGGTGGGCAAACGGAAAGCGCTCCGTTTTCTAAATATTTTCATACCACTTTCACGGAAAAAATCATAAAAAAAAAAAATATTGCTAAAAAAATACAAAATAAAATCCATCCCAAGATGACAACTACATCTAACGCTTCACCAAAGAAAAAAAAAAAAACAAGATTTGGTCATCCAAAATGCGGGCAAACGGACTATAATCTTATAAGTTTTAAAAAAAAAAACACTAAGTCATATAATTTTAAGTGTTTAATATAGCTAAACTTGTCCGTTTTTTACAAAAATTAGTATTTTAGAAACTAGATTCTGAATGCTACGATTCATATTTATATAAATTTTTCTAATTTAGAGTGCGTGTATAGCTAATAATCCCTACAAGTTGAGATTTTGCTGTTTTTTGCAATATGATGTCCACAGATGACCCTATATTTGTCCATCAACTTCCTGCACTTGCCCAAATCGGTAACCAAACATTATTCATCACACTTTGAGTGTCACAGACACCAAATGGAAACATTTGCATAACATCGTGCCAAGAAATTCTCTAATAGATCCTCTCTGCTAGGCAAATACCACAAAAAAAGAAACATAATTGAAAAATCCCACCTTGCATCTTTATACATGGAAAAAAGATTCACAATTTTTTGTGACGAAATACTAGAAGGAAACCTTTACAAGGAATATTGATACATGTTAGTGTAGACAACATACCTTGCATTTCTCTCCATACAACAAATTTTAATTTCATCTAAATGCCCTTATCAATAATGAACATGTATGAATGGAAACAAAGAGGGTCCACCCATATCCACAGTTTCCCATGGCTAGAAAATGCACCAAACATGAACTCATTGGATTGGAATAACCCTCATAAATCGGATGTAACCAAGTGTTATTTCAACCATCTCATAAAGAGCCTAGAATTCACGAGATCTAGAAAACTACGGTTCTTATCTCCACCATTCCAATATTGATGACCCCTACTTGCTCTCCACCAATGAGATTTTAGTAGCTAATGTTCTTAAAAATCACAAGGATATCCTCAAATGTATGCGGACTACATTAGATGTAGAGAGACAACATGCCTATGATGGAAGGGTGCAAATTTGAAGTGTCGATATAGGGCCTCGAGACCAATATATAAGATGTATACCACATGCACATCAATGACGAAGGGTGCAAACCATACACATCAACACGAAATGATGCAAGAGTAAATATCCATAACTCTAAAATGTTTTCCATATGGCGTGCTAACATTGAGTGTCACCTAGTTGTCTCACACCATGCACGATACTTAATTACATTGCAAAGTACGCATCAAAGGCCAAAAATTGTAAATTTACAACCATATACTAATGAGAATATCCAACACGATGGAAAATGAGAGCCTTGTGAAAATAACATAATGTCATTTCGTAGCATGAATTATTATTGACCATGACATCGGTGTACAAGAGACATGCCACATGCTAAAAAAACTCCCTCTGTCCATACACAATCATTCCATTGTCATATTCTCAATAGGTAACAATATATTCAAGTGTGTCAATGCAAATAAAGAAAATGGAGACTGAATATTGTCCTTCATGACACCTACGCTTCTAGAAACATCACCCATCATTGAAGCTATCAAATCTCGATCTTTCAACAACCAACGACAAGGAAAGCCTTGGAAAAGACTTAAAGTTACTGTAATCATTCATTTATTCCCACAACATTGTAACATACCAACAATCAACCCCCTTCCTACAAATAATTTTTTTGTCAAAACTTTTGATTCACAAACCATTTTTACATACACAAATAGACATTGGTGTAACCTATAAACAAATTGTGACACATTTGGATAAAATAAAAAATACGTACAACGTATGGCGTATAAAGAGAATAATTTTAGAAATCCAAAACAAACACATGTGACACCGACATAGAAGAAAAGTTCCAGATAGAAGTACAACTGTAAGAATGGGAGCTACTATCTCGTATGAACCTAGTAGGACCCACCACAATGAATGACCTAAACATGCTTGGGCTTCAAGAATTCCAAAACTACAATAACAATTTGTCACAACATGGGTTGGCATGTAACTTGCATAATACAAGATCACACTTCATAGATTTTTCTCATGCTGATAATTAAGCTCAAGACCTTGTTGACGCGAACCAACCGCAAATAGTGCTTATATCCACTGAACAACAAGTAGACAACAAAATAGTTATTGAACACATGGTCAACCATAAACACCACCCACCACTAAAGATGATTATTCAAGGGATTGTAGGCACATGAAAATCATATTTGATTAGTTGTATTAAATATACACTACCAAAAACCCCAAGTGCAAGTCAGTCTCCCCTCCTCCTAGCTCCAACAGGCACCACAAAATTCAACATAAAGGGTACAATTATAAATGTTGGGTTGTAGATTCCTATACAAGATATGAAGTTCCTAAAGGGACAAACAAATTAACAATCTTCTAGTAAAAAATGTGAAACATTGAATAGGTTCTCATAGATGAGATGAGCTTCACAGCTCAAAAATTCTTATCAATATAAACAATAAGTATTGTGAGCCCTTCCCTCAACATAACAACAAAGACTTTGGGGGATGCTTTATTATACTAGTGGGAGACTTAAGGTAGCTTCCTCTTGTGAAGGACATACCAATATATGCAAGCAATTCAATTAGCACACTCTTTAATGAACATTTGACATAGTCATAACATTGAACAACAACGTCAACAAGGATTGGGTGCGTGACAATTGCAATTCAGGCATTTTTTTCCAACATAAAAACATAGACCAACAAGAGAGGATTGGAATCTTATCATGTTAAGAAAAGACTCGCACATGTCATTGGAATAATAATTGAGTTTTAAAGGCTTCAAACATCTATACACAACAAACAATATGGCTACACTACACAATAAACAAGTGCTTAGGGTGATGCATGATCTTGTTGTGTTAAGCATAGCTAAACAAAGATCAAATCGGTCCTCGCTTAACTCAACAAAACTCAACTTGAGACAAATGTTTTTTTGTGCATAAGACAAAAAATTATGTTGTCATCTAACCTATGGGTGCAAAGAGGGTTGTTTAATGAGGCACTTGGCTAGGTTTTTTTACATTGTCTACCATCCAAAACCAAAGCCCTCGGACTTGCAAATCTTTGTAATCATTGTATTCAAAAAATACATCGGGCCACCACAAGACCCACACAATGACACACACTTTCCAATACCTACCGTAACGTGCAACAATTATTGACAAATGCCACTCAAAATGGCATGGGCTATTTTAATACATAAATCACATGGCGTGACTTTGGATAAGGAAACAATAGATATTGGGAATAGTGAATGCCAAGGGTTAACATTCACAATAGTCTCACAAGTGTTGTCATTATTAGACTTACACATCTCCTCGATATTTACATTCGAATGTTACAGCGACATGTCCAAATCTTTGTATATATTTACGAGGAAAAATGAGGAAAGATGCTTGCACTCAAAATCCCTTCCTCCCCATCTCAAAACACATAACAACACAAATATACCGAGATTGCTTTCCTATGTTTTTTTACATTTTCCGCATCCTTCCATTTACATTTTTATCATCCATGACAACGCATTTCCCAAAAACATTATATTTGCATCACATATGATGTTCCTTGCACCTCAAGAGCAATTTCTAGTTTATTTTCTCTCTTGGATTTATGGGAATTGCACTTACACTCTCTATTCTATACGTAGCATTATATTTTTAAATTCCGTAAACTAATTTTGACCTTTAGATACTAAAATATCACTATTTTATCTTGATATTCACCTTTTAACCAAAATATCAATGAATGCCAATTTGATTGATTTTTCAAAATATAATGTAATTACAATTTATTTTTAAAAAATCAAAATATGTTATTAAATCACAAAACTTTGTTAAATATATCAGTGTTTGAATCATAATGACTTACTTTACTTACTTTTCAGTTGACAAGTTTGTCTATCTTTTTGCTATTTTAAAGCAAATTCACAATAAATTTCTAGCTATAAAGAAAGCAGGTTGCAAGTTGCAAAAGTGTGTATTTAAATCAATAAATTGGCTGTATTTGTCATCATGAGGTGAATTGTATTTTTATTATCATCAAAACCCTAACACCTTTCAATTTTGTATTCCCCCTTTCCATGCACTAAAGGGAATTTAAAATATCACAGCAACGTGAAAATCAACTTTTGAGATTCTATTTCATACACGTAAAGCATGGAGATTCTATCTTCAATGAAATTTCAAACAAAACAAAAAAATTCAAAATGTAAAGAATCATGGGGCCAACGCGAATGCACTCCATTCTTGGTCGTCATAATGGACCTATGAGAGATAGAACTTGGGGAGGGCGTAGAAGAAGATTTTTTGTCCAATTATTATTATTATTATTATTTTTTGGAGTTGTATTGGTTGGTTTTCATTTTTACGATGTACGTTTATATTAGTATAGTATCATTAGTCAATGTTTTTAAGATACTCACCTTCACTTATGAAGTAGGGATGATTACGCTCATCTTTATTCCGACAAATTTACGTATTTAACTCTCGCAATCTTGTCTCGAGAAAGACTCTAAATGGCGCTCAACAAGGTGTTGAAAATAACGTAGAGACATACATAACACAAACATTAAATTGGATCCCTTATTTAATGGCAAGGACTTGTTGAATGTTGGCTTCAATGACTAATGTCCTTTTATGTTTGGAATATTTTTATGGCAAATTATTTCTTATTTTATTAAATTTCGGTGATCTAGTAGTTTATCGTGTGAGCTACTTGCATATGTTTTTTTAATAAACTTTGGGTTTAATGTAGTTTGATATACTTTAGGACATACATACATACATACATACATGTATGTATATATACATATGTGTATATATATATCTCGTATATGTATGTATGTATGTATATATGTATATGTATGTATATATATGTTATATGTATGTACATATGAGAGAGAGAGAGAGAGAGAGAGAGAGTGATCAAAGAAAATGTAAGTAGTGTATTTCATTCAAGTAAATGAATTGCATGTAATTAGATGCGCTCATATTGTATTAATAATACTTAATTAATAAATATGACAACAATAAAGTGAATACAAAAAGATTGAAATGACATATCTTGAAGTAAAATATTGTAGAAGATTTATTATAAAAATATGAATCTTGAATTATACGATTGGAGTTATGGTAATAATTACCTTGAAATTTCGATATGATCAAATACGTTTATCACGACTCTATAGTTTGTTCCTAAGAGGTGTCTAGAGTGTAAACTTCTACTCTTCTTAGCAAAGTGTTTGGATTTTTTTTTCTCTAGGTTTGTTCACCTAATTATGTTCTTTCCTTTCCTATCCTTAGTTTGTAGGTTGTAACTCTTGTATACATGTAATCGTTGAATCTTTGACCTAGATTATCAAGTAAAATAGATTGGCGGATTGCATTAGGATATAGCAGTTGGTGTCCACCAACTAAGCTAACCCTCAAGCAATTAAGGCTTGTGTAGTACAACAATAAAATCATTGGGAAACTTGGAATCACAAAATATGCCTCATGTACTAATATTATGCGCAATGCTAGATTTCTAATCAATAGTGTTTGTGTTTGTAAATCATTCACCATAATTATTTATTTATTGATGAATTTGAATTCAAATTCAACTATATTGACAAGCATGCCAACTTGTAAAACTTAGAATCCGAAACAAGCAAAAATACTTATGTGGATGGGCCCATCCATATAAAAGAGGAGATAAAATGTTGTCACAAACATATAATACAATTTAGATAAGTGGACAAGAGTCTTGAACGCATATAACAAAGACCATCTCTGTCTCATAGAACTTAAGCAGAGGTTTCAAGATTTAAAAGTTAACCAAAGTAACAATATTACTCTAGTTTAACCAAATTGATTATATATAGTCAAATATACGTAAATACAATATATATTAACATAATAACAATTAAAAAGTTATTTTAATATATTGTAAATGAAAACACTAAATAAATTTTAAAAACTCAAAATTTTTAAGATATTTAATTTATAAAATACAATACGTATTAAAAAAATTACAAATAAATTAACAAATTAAACAAAAAAATTGCGTGAGCCTATTGATACATGTCTCGAAAAAACTTATATAATAAATGAAATACCAAGTGGATCATTCAAATAAAAACTTATATAATAAACAACTAAATACCAAGTGGATCATTCAAATTAGTTCAAATTATTAACTAGAACATAAGATATTATAAACCACTACCTCAAACATTTTATTACTCAAAATTTATGTTGTAATGAACAAATGAATATTAAGTGGATCATTAAGGCATTAACTTGAACATAAATTACTACCGGACACTACCTCTCACTCGAGGAGCTGTCTAAGAGAATATTTTTAGGCTAACTACATGTAAAACAAGAAAACAAATTAAATAATAATATATTGTAGAAAGTGAAAGCAATAAGAAGAAAATATTCTTTGAAGAAAAATTGAAGTAGCTCTATAGAGAAAATTTCAAATACCTCCACACATCTCTTTTCATTGAATGCCTTGAAAATAAAAAACTATACACTCTTTAAAGTGTTATTTGTTAGAGCATAGTAGTGTAGTGATGTAAGATATTCCACCACAAAATTAGAAGTTCCCATCATGACATCTTAAGAACTTTAGAAACACAAACAAAACCAATTGAATGCAAAAGTGAAACTTTAATGGATAAGTGTCCACGTTTTCCACGTACATATATTAACTTGGAATTCGATGATTGCTCCTTCTTATGTGGGTTGTCTAGAGCATTTGAAAATGAGAGTTATATATATATATATATATATATATATATATATATATATATATATATATATATATATGGGGTTGTCGAGAGTATTTGAAAATGAGAGTTATATATATATATATATATATATATATATATATTTGTGTCAAAAAGAGGTGCAATAATTATGTTGAAAGTCAAAGTATATAATTGTGTTTTATTTTTTTGTATTTTTTACATTCACTAAAATATGTCTCAAAATTAAAATATGACCAAACATATATAATGATCAAGCATGTATTTTTAAGAGATTAAATATATCAAAGCGAAGGACATCCAAAATTTACTGAATTTTTAAAGTTTTTATAATATTTTTAAATATTTTTTTACATGTCAGATTTTAAAATATTTTTGGCCACTTAGTAGGAAAATACTTAGTTGTAATGAGGAGGATGTTGGTGTTGATCTGCAAGGACAAGGATAATATTAAGAATATGAAAAATGTGTAAACTGTTGTAGATATAATCTAATGTGAGACAATTTTCTAACAATTTTTGGGAAAACCTCTTTCTCACATAATATAGCCTATCGGCTAAAAATATAATTCTTTTATTTTCTTTTTTAATTATTTATAATATTAAATTGAAAAATATTAAAACATATATGTACGTATATGTGTGTGTGAATTGGTTAAGAGGTTGTATTGATAACTTGGTGTAAATGTAAATAAATGTGTTTATGTTTAAGAGTTAGAGGTGTAATGGTATACACATTTAGGTTTAATAGGTAATGTTGTGATGGTGAAGTGGTGCATCCGTAAAAAGTTATTCCAGGTTCAAATTTTATCAAACAAAACAAGCCACAACTCAACAAACATGTGTGTATAGTAGCACACCCAAGATTAAGACATTCATTCATATAACCAATCTAGGCTAGGTGATGTTCCCTTTAACTCTTAACAAAAGGTGAACTATTTAGGCCCAATGATATTCATAGTTACCTTTTGATCTGGATGGATCATCCAAGATGAGTTCTAATGATACCTCCAAATCCATGTTCATAATTTGTGGTACTGATGGTTCATGTTCAATGGTTTAAGGTATATTAAAATAATGTAGAGAATAATTCTACTTCCAATATGGTCACCAAGCCATCTCTACTTGATGCCACACACATTAATACATTGGTGCAATGCAATATTGGTAATCATAAGGGGCACTTTCTATATGTGTATATAGTCTTCACCAAAGGCTTCCCCTTGGGGCCTCATACACATACAAGTTACACTACTTAGGTTAGGTCATACAACGTAGCGCTACCATATTATAACATCATTGTTAACTCTACTTTGTGAGGGCTAATCCTCAAATATGAGCCAAATAATACCACTCGAGGGAAAACACCTTTATTTACGTACGAGGAAACGTGAATTTTTTACTATAAAATTTTTATGCCCTTTCAACTCAATTAGTGGAAGGAGAAGTCACACATGAGAGCTTCAAATTGTTTCAACTTCCATAAGGATTCATTATGCCTTAACAAATTTGTAATCTATGTATAAATAAATATGTATAATTAGATTGTCGATGATAATTAAACATGCATCTCCCTTGAGAGTATGTCATATACAAGATGTGCATATTAATGTAATTTTTAATTTCAATTCTATTAGTTTCTCCATTCAAAATATTGTTTCACATTACTTCAACATGCGATAACATATCTAAATAACCATTTAGAGTGTTTTCCTCGACCTCCTAGGATTGGGATCGTTGGTATTTAAGCGGTATATCTTGTATGTCATATCAAACAAGGTCGAAGCATCTAAAGCCCAGGTCAAACTAGGAGATCCGCCAAATTACATATCATGTGCTTTCAATTTAAAGTTCATATGATGTTATATAGTGAAGTGTGAAATGAATTCCACCCAATAATCAAGAATAAAGTTTCAAAGGCTATTCAAGAACAAAAGACATATATGTTCATCCATTTCTTTGAATTCCTCTAACGTTGGTTCCATCAACTAATAAATTGGGTAAAGATTTTGGTGGTCAAGCCCCTAGATTTCAAGTAAATCTAGGAATCTTTGTGTTTAACGGAAAATTAAATATAGATGCATTAGATAATTGGTTAGAACATTCAACCATATTTTACTATGAATGATTTTTTTGATGAAGAGACGATCAATTATTAGCTTCTAAAAGTGTTCTTCACCCTTCAAAAAGTGGTGGAAATCCCACACTTTTTTGGAGAAAACCAAATAAAATAAGAATATAAACCAACCTTGGAGAAATTATTTGAACCCTCCAAGGATGAATATTATATTGAAATTTTCTATGATGTCTACTACATTCAATGGGAAAAATCCGAAAAGGAAATGAAAAATCAATCGATGCCTACAATGATGCCTCCCATGACTTGTATGAAAAAATGGGCTCCTATGAGTCAAAGGAACATAGGTCTCTTAAGTATAACAACAACATATGATCATTCATTTAATCAAAACTAAAGTTGGTTAAGCTTAATATGATGGAAAAGTGTAATATTTTACAAAGACCATTGAGGAAGAGTCAAATATGAAGGAAAAGCGGGGTGCAACCTCTACACAAAAGGATACAACTTCTTCATAAAAGTACAAAATGACTAAGACTAGTAAATGATGTGAAAAAAAAGACCAACATACATGTGAAATCAGGTATCATGTATAGAAAAGTATACTTCCATGTGTAAAAGCATAGGGAAGTGAAGGATATGAAATCATAAGTCTACTTACCTCATTGCAACAACCACACCAACCTCAAAAGGGATTGAAACAAAACACTTATTCTATTCACAAGTGTGGGTGTATGGGAATCCAATAGATTTCTAATTGATGGTGGTTTAACATGACGATTTTCATCTCTGATGAAAGTATCAAGCATTAGAATTTACTAGGTGCCTCATCTGAGTCCTTAAAAATTGGATGGTTCGGTTCCTACAACACTAGAGGTATACATATAAATGATCAATGAAGTTTCTCACATGTTATCTTACATATTTTCAACTTGACAGACTATTTTAATATGTAGAGTCAATTGATGCTTATGATATAATTCTTGGGGATTCATATATGTATAGCCACCATAGTGTATATAACCCATTTAGTTCTCATAGTCACCATGTGAGTGGGCAGTAAGAGATGCTATATTTTGAAGTGATTTCACTCTCTAATCATATTTCTTGAAATCTTAAGAATATTGTGTCATATATTTATGCATCCTTACATTAAAAAATTACTATCTCCAATTAAAAACATCAACCAATAAATATGAATCAAATTCTAGGAATCTTGTATATTTAAAAGCTTTTATATGTTAGTATATAAAGCTCCTACGATTCATAACATATCTAAAATCCAAGATTCCACACTTACAATATTAATTCCAATAAGCGTGGAATCATGGGATTCATATCATTAGCACAAAGTGGTTAATTTTACATGTGCCATAAAATGAGATAAGATTACCTAAATCTCAACATCAAACCATGAGATCCATAAAATGCTCTATTGTGGTGTTTAAAAAAATTCAAATGGTGAAAGACAATTAAGCACAAGATGAAGTCCATGCAATGATCAACTCATTGCAAAAGGTTATTCAAGAGTAAAAGATATATTTTGTTCAACCAATTCATTGAACTCCTCAAATGAGTGGTTCCATAAAATCACAAATCAAGTAAATATTTTTGCAGTCATGTTCCCCTGTGTTTCATGTAATATACATTCCTATGTTTTAAAGAAAAACAAATGTAGATGTAGTAGATAACTAGTTAGATTATTTATATTCATATTTTTCTATGATTTTTTTATGAAGAGCAAGTTAAAACCAAACTTAAGAATGTTTATTCTCCGATAAGAAATGGTGTCAATCCCGTTGTCATTGGAGGAATAACAGAGAAATGAAGAATATTAACTAGTGTAAGAAACACTATTAGAATCCTAAACAAGGATAAATATTATCCCTAAGATGTCTATAATGAAAACTACATTAAATAAAAACAACGACGACAAAGACATGACCAAATAACTCTAGGCCTACATTGATGTCTTCCATCAATTGTATAAAAATTGGGCTCCTTTGAGTTAGATCAACATAGAGAACTCAAGTAGTGCAATAACCTATAACCAATCATTCAGTCAAACGAAATATTTCTTGGGTTAAGGAGAAGTTATAATTCTATCACTTTGTGTCAACTAGTAAGGAAGATTGAAAAATCAAGGAAACAACCTTCATGCAAAAAAATGCACCTTAGTAAGACAAAAAAATAATCCAAGATAAATAAATGGTGCGAAAAAATAAAAACCAAAATCCATTCAAGCTTAAGAGTGCCATATGTAGGAAAGTAGTTTTGCATGCACAAATTTTAAAGGATCCAAATGTATTACCATTTCTAAAAGATGAAAACACCAACCTAGAAGCTACTTTCCTCAACATGCCAACCCTATGAGAAACACAAGATGACATATAATACTTATACCTTTCACATATATACGTGTAAGGGAAACAACTATATTTTCTTATCAATGCTAAGTAGCATGAGGAATCTCATCTTTGAAGAAATCGTCAAGACACCGATTTCCCAATCATGCATAATTTTCCTCCCTATAAATTGGGATGGTTTAGTTCATATAAAAAGGTATATATATAACTCACCAATTTTTCTTCTCATATGATATCCATCCTTTCAAAAAGAATCTAGTTTACAATTCAGTGTTGATTGATGCTTGTTATGTAATCATTGGACATACATACATGCATAGCCTCCAAGGTGTGAATATAATTAATCCTTAGAGTATCACCACATTAGTAAGAAGTAAGAGATGAAATATTCATGAAGTGATTCCATGCTATAATATATCGTAGAGATGAATACTCTCCTCCAAAGATCACTCTAGACACTCATTACGACAACAAGTAGAAATACTCAACACAAAAATTAGGGTCAATAGTCTCCATTATTTGTGCTTTGCACTTTACAATTTGGAGTTTATACAAAGGGAGTGAGAACCTATGAAATACGAAAAATTGAGTTGGTTTCACATTAACCAATTCGTTATTGTGAATAAATCCAATATAAGAGTTTTCCTATTATTATGAACTCGACAAATTATGTGCATATAATATGTTTCCCTCAACAACTAAAAAAATAAATAACTCCAAATCAAGCTTATCCTCTTGTGAGTGTGAACATGGAAATTTGTAAGGCTGGTTTGGAAAAGTCTCAAACCGCTTGATAATTGGAACACACCAACTCCAACATAATCATACCATCAAAACTCCTAGAAATATTACATCATTTATTCATAGATCCTCAACAATTAGAACTTCACTTCCTACACCGAAAAAAAAATCAAATGGTAAAGACATCATATGCTACAAAACAAGTACACTTGATCCATGTCTATTCCAAGTAAACAAAGTTTTAGTGGCATGTCAACTCACTCACTAAGGAAAATGGTTCACTAAGGCATATATATAGAAGCAATTTTTTCACCTTTTCTTCCTAAAAATAAAACTAGGAATACCACTTTTCAAGGTGTGGAGAATGATTGAAGTGGATCCTCCATGATTGGTTTTAATGATACCACCAAATCTATGTTCATATCCCGTACTAATGATGGTTCTTGTTCAATGGTATAAAATATTCCAAAACCACATCCAAAGGGTTTTTATACCTTCAAGATCTAAGAAAATTAGACATGGTGCCTTCAAATGTGCATGCCAAACCTTACATAGTCTTCACCAGTGGCTTCCTCAAGTTCCTAGATACATTTAGGCCACACTATTAAGGTAAACTCACACTACACAATACTTCTAAATTCCAACATAATTTTTTCCTCCTTTCTGGTGGGGCTGGAACCCCCAAAAAGAGTCGAGGGGGCACTACTTGAAGAATAAAAGGGAAACACCCCCATTAATAAGGAAATGTGAATTTTTCAATCAACGTTTGACATATTTTTATCTCAAATATCGAAAGGTGGAAATCTTAGAATATTTGAGACTTTAGATGATTCATGACACATGGAGTATCTTTGTGTCATCATCCAACTTCACCATTCACTTCAACATCATTCTACATATAAATGCATAGACCACAAGGTCCTAACTCTATGATTTCACACAATTCCTACAATATCAATAATGTACCATACAATGTTGTTGTAATGTCAATTAAAGATGATGAAATGATAATTGATTTTGTAACATTTATTGCCATCCATTACAATGGTCCAATGAATGCTTCATTTTCCTTTGCATATTAATAATTCTTATGTTATTTGTAGACTACTAACCGGATAATTAGAATAAGTAGTACACAAACATCCTACATCCAACCTATCAAATCTTTTAAAAGAATTTGCATCTAGTATAACTTTCTAATTATAATTCTATATTTGGTGTCAAATATATTTCTTTTTTGTCTCCTTATTTCTTAGCACTTTGACATATCTTTGGTACCTATCTTTCATAATAACACACATTGACCCTCGTTTAGAGTGTTCTCCACCATGTCTCCTATGCCCGAGGTCAATGGTATTACATCATATACTTACCTCATATAATATTTGTAGACACCTATAATTTGATCAAAGCAATCCTATTACTAACATTGCACTACCTATTATATTCCCCGCAAATTAACGATACTTCGTCAATTAGGCTTCTTTTCCTTTCCAACTCTTCTTAATTAACCACTACACGTTGATTAAGGGTCCTATCCAAAATTTAACTAATAAAATTTCTTATTGGCTAACTCCCACTTCTAACACATCTAAAATCTATCCAAACCCCCGATTCTCTCAGAAAAGCTCCTAAGCTTACTTGGGATTCTTAATTAATCCTAATGAGATTAATTAGTTTCTAACCTAGTCAAAAGTGCTTTGAATTCCAAAAGTACTTTTGGACTACCTTTTGTCCCACATGCACTAAATTCATTCAATTCTTGGAATGTGAAAACTATAAATATGACCCTACCGCGTACCATTTCTAAGAACAATTTCCTTCCTCTAACATCTTGAGCATTTCTTCATTGTTATTGAGCTAAGCTTGAGTAATATGGAGTGAACCATATGGTCTTGTAGCCATTGTTGGTGAGACTCCATTCTCAAAACCTTGAGAATCAGCTAAGCACATTTGATTTCTAGGATCTTCATAGGTTCATATTTTTATCAGCATTCAAAGAGTAGAGAGTAACTTAGACAGGTTAGTTTGATGATTTTCAAAGTTATACGCATTGTTAAAGAAGTATCTCTCTTTAAGCACTTATCATGATGGTTCTTGTTAGGTTAGTCTAAGATTTGAAACTTCTTAGGTGTTCTAGTTTCATTTCTTAAGCTTTCTAATTAATACATGAATACATATGGCATGCCCAATGGGACTTTACTCCATAGTCCATGAAGTTGATTTCAAAGCTTTGTCATTTACATCATTTTTCTAACCATTTCATGCATTTTGAAGATTGAATATTTTGTCTCAAAGAACTTTTCTAAAAATATAGGTGTTGAGTCTTCGTTTTACATTCATAGTTATTAGGTTTCTATTAGAAAATGATTAAAGAGCTAAGTTTTGACACGTTTGAAATTTTAGAATTTATTTTTCCATCCTTTTTCTGCAGATACAGGCACACACGTAGGCGTTATAATAGAGCATGCATGCTGTGATAAGAACTTTGCATATAATATATCAATAAATTGTATAATATAATACAACACCGATATATGTGGTGCCAATATGCCCTAATATGCAATATATTCGAATAATACCCTTACGGTAGGGCAACACCATACAATGCTCCTTAAGGAAGGAGTAACTCCATAATCTCCCAAGATGGGAATCAACTTCGAGGGGACACCTCCAATATACCTCTACCAAGTAGAGACTCAACTCATACATATAACTAAAGGGATGTGTGCCATATGTCAACATATCCATCAACCCATATACATTATAATATTATATCCCAAGGTACATAGCATTGCCTCCCTCTTTGACATGTTTCATCCCCGAAACATAAGAAGAAGCCATATAATGAGTGTGCTTTAAATTATTGCACACTTGTCGCCAAGCTCGATCATCCAACCACCCATATGAAATCCTAGTGGGTGATGTTGCTCCAAACCTGATTCCATATTCCATTGTGCTTGTCTGATTCCATCCTGGTCCATATGTGTTCCTCCTCGGCATCCATGCATATCCATAATGATTATTCCTATGATTCCATGTCATACAATTATTGTTCCATTGATTCCATGTATAGCCAAAATTATTACTCCTCCAATTCCCTGTATATCCATATAGATTGCTGACCTCATGTGTCCGAGCATGTCTCCATGATGTTTTCCTCTCATGATGATATGGGTGTCTATATGGTGCAACCTTAGTATGTGCAACCTTATCAATCTTTTCCTCTACTTTCTTTTCCTCTTCAAACTTGTTTGTTATTTATTTTTTCTCTTGAGTAGAGAAATTATTTTTTTCTTTTTCATCATCCTCTCCTTCTGATTCATCCTTATTCCCTTCTTCACCATCTTCAAATTCATCTTCATGATCCAATTTTACATTATTTTTTTCCTTGCTAAGTGTGATATCTTGCAATGTAATTTTCTTTCGCTTGTACCATAATTTCATGAATTTATTTTACACATTAATATTAATTGTTCCCAATGTCTCTAACCAAGGATATCCAAGAACAATATCCATACCATCCATATCTAAAGCATAAAAATCTGAATGCAAAACATATTTATCCATAGAAAGCTTTAAATCTTCAAAACTTGAATTTTCTTACCATCCATTTGAGATTCCTTGATATGCTTTGTTTGTACATGTAGATTTTGAGCTACATCCATATTGATGAAGTTATATTTTTTTAGGGTTTATGGAAACAATTACCTTTTTCCTTTGAATACACCCTTCAAACTGAAATATTGAAGCTTCCTTCTTTGGAGATGCACTATCCTGTGTAACAGCTTCATCATCAACATTATCTTCTTCTTCTTCTTCTTCTGTTTCCCATTTGTCCATGAAAACTTGTTCCAGTTCCTCCAAAGACCAATTAGACTTTTCCTTTTCTAACTCAGAAAACCAAATCATGCAGGGCCACTAATCCACAACTTGAATAACCAAATATCTAGATGGTTTAGAGAATTTATCCCTAAATTTGTTTCACCATTCTCTAGCATCAATCCTGCCATCTCCAAAAAACGTACCATCCCCATGATCCACAAAACTAGGGTTTTAGGAATAGACCCTTTTGATCAAACCTTGTTCTAACCCTTTTGGGTAAAGGTCGGCCAAAATCAGAAATCACAGAACACAAACCCCAATTTAATTTTTGAGAGGTTTCCAAAATGTAAGAAATTCAGAAAATTCCTCAAATTGTGGCATGTGGAGCAAAATAGTGAAAAACAATAAAACTAAAATAAATCTGTCAAAATAGATCCACCAATTCTAAAATTTCAGTGGTATTACCATTTAATATATTACCAACAACCCAAAAAAATTATTTCCTAATTCGTCATTATTCAGAAGATATAGATGAAACCTTAGAATTAGGGTTTCAACCCTAAAATGGACACAACTTTTGCAAAACAACTCCAAAAAATCTGAAATTCGGAGGGAAGATCACTTGAACTATGTATCCACTCCCCAAAAAAAAAATCTGAAAAATTCTAAGTCGATATCAAGATATAGACGAATCACCAACATTAGGGTTTCTTCCCACAAATTGCCTGGATGACTGCTCTGATACCACTTGATAAGAACTTTGCATATAATAAATCAATAAATTGTATAATATAACACAACACCGATATATGTGGTTCCAATATGCCCTAATATGCAATATATTCAGAATAATACCCTTAAGGTAGGGCAACACATATAATGCTCCTTAAAGAAGGAGTAACTCCACAATCTCCCAAGATGGGAATCCACTTCGAGGGGGACACCTCCAATATACCTCTACCAAGTAGAAGACTCAAATCATACATATAACTAAGGGGATGTGTGCCACATGTCAAAGATCTCCATCAACCCATATACATTATAATATTATATCCCAAGGTACATAAAGCATGCTGCGTTATAACTCACACGCACTTGTCTTCGTGGGTGTACACAAGTTCTCCAGTACGTACATACACCGCTAGCTCGCGCACACATTTCCTTGTATTTTTAAACCCCCTGTGCTAAAAATTTAATAGAGGCACAAATACGTAGCTATCAATGCGTATATGTTTACAAGAGCACGCACACCTCTCTCAAGATGCACATACGCTTGCTCTCTTTTGTGTTTTTGGCATTTTAATAGACGTGTGGATACGTCGTGAGGCGCGCATACACCAAGAAATGAAAGCAGGTGTCTCTCAACCCGTGCATATGTAATAGACTGTATGTGTTTTGTGAGGGTACACATGTGTTGTAAAAAACACACATATCTTCTGCTTTAGGGGTGTGCATACATCATCATAAAGGCCGCGTAGGTGTTGTAGTTAAAATTTGTATAATTTGTTAAATTGAAAAAGTGTGCTTCTTTGGGTTTTTAAACAATTTGCAGATTTCTTTTAACTAACGTTAAATGTTTTTCATATTTGCTTTCCATTTATAGGGCTAAAATCACGTATACTCTTCCCTCGCACCTTTCGAGTGATCTTGCAATCGAAATGGTTTGGAACCTCTTTATGCTTGTAAAACACTTCAATTTGGATAAAAGGAAATGAGTTATATGTTTGAGTTATAGGCTTGCTTTATTTTTTTCTAAAGCTAGTGAGTTTGTTTGTTGCATATGCTCTTCCTTTGCGTCTTAGGATGATCTTAGGAATTAAAAAAAATGTTCAATTCTTCTTTTATATATAACACCTTGAACTAGTAATCTTTGCGTGAAGGACCAAATACGCTTGCGAAAGAATCGAGTCTAAACAAAACTAACATGTGTGTTGCAGGTTCCCAATGGTGGTCTAAACCTCATTTCATAATCCGAAAGATAAAAAAACAGACCACATTTTTCAATCAACACACTTTGTATATGCAAGTTTTGATTAAGAGCTACGACTCATCCGCTTTGAACTAGGAAAATTCTCTTTGGCATAAGCCTTAAGCTATAACAAAAGATATGTTTCTAGGAACCCCAAATTAGTCCACACAAGAGGGAACCTTGTAGATGAAATGAGAAGCACTCTGCTTACCCACTTGACTAGTTTTACATTTGTGAGTTTAGAGTCAAAGTTATTCGTATCACGAACCCAATGAGAATACACATGAACTCATTTATTTCTCATTGTATATGAAGGGGGTAAAGTAAATCCGAGATACTCCAAGGTTTAATCAATACAAATTCCTTGGCAAATCGAGCTTGTAGGGGTTAACTTGTGACACCTAGTTGGGAGAACCACATAGGAAGCTATATCATCTTGGAGCCTAATTTACCGTATCAAGCCAATCATTTTTTACAAAGCCTTTGAAAAGTGAGAACTTGGTCAGATTCAAAACCTTGTTTATCAAACAAGGATAGAGAGTCCATCCAAGTTTTAACTACGCGTCATTCATCACAAGATTTACAAAGGCTTACTTTATCTTAGTTTCTCGCTCACCCTAAGGCGAGGCAAAACTCTGCCAAAGTGACGCCAAGTTTCTTTCAACACCACTTGATCTACATTTTTTTTATCTTGTTGTCTATTTTGGGAATAAAGAGAACAAACATGCATAGATACCGCTAGAGATAATCATGTCCACCACTTTTGTAGTCTCCTTGCATGACCTTGTCGGGGAAGGAATGCAAGTGTTGAAAGTATGAGTGGTACGCCATCATGTTCTAGTAGGCCTCTTGTCTCAAAATCCATATTGGGACACATTATCATCTTAGTTAGGCTTGAGTCATCATTTGATCGTCCTTATAAGTGCTACATTGTTAACATCGCCTCATCATACTTATGATACTTACACCTCGTTTCTAGTAAACATAATATAAGTGTCTATATTGTAACATTACACTGTGCTCACATCTTAGCAAATCCTTAGAGTTATTTGACGATTGTTTTAGTTCAAACATTACCTCAATCTCGAAAGGGTGTTGATTACTTTGTTTACACCATATCGATATTATTTTAATAGTAATACCTCTCTTTATCAAAGATTGGATAATGTATCCTAGTAGTGTTGTTGCATGGATCACATGTGTAAACTCCATCTTTTTAGGATGTAGGTATTGCTTGTCTCTAAACGCATCATAAATATCCTTTCATTAGAGATCGCATTAACCCTTTACTAATACTTACACCTTATTCATTTCATACTTGAAGTAAGTATTGACATAGTGTTGATCATTTAACGTTAAATTGTCATTGAAAAACACTAGTATAAGGTAGGGTATTTTGTTGATTGAGTGGTTTACCTCAAAAATTTCATGAGTGTTATTTATCAAAACTCATAGACTTGATTGATTCATTATTATTTGGTCCATCATTGACATACTTTGAGACCATGAAAACTAATTGTCACACGTTACACTTAGGTTTGTTATATCCTTGATCATACTAGACAAAACCTTGTGTAAACAAAACTCATAACGCCCCATATCATGAGAATGGAATATAAGAAACGAGAGTTAAATCATATTCCTAGCATGATATAGGTCCTCTCCTCTCTTAATAAAAAGATGCGAGATGATTTTATTGATAATAGTAGAGACGAGTGATTCATTTCAAGACGTAGACAAATTTAATGTCACTCACTTTGACGAATTCCTATTCCGTAATAGAGATTGAGTACTTGCACGAGTTTTAGAGGTTGGTGCCATTGTGCCACGAGAACAAGAAATCCCTATCCAAGATATTAATAAGGAATAGGAAGATACATAAAGACCTTCCCTCGATATCATGGATGCTAACATTGAGGGAAAACACGCTTCCACATACGGTACCAATATTGAAGGTGAAACATCAAAACAAAGTGGTAGATCTCGATTACTTCCAATAAAGATCTATCGTAAGGTCAAGATAGAACATGAACATGAGGAGTTACCTCTTCCTCAAAATGACGACGAAGAGGACCCTCAAAACGACAAGGTCACTATACAAACTCAAATACAAACCCTTAGCCAATAGCTAACAAACTTGGCTTCCTCTGTAAGTAAATGCTCAAATAAGAATACACATTGAGAAAAGCCTAAAACTAAAAATAGTGAACTCTACACTCGAACCTCTAGAAGATGAAGCCTTTAAGACAAGTTGAGTACTTAAACCATATTTTCCTATAAAGGAGAAAATATTCACACAAGAGTTACAATCAATGAAAAACATGCTTATAACCCTTCAAGAGAGTAACATAGGTCGTAACAAAAACTATCAATATGAGAAGCTATGTCCTTATCCTTTTAAAAGATACATGTTGCAGATATTGTTCCCAAATTTTTGACTTTCCTAAATTTGATAAATAAAAAGGCATAGGTATCCTCGCGACCGCATCAAATAATTCCATATGGCTTGCCAAGAAGTATATTTTAGCGATAATTACATAATATGTTTTTCCTCGTAGCTTAGGAGGAAAATCATTGGAATGGTTCCTTCATATACTAAAAGGGACGATAGTTACCAGCTGCCCAAACTAGAAAGAAATTTTTACGTCACTTCTCATTTAACATGGAGAATGACGTAAACATGTTAGATCTATGCAACGCTAAGCAAAGACAAAATGAAACCTTCTCCGATTTCTTACAATAGTGGCACGGGTTAGCTAGTTGTTTCCCTTTTACACTTCCTGAAAAAATAATTGGTTAGTATCTTCATTCCCAATATGAATCTAGACATTGAATTTCACTTGAAAATGCACTGTGTCACTAACTTTGAAGAATTTATCTAGCAAGGAAGTCAAATTGAGAAGGATTTAATAGCCAAGGGAATAATAAAACCATTTTCAAAGGACATACATGAATCAAAACCTATGGACAAGCCTAAATTCTTTAACAAAAATAAGAAAGTTGTAGGATATGACATCACCGACTCTAAACGAGTCTAGGCGGTTCAAAGCGGTTCAATTCTAAAACTTACCAAAGGACCTAGTAAAAGTCCAGATCAAACAACAAGTATTCACTCCTTTATGATTCATTATCCATGATATTGAAACAATTAGAGGTGGTGAATATGGTTTAGTACCCAACCACAATTCCTTATGGGGATGATGTGTCCAAACCAGGATGAGATAAAGAGCACGATTACTGTGACTTTTATCATGTCAAAGGACACAAAACAAATAAATGCCTGAAAATGAGACACTTCATTCAAGACCTCATTGAGGATGGGAAGATTGAAGTAGACACGTCCCAATCCTGGACAAGGGCCAAATGGATAAATGGGAATATTTAAACATCCCTTCCCTAAACATGATAGATAAGGAATGACAACGCCGGATCCAGGTTAGTCATCCAATGACTATAGAGCTACCAATTATGTGTATACTTCATTTGATAATCCCTTTGATTCACTCATAGGTTGTATCCATTCGTCTGATGAGAAAGTAAACACCATTATAATCATTAACAATGATTGCGTACTGTGGCAACACGATGCACTAGCCTAGTGATTCTAGAATCTCCCTCTCACACCCTCAAAAAAATTTAATATGATTTATTAGATTAAATTGAGAAAACCCCAACTAATATTTCGGTCTTAGACCTTATCAATATATCAAGCTCTCATAAGGATATCCTTTACATGACTCTCCAAGGGTCGGGAGTGTCACCAGAGGTCGATTCTTTGAGCCTCCAAGCCATGATCGTGAACCTTACTCTTAGTGATCGCATTTCCTTTGACTAGAGTGAAGTCCCACTTAATAATCCATCACATATTCTACCCTTGTATATAGAGGTATTTGTCACTCGTACAAAGATTAAAATATTTCTTGCGGATAATGGTTCCGGTTTAAATATTTGCACCTTGAAGTTACTCAGCGAGATAAGACACACAGAAGCAGTTTTGGATTCTCACAGAATCATGATTACAACTTATGATAATGAGGAGCGTGAATCATCTAGTACCATTGTGCTACTTATAGAAGTAAGGCCAACGAATCACGACATAAGATTGCATGTCCTTGATGTAGATCTCCTTATAACATACTCTTAGGTAGCCCATGGATCCATGCCATGCAAGCTGTACCATCCACTTTTCATCAATGCATTAAGTTGTATCGTGGAGGGAAGATGATCAATATTCTAGGAGATCATGAGTCGTTCACGCATTGTAGAGAATTGCACAGTTTCTCTTGGCAACGTATAAATTTCCTTCAACGGACATTGTTATACCGTTACAAATAGAAGCCTTGAAAGCTCGAGTTGATCCTGGCACATTGCAGTGGTAATAAAGACCCTTCCTTGCCACTCTCTCCCTTTGCTTCATGGGAGCTGAAAGTTTGATCACATGGCCCAATTGAATATTACAATCTTCAACAAGACCTTTTGGTCTCCGACCTCTCGTTATCACCTAAAACACGTGGTAGGCCCAATTTCTAGTTCACAAGTTCTCAAAACAGTTGTCTTAAGCCATTTGAGAAATTTATTCCCCATAGCATTTTGTTAGATGAGAAGATGTTGGATACGCCTACAAGTTGGATCCTCGAAGGAACAAAAGTGTCATGCCACTAAGCTCATGAGTATACCAAAGCAAACAAAATAATTTACACCATGGGCTATCGGGGATTTGGGTGTGGCACAAATACACAAGGTAGACTAGAGACCATCCCAATCCCCCTCGAAATTGAATAAGAATAGTTTTAGAATTAAACCTCATGGGGTTCTACCCTCATAAATTGATGACACCTCTTCAAAATGTGAGGAATATTCACCTCATTCAGACAGTGATGCATATTCCTATTATAGCATGTATGTGGACCTTTCCTCTACCAACATTTTCCCAAATTCTTCCATCTTTACCCTTTTCTAGTCCAATTCCAAATCCAATTTCTGAATTACCCTTTTTGATGCCAACCTCATTGATTGGAGCCAACAACTTCATGCACCACTTGATTTCTTTGAAAATGACTAGGTAATTGTAGAGTTCATGGGTACTTAGGACGTCATTCGGATCAGTGACCTTAAAAAGGGTTTCCCCATCAATTTGGATGCATGTGCGTACTTCAAGGAGGAGGATACAATGTGTGGTGAAAAACAAGAATGAAAATGAGGGCAAAAGTACTACCAAAAATCCTTAACTAAAGAGAAAGTCCAAATCACGTAGTGAAAACCTCTTTGAGGTGCTTGCGGAAAAACAAATGGAAAAATTAAAGGACATAGAAAGTGGCCACACCAAGGGTAGAAATATCTCTAGAAGACCTTAGAAGAAGAACTCAGTCTCCCCATGATCCTACATGGATGGAGGATGCATCTAAAATGTTGATCAAGGAGACTATCAATGTTAACATCGATCAGAAGAGGATCCAAAAATGGTAAAGTTGGGAGATTCGGTCTCGACACGGAGCATAAGACATTTGTGGCACTCGCTAAGAGAATTTGTAGACATATTTTCATGGTATTACGCAGATATGCTAGGGTTGGACCCAACTTTAGTCATGCATAACCTTGTTGTGCACCCAAATGCCAAACCGATTAAACAAAAGTTACAAAATATGCCCCCACGTGTTGCACTCTTGGTCAAAGAAGACGGAGAAAGACTATTGGTGTTAGGTTTTATCAGACCTATTAACTATTCAAAATGGATATCAAACATAGTGCCAGTACAAAAGAAACTAGTTGGCATCCAAGTCTACACAAATTTCAGGGATATTAATAAAGCATGCCCTAAAGATGATTTTCCTTTGCCTAACATTGACATGATTGTCGATTCAACTGCGGGTTATGAAATGTTGTTCCCTCATGGACAAATTTTCAGGCTATAACCAGATTAAGATCACAGAGGAAGATCAACATAAAACGGCTTTCACAATCCTTTGGGTGAAATTTTAATACCAAGTGATGCCTTTCGGTCTCAAGAATGCCGATCCACTATCAAAGAGCTACGATAGTCATCTTCCATGACATGATGAATGACATCATGGAGGATTATACGGATGATCTTTTGGGAAAGTCAAGAACCAAATAAGAGCACCCGTAAGTGTTGAGGTGTATTTTTCAATGCCTCGAGACTACAAAGTCTAATTGAATCCTAAGTAGTGCATCTTCGGCGATAATCAAGAAAACTATTAGGCTTTATTGTTTCTGTTAGAGTAGATATTTACCTTAGCTCATGTTCACCTAGGTAAAAACGAGCGACACTTAGCCCTTGGTCATATGAGGGCTTAAAGCTTGTGAGCTTAACTCTAGCCCCTTTCATTTTATTTGTGTGGTGAAGGCAAGAGCATTTTATTCTAATTTTGAGAATCTTACTATAATTATAAAGTGCCATATTGTATCATGCACTCTTTATAAAGTGCCAAAATTTGGGGGCTCTTGTTGCATTGTTTGGGGCTCTTGTTGCATTTATTGGTTCTTGCATTTCTTTTGGTGATTTTTTGAGGATGACATCTTTATCAAATTCTGCATTAGATCATGTTGAGCCATTAACAACACATAATTACCACACATGGAAACCAAGAATGGAAACAATAATTAAGCGAGAAAGGATTATGGGCTTTAACTTCTTCGTGATGTTACCGGTGTTCACTATAGAATATGAGAAATTTTAGTACCACCCAAATTTGATGAGTGTATGGGTTTGATAGGAACTTATGTAAGTAATGATATTTTATTTCATTTAGAAAAGTGTGACTCTCCTTTCAAAATATGGGATAAATTGGAAGATTTATTTGGTAAGGTGGATCATATGAGAGCCATGCAACTTGAAATTGAGATCACCTCTCTTAATCCTGAATATTTTCCAACAATTATAGACTATCTTACCAAGTTCAAACATTTGTTGACATAGTTGAAGGGGAGTGGAAGAGATAAGAAAGATGAAGAGTGTGTTTACTTGATTTTATCCAAGTTGAGAGGACCATTTCAAATTTTTGCTTCTACCTTTTTCTCTAGCATGGATGCCTTAGGTGACAACTTCAAAATGCCTAACTTAGAAACATTTTGTGAAAGACTTACTAGGGAAGAATCCAAATTATCTCACCTTGAGTCTTCCACCTCTCAAAAGGCATTAGTTGCATCTAATCCTAAGGGTAAGGGAAAACCAAACAATAAAACCAAATCCACACCTTCTCCATCTCAAAATGCTCCTAAACCCAAAGAAAACAACTCAAAACCCAAGGAGTCTTCTAAATCCAAGAATAATTCTAGCCATTCATGCTCTTTTTATGGGGGTAGTAATCATGAAGAAAATATGTGTTATAAGCGAATGCAAGCCTTAGAGGATGCAGTCAAGAAACACAAAATTTCTATCTCCACTCCACCTCCTTCTAATCAGCATGGAAAAGCACTTAATGTTGTTGGAAGATCTCAGTCACCACTTGCAGACAATTGGGTTATAGATTCTGGTGCTTCTCATCACATGACTTCTTCCAAGGAGTCTTTTGTTTCTCTAGGTTTGAGTTCTACTTCCAAAATTGAGGTTGGAGATTCTTCCTTTCTTTCTGTTGAGGGAAAAGGTGATATACAACTTGATGGTGGAAATATCCAAGATGCACTATATGTTCCTAACATCACTACAAATTTGATTTATGTATATCAAATTTGTCATTCTGGTCAAGGGAAAACAATGACTTTTACACCACATGGGGCAGAAGTAAGAACTTTGTTGGAGCCTTATTCACTTGTTGCTCAAGGTATTGTTGATCATAGTTCAAGACTATATCTCTTTGAGGGTTTTGATGACACTTCTTCTATAGGGATAGGATTGGTTTCTCATTCAGATTCAGAGAGTAAGCTTTGGCATGAAAGATTTGGACATCTCAATTACATATATTTGAAGGATTTGAGCACTCATGGTATGGTAGATGGTCTTCCTAGAGTTTCTTGTCTTGAGGAGTTTGTCATGGTTGTGCATTAGGGAAACAACACCAAGATCCTTTTCCTAAGAATTTGTCTAAGAGAGCTTCTTCACCACTTGAGCTTGTGCATAGTGACTTGATGGTTTTTCCTACCCCATCTTTCAATGGAGCTAAGTATGCACTTACATTTATTGATAATTTCTTGAGGCGTACTTGGGTTTATTTTCTCAAGTACAAAAGTGATGTTTTTTCACACTTCAAAGTCTTGAAGGCTTTGGTTGAGAAATAATCTTCTAGTAGCATAAAGAACCTTCAGCACCGATAATGGGGGGAGTACTTCAACAATGAGTTTTTTAATTTTTGGAAACTCAAGGCATTATTCACCAACATTTTATTCCTCATACTCCACAACAGAATGGATTAGTAGAAAGGAAGAATAGAACTTTGAAGGAAATGGCTAATTGTATGATGCATTATATAGATCTATACTTCCTATCTATTGGGCAGAAGCAATTAATTGTGCTAACTATATCCAGAATCACACACCACACAGAGCACTTGAGCATTTGACTCCAGAGGAAGCTTGGTCCAACACTAAGCCAGATGTCTCATTTTTTCAAGTCTTTGGGAGCCATGCTTGGGCCTTTGTGCCAAAGAAGAAAAGGAAAGCTTTGGATAAGAAGAGTAAACCCTTGATCTTTGTATGGTATTGTGAGGACATGAAAGCTTATCGTATTTTAGATCCTGATACACATGATGTTATTTTTCGAACACATGTTCAGTTTGATGAGCATTTCACTCCTCATGATTCTTCATCTTCTTCCATTCCTTCTTCTTCTACATCTCATCACGCACATTCTACAGGTTCTAGAATTTTGTGTCAGGTAGTTTTGAGGATCCGCAGTCTTTTTCAAAGGCTCATGGGATATAGTCGGGAGTGGGATGATGCGATGACATGGTTGAGTATTATTCTTTGATGAAGAATCATACTTGGGATTTGGTATCTCTTCCTAAAGGAAGAAAGATGGTTAGGTGTAAGTGGGTATATTGAACCAAATACGCAGCTGATGGGTCCATTGACAAGTATAAGGCTCGTCTTGTTACAAAGGGTTTTTCACAAGTCGAAGGTATTGATTACTCTGAGACTTTTGAACCCATTGCCAGGATGGATTCTCATGCCTTGTACTTGTTATTGCTGCATCATCACGGGGTGGCCCGTATACTAGATGGATGTGAAGAGTGCCTTCTTACATGGAGATCTACAAGAGGAAATATATATGGAGCAATTTGGATTTGTTCAGGATTCTTCTCTTGTTTGTAGGCTCTGAAGGTCTCTATACGGTCTCAAACAAGCCCCTCGGGCTTGGTATGAGAAGATGGATTCTTTTCTTCTATCTACTGGTTTTGTTCGTTGCCATTCTGATCATACAATGTATCTCCAGCATGTTGGTGAGGATATTGTGATACTTGTCTTGTATTTTGATGATCTGTTACTTACTGGCAGCTCTTCTTCCCACATTCAGAGTATTCAAAGGGATCTTTCTACACACTTTTGACATGACAGATCTTGGGCTATTACATTATTTCCTTGGTTTGTAGATTTCTTAGATAGATTCAGGGATTCATTTGAGTCAGCAAAAGTACACCCATGATATTCTTAGGTGCTTTGATATGGCTGATTGCAAGCCACCCATCTCCTTTTCAGTCTGGGGTTACTCTTACATCCACATGTACCACACCACTTTGTGATCCTACGTTGTATAGGAAATTGGTTGGGAGTCTCATGTACTTAACCCATACTCACCCTGATATTTCATTTGCAGTAGGGCTTGTATCTCGGTTTGTACATTCTCCTCATAGTAGTCATTAACATGCTAAAAGGATTTTGCGCTATTTGCATGACACTTCCCACTTTGGCCTACACTACACTAGGGGCTCTACTCAGTTGGTTGGGTATACAAATTTAGATTGGGCAGGTTCTATTGATGAAAAGCATTCTACTTCTGCTATCTTTTCTATCTTGGTTCTTCTCCAGTTGCTTGGCGTGTAAAAAGCAATAATAGGCTATTGCACTTTCATCTTTAGAGGCGAGTACACGGGGCAGCGATTACGGTGAGTCAACGAGATTCTTTGGCTTTGCTAGTTATTGACGAGTTTGGATTCCCACAGATTCACTGACTGCATTGTACTTTGGTGTGACAACCAAAGTGTAATTCAAATTTCTTGCAACCTGACTTGAGCACCAACTGCTCCAAGCATATTGAGATACACATCCACTTCATTCACAAAGAAATTCGGGATGGAGTTCTTTGCTTGGAGTACATTTTGACTCAACAGTAAGTTGTAGACATCTTTACGAAGCCTTTTGCATCACCTTGCTACCTTGAGTTACGTGGAATGCTTGGGGTTTTGGAATTTGTTCTTGGGGGGTGTTCGTGAGAACATCTTCCTTCTTCTTCTTCTTCTTTCTCTTTCCTTCTAGCAGGATTCTTTCCTTCTTTTGGTTTGAGATTTCTTCATGGATATATTGTACATGAGTACCTCATCAAGCCTAGTTGTCGGGACTCATACTATGGACATGCCACTTCTATTTTGGTCCCTAGCTTCACTTGAGGGGGGGTGTTAGAGTAGGTATTTACCTTAGCTCATGTTCACCTAGGTACATTATTTACCTTTATTGTATTTATCCTCACCCACTTATGTGTGTGGATATTTTTATTTATTTATTTAGATATTAGGAGATATTATCTAGTTGTTAGGTATAGTTCTTTCCTTGATCTATGGTATTGACTAGTTCTTTCCTAGATCTATGGTATTGACTAGATCCTTGATGTCTAGTTCTCTCATAAATCTATGGACTTGACTAGTTCTTTGATGACTAGTTCTTTCCATGATTTATGGCTTGATCTATGACCTTGACTGGTTCTTAGATTGTTATTCCTTGCCTATATAAGCAAGGCCCATTCTCATTGTATTTCTTTGAGTTCCATAATAATATATGAGATTGCTGTTGATTTGTTTGCAAAGGTTTATGTAAAGTTTTTCTGGTGAATTGCTTTCATCTTATTGATCGTGATGTTTGATTAGCATATGTGTTCTTGGCTTGTACGATTTGGTTATCGTTCCTTTTAGTTTCAAGAAGAGGGATTAAGGTAGATCCCGCTAAGGTTGCAACTATCACCGAGATGCCTCCACTAAAGAACCTTAAGCAGTTGTGTAGCTTATGAGGTAAAATTTAGGAATTTCATTGATTCATTTCACAACTTGTAGATAAGTGCCATCCCTTCACACATTTGCTAAAAAAGGATGTTACCTTCAATCGGGGTCCTGAATGTAAAAAGGCCTTTGAGATACTTAAACAATATCTCACTTGCCCTCCTGTTCTCATTCCACCTACCCCATGTGAATCTCTATTATTATACATTTCGGCTACCAGTGCGCTATTGGTGCACTACTTGCCCAATACGATATGAGCCAAAAAGAGAGAGAAATTTATTAACTAATCAGTACTTTGATCACATATGAGCTGAATTATCCCTAGATTGAAAACGTGTGCTTACTTATGTTTTTTACCTTCCCAAAATATCGCCACTACTTGCTCAATAATAAAACCAAACTCATGTCCAAAGTTGACCCTTTGAAATACCTTTTATCTAAACCAACACTTACCAGATGGATGACTAATTGGATCATCCTCCTAAGTGAAATTGATATATAATTTGTTAAATATAAATCACTCAAAGGATAGGTGCTTGTAGATGAAAAACCCAAAGCTCCCCTTCTAGGAATGGAACCATTGTGTCTAGATCTTCCTGATACCTCCATGATGTATATTGAAGAGTACATTGTATGGAAAATGTAATTCGATGGATCATTCAATCGCCACATTTCAGGATCCAAAGTGGTGCTCATCACTCAAACATGACACTTCATCCCGTATGCTTTTTAGATGAGTTTTGTGTGTAATAATAACATGGCAAATTATAAGGAACTCATTCTGGGTCTCAAAATTGCTATTAGATGGAATATCCGACGCTAAGAGTCGGTGGTGATTCACATTAATCATGAAGCAAGTCAATGATGAATATAAGGTTAAGGATGACAAGCTCATCCCATACAAGAAGATGGTTGAAAATCTCAAGGAATATTTCGTAAGTATTGATTTTGCATAGATGCCAATTGTGCAAAATTGATCGGCTTCACATGCCATGGCCACAATCGGGATTTGCTTCGCATTTCACCTTAAGCAAGAAAAGTGCCTCTCTTTATTGAACACTGCAGATCCCGTGTATGACATGCCGAATCATGTTTGGTATGTGAAGTTGTTGGACCTTTCTCCACCTAGTATGAGCCAATATTTAATTATGTACAAGATAATACCTTTCCTCCGGACATTTCCCACATTGAGAAAAGATCCCTTACACTCCGTATAGCCCATTATACCCTCTTAGGAGGTACCCTTTATTGTATCATCGATTCTACGGAAAGAATCTCTTGTATTGTCTTGATTTGGCCGAGTCACCAAGCAACCAAAGAAGTCCATGAAGGTATTTGTGGAGCACATAGAACTAGAATGGTGCTCGCTAAGAAATTGCTAAGAGTAGGATATTATTGACCTACCAGGGAAGAAAATTGTTTCAACTACGTCCAAGTAGTGTGAACTTTGTCGAAGTATGGAAACCTAATTCATGAACCCGGCCACAGTTTTGTAGCTAATTACAACACCATGGCCATTTTCCAAATGGGGGTTAGATCTCATAGGGAAGCTCACTCCTACATTCTCAGATGGCCATACACATATCATCATTACCACCGTTTATTTCACAAAAATGGGTAGAGGATTTGCCTCTCACATACATTACCAAAGGTGCACAAATTTCAAAATTCACAATGAACCACCTCATCTCCGTTACGGCATCCCCTCTTTGCCATTGTAGTAGAAAATGGTAAGTATTTAAAGAAAAAGATAGTTAAAGTGTTATTGCAACACTTCCAAAACCATTCAAAGTGGTCCACTCCCTATTACCCTCAAGGTAATAGACAAACAAAAGCCACTAACAAAACACTTGTTCATATAGTGGAAAATATGGTAAGTAAAATAGGTCGTAATTGGCACTTACAAATCCATCCCACCCTTTGGGCTTATAAAACCTCCATCCACACCCCTACTGGTGCTACACCCTACTCACTAGTCTTTGGTGCTTTGAGGCCATCATACCATTGGAGATTGAGCTTCCTTCCTTGAGAATATCTCTTCGGGACTATCTAGACAAGGATGAAGACTACCGAGTGGCTTGACTAACAGAGTTGGAGCTATTAGATGAGAAACACATGTGGGCAGTTAATCACTTAGAGGTATATCGAGAATCAAGTGTCATGAGGCTACAAAAAATTGATAATACCTTGCCAATTTGAGGTAGGAGATCTAGTACTCAAGGAAAACTAGTTTAACACTTGTTAAAGATAGAGAAAAGAAAGGAAAGTTTGAACCTAACTGGTTAGGGCCTTATGTGGTGATCGAAAATATGGGTTAGGAGTGTATAAGCTCGTACATCCTAATGGAGAGGAGTTCAAGGAGACTATGAACACAATCAATCTCAATTAGTTCTATGTAGCTTGAATATGAGGTTCCTAAAAAATGAAGTGAAGAACACACAAAAAATCAAAAAAATCAAAAAAGAGAGAACATGTCATCTAATGATAAAAACCACACAATTGTGGTACCTTGGACCTTGGTGAAAACCGGTTTCCAGCGTGTTATCGCCCTCAAAATTCCCCTCTGTTTGAAGTCAAGTTTTGAAAATTTTGAGTCGGCACCTTGGAGTAATGGATCACATTGAGACTGGTATTGTTTGTAGTTTTCCATTCCATGGAGAACAATTTGAAATTCGGGCGTGAAGGTGGGGTTTTCCCCTTCTTTTTATTTTTCCACAGTTGTGAATGACGGGCGTATCTTCCTGTCAATTTGTGCCCCAACATCCATGGGTAGTACGTGGACATCTCTGATTGGATGTGGCATGGCCATGTTTCAAGCAATAACGAAGCCTCCACGCATCCAAATGACGTAAATCAAGGCGGGACCTAAGGGACAAGGTCCTCAAATAAGCGCATGCTTTCCACGTGTCCCAAGTCCAAAATGAAGACAGAACAAGCCCAAATCGGATAAGTATGGAAGTTTCAGTGGATGCCACCACGTGTCTCATCAATGCAACTTCAAGGGTCGAAGCCAAGGGCGGTTCCCCAAACTTGCGCTAGCCCTTCGCGTGTCCCAGTCTAAAAGGGATAGAGCCGACATGTTTAATCGACTAAGTACGGGAGGGTCGACATAAGCCTCTACGTGCCTCAATGATGTAATTTTATAAGTGAGACCAAAGGGCCAATCTCCAAATGAGCACCAGTTCACCATGTGGTCAGAGTCAAAGGAGAGACAAAATTGGCCGTTGAAGATTCCGGACCGATGGAAGGAGCCACGTTTCAGCTCGGTGTAATTTTATGAGGTGAATCTAAAGTGGAAACTCAAATGAGTGCAGAGATCTCCATGTGTCTCTTCGGTGTAACTTCAAAGGAAGAATCAAGAGCGGGTCCCCAAGTGTGCGTGGGCTCGCCACGTGGTCATAGTCAAAGAAGGGGTAGAGTCGGTCGTTGAATTGGCTAAGTATAAAAGAGTTTGCGGATGCTTCCACGTGTCATCTCGGTGCAACTTCGAAGGAAAAATCCAGAGGCAAGTCCTAAATGTGTGCTGAACTTCCACGTGTCCCGGGTCAGACATATATCCCCGCCAAGCAAAAGGGACTTAGTCAAAAATGTAAAAATATTGAACTAGTCTCGCAAAGGGACACGTGGTCATGTTTCAAGTGAAGGCGGAGAGGTGGGCCCTTTTTGTGTTCTGATGTCATTGAAAAGTCAAAGTGCACGAAAGCGGGCCGATAGGGCAATTTGAGAATTCGGGCTTTGTTTCCATAAAGAGCTTAAAGTTATAAAGTGACCCACATCAAAGTCAAAGCGGGGAGGCGGGTCGGCGGAGCAATTTGAGTTTTTAGCCCACGGCGAAAAGAGGCAAAATTGTAAAAAAGTGAGCCATGACTCCATTGCCACTCACGTAAAGCCACGTGTCAGGCCTATATCAAAAGCGAGTGGGTGAGCCAAAATATTCCAAAATGCTATTTCTCTAAAAGGCACAAAATGCAAAAGGCGCCCCCAGGCCCGCTTCAGTTTAAATCTCTCCCACGTGGATGGCCTGAATTTAAAGTTCGCAAAGGTAGGGTGGACAACTATGATTCAATGTGTGCGGTGTTGCCACCAGTGCATGGAAATGACCGAGGCATTGAGCATTGAGAAGTTTCATCATTTTTGTAACCATTCTTGGAAGATATTTAATAGCTTCTCCACACCGTTGTTAGGGTTAGATCCTAGTACTCTGTAAAGGTAATAGATTCAAATTAAATCAATACAAAATTTTCCCTTTCTTCCTCTACTATTTCTTCTTTCCTTTCCTGAAATTTGGGAATCATCTATCTTTTATGACAAGAAACTTTGTGTTCTTGTTTATATGATTTCTGGAACTTTGTGTCTGTGGAATTATATTTGTTATGAAAGTGAATGATTCTATGCTCCGCATCTCCTTGGTTTAATATGTATAAGGTTATACTCTGCTATCTATATTTCTTAAAGGTATTGTTATGTTCTTCCTCTCTCATCTCCTTAATTCTTCCATTCTTTCGTATTGATGATATTTGGGCATAAAACATTTCAAAGTATTAGGAATCCACACTTTGAAAGTTTTACATTTGTATATAAGTTTTCTTTACTTGCTTTCAATAAGGGAACCTCTCCCATTAAAGAGGAGGGACTTGTTGTCCCCTGACTGTGGTTTGTTAAAGTTCCATTTAAAAACCCAACACGGCACCTCAGGAGGATTCCTTATTCATAAGTATATCTCATATCTAGAAGGAGTACACTTGCTTTAAAAGTAGGGCTAGGTTTCCTAGGTCCGAGAGTCCTTTTAACCCATTCTCTATGGCCTTGATCCGATTGATCCAACTTGTATATATGTGAAGGGTTTTCCGTGTATATTACCATCTAACACCGAGGTCATCCACGCTTCTTATTTTCTATATATAGCTTCGAAAAATCTTTTAGAAAAACTCCAAAACATTCGTATAACTTTTAGAAAACCCAAAACATTCAAATATGTTGGAAAAACCTTAAACATTTGAAAATCCATTTTAAGGAAAAAGTTACAAAAACATATAACATTGTCTTGCACAAATCTCAAAAATAATGAACAATAGCCTTGAAAATGGTCTCAAAATACTCTAAAAAATAAGAAAAAACGTTTCAAAATTGTCCCATAAATACAAAGTAGTAATTTGCTTACTTTTAGTTGTTGGTTTGTATAGTTTTGATTACCATGTTTTTCTCATCTTTTGTGATTTAAATTGGATTCATTCGCTTACTTAGATTGAATGTCACTTTAATCTATCATGAATTGCATTGAGTTCATTTTATCTTTCATACTTGTACATAGTTGTGTGTTTTAGTTAGATTTGATTGAGTTGTGCTTGTTGTTTGTTTGTACAATATATTTTCATATCATCTATCATCTATCATCACATCTATACATCATATATCCATACAAATCTAAGCTACACCACCACGAACATGAAAATTAAACATGTATGCTAAGCTACCATCATATAATATCACCAAGAGGGGCAAGAGGGAACATTTCCTATCCCCCCTCGACCATAGACCATAATAACAACATAGATAATCATAAATATCACATACAAATCAATATGATCTCATCTACTACTATCTCATACACAAAATGATAAAGTAAAGAAATGGTGTATCTAATCAAGAACATGTGATATCATCTAAATACTATCTCATAAATAAAAAAACCTATGATACAAGATTTGAATCATGAATAAAAGTCCATCATCATCGTATAAATGTTTGTCAAAATGTCAATGTCCATATACAAATGTGTCTAAGTGCATAAATCATCGATACATAGTATGCCATCATGGGAATCAATAAAAAATTTCCTTCATAGTGAGGCATAGCAAAAACAATACATATACATTGTCAAAATTGTGCCTTCATATCGAGGTGTACATCAAAAATATTAATAAACAAATAATGAGTCATGTCTGACTCGATCCCTCGTGGGGACTTCCTAGTCTCCAAGGTGGTGGAGGTCCCATAACCTATGACCCATGTTACTCACGACTATCACACTAATCTGATAATGTCGTTTCTCTGAGACCACGAGGCATACCTGATCATAACTTGATGACTAAATACAAGACCCCGCCGAGCCTCTCGAGACTAAATTTTGATATAGAAACTTGTAATATTCTTCCTCTCCAATGGTTACGTCCATATCCATATATACTTGGGGATTAGCTAAGGATCTAATAGAACTATGTGATGAGGCAACCTCTTCTAATAGACTAGCCATCAAGGCCTGGGCATGTGACCTCTCTGACCATAGCTGATCTCGCTCTGCTTTGACTGCATGTACATGTGCGCCTATTACGCTATCAATTGGGATCTCTCTGTGGCCCACTATTCCTATCATAACTCGTCACCTGTGTCTCTTTGTGATGGCTTGAAGTTGAGATCCACCACTAGCTACCACTAGCTTATAGCTCTTTGTGCCGCAACACACGCCTGGCTCACCTTCACCGTGTGGAATCTACTCCCATCCCCACTCATGGGACTCTATGGTGGAGTCCCCCATCCATCTTCTTTTCCTCCTCCTGGGCTATGTGGTGGAGTAACAATGGGTACCTACTATGCTACCTAATGTATAGTTCCTGTGGAGGATCATGTTATAAGGGAACATATATCCCAACATGTATACCCACCTAGGGTATATGTATATGGGGTGTCCCTATCCTGTCCATCTCCCCCATCTCCATCTGATCCATCATCGTCACTCCCATCCTCACTACCACTATCCTGCCATCCCTTCATTGTGTTCTCCCTCTATGGTTTACATGCTCTAGTGGGGGATGCACTCATGTGTCCCATTTAGCGTATGGAATAGTAAGCCACCTAGGTAGAACCGCCGCATACTAGGTAGTATAGGCAATGCCGTGCTCGGATCCATGATTTGTTGTAGGGGTCCTATACTAGTGAAACCATATGACAAAGCTATCTCTAGCCTCGGCCTACTATGTCCCGATAAGAGGGACAATGTCAAATGTCTCCTTGACGCGGTACCCATACCACATCTTTGTATAGAGCACATCCTGTATTGCCCCAAACTAACGATGTACTTGGTTAACCCTATAATACTCTGTAATGTAGCTATGATTACCAATGAGAAAATGATTAACCATGGCTAAGCTAAGCTCAAGTGCATCCTCGACCCATTGATAATGTATGTACGACCTCCATACAATCATCCATAGCGTATATCATCAAAAGCCCCATGATAGAAGTAGGTGTTATCCATGTGTCCTCAAACATCATCACCCACAGGGGCCCATCCTATAACTGAAGGATCATTTGGAGCCCAGACCTTAGTGCTCCTACGGGCCGACCGGTGGCTATGTGGTCCCATGCCCATATCTATAATAAAGTAGTTACCCATAATCTTATAATGATGATTGGCATTTAGGTACAAGTCTCGGTATAAATACACCAACACACACTTTGTCCCCAACAATATCTCTCTCCTTAGATCAATCCTTGAATCACACTAATCAGTCCTAAAGGAAAGGACATGCCCATCTTGTTAAGTAGCGTAATGCCACCGAAAAGTGCCATGAGGTACACTAGCATACACGATATAATCTCGGATCGGTGAAACACCGATGCATCTCTTGTATCATGCCTCGATGAGGCATCTCATCTATGCCGAAGAGCTCAACCAAATTGTCTCTGTAATATGTTCTCATCGGTCTCGTACTCTATCAAGCTCCCCATGATCGACACTCACAAGATCCTCCAAACATCCTCAAGATTAATCATCATCTCCTCGGTCGGGAGCCGAAAGTACTACCTCTCGTTGTGCCACCTCTAAACTAAAGCTGTTAGGAGTTTATGATCCAAGGTAATCTGTGGCATCCACTCACGTAGCTAAGTCATGTCATGTCTAGGGTGATTTCCAAGTAGGCCCTCTTGTGTTGTGATAAGGTCACCTCGAAGTTGGCCAAATGGCCATGTCACTCCCGAGTCTGAAGACAAGTAGTTACATCTACACGATCACGAAACATGCTTATTAGATTTTCTTCTATCTAACTACATCTAACACTTCTCCTATCCATCTCTATTCTTCTAAAAACTTCCCTTTTTCTTCTAAGATATAAAAACACATTTTTGATGCATGCACACATTTCTAGAGTATGCATGCTCAGTATGCCTACAAAGACGCACATGCCCCCTTTCAACGCCCGCGCACCCAACCTACCACATGCACGAGTAACAATTTAACACCCTCTTCCCCCATGCATGCACACACATAATAATGCATGCACGCCTTTCATAACACTTACGCCCACATGCATGTACCCAACCCTTCCCAATGCTTGCCGCCCTTTTCGACATATGCACTGCGCATACACATTTTCCACATATGCGGCCACGCACATGTCCCCTTAGCATTGTGTGCACTGACTACACATATGCGCGCCCCTAAGGTGCACACATGCGTTCGAGACTCCCTAAATACCCTAATAAATGCTATTAAATGTGATAAAATTAAAAAAGGTATTAGGTACTCACATAATGTCAATCGTTCGACATCCACACGTACTCTCAAACCTTGTCTTCTCACCTCCTACTCCTCTAAACTCATTCCATTTCTCTCACGTCTCAAAGCAAAATCACATTAAAAACAACAAAGGCTCAAGTAACAAATGAATTACTCGTGATGATTTACTCCCATGGAGGTATATTTACCCCCACGTATATTGACCCACCATGATGCGTTCTCACTGCCATGATGGATGAGAGGCATGATTTAATAGCCATGGTCATTCTAACTTCTTCTACCACTCGTGATTTTTTTTTTGATAAATTGGTGTTTTTAACCCATTTCATGCCATCTTTGGCATTTTTGCTACCTAGAACTCTTTTATTTTCCCTAGGGCATATTTTTGTCTTCTAGGTGATATTCTCTCATCTAAATTCTTCTGAAAATTGAAAATCACTAAAAAATTACAAAAATCAAAATTTTCAAAAAATTCAAAAATCAATCAAAAAACCTAAAATTGTACATGTTTTTGCAAAAATTGGTAAAACATTGATACACAGTTGAAGCATGTGTCAAACACATTATATTCAAATTACATCATGCTTACATTTTCACTTGTTCCTGTAACAATGATTTGTGGGTCATTTGGATGTACCTCATTAAGAAATTTGATTTGCTTGCTTTATTGTACTATCTTGGCACAACAAGTTACCTGGTACTATTTTGTAATGCACGAATGCTTTTTCATTAGACCCTTGCATCCACCATATTTCCCCTCACATGTATCCTTGCTTGGGGCACCACTTTTAATCCTTCTTCATTGCACTCAACATTTAGGAAATGTAACTCGATAACAAACATTTGTGTAACTCTATTAAATGTTGTTGGTTTTAATATGTGTGTTTGTACTTGTTTCCCTATTAGGTTGGCTTGTTTACTTTCTCATATTGCATTACATTCTGAATGTTGCATGGAGTTGGTGTTTAGCAATGGAAATTTGTTCATACTTATGAATTTTCATGTCATTTTACACTTCTCATATGCTTAAATTTTTAATAAGGATCGATGATGAAGATCATTGGCAATATGATGAAAATTAAGATGTTTACACAACACTTTGGATGGATGTTAGCTCAATTTCCCTTCCTCATGCTCATTTTAATTTGTATCCCCTCTCTTCTCTTCACCCTATTATGATATTTTACTAGATACATCTTACTCTATTTTTATTCTTCTTTTCGATCATCGATCGACCTCTTTCATCGCCCCATCGATACTCGAGGGGGAATCATTCACCCTACTAATTTTTATTCTACTCTATCAAAATTTATTTACTTCTTTACACTTGTCTAGTATATTTGAAGTGGAATCACTTATGCCACCCCAAAGAGGGACATATGTAGACACCTATAATCTTATTAAAGCAATCATATTACTAGCATTGAACTAACTATTCTATTCCTGAAAATTGACAATACTTCGTCAATTAGGATTATTTTCCCCTTCAAATCTTCTTAATTGACCACTACACATTGATTAAGCCTCCTACCCACATTTAAAAAATAAACCTTCTTATTGGCTAACTCTCACTTCTAACGCATCCGAAATATATCCAAACCTCCTCCTGATGCTCCTAGAAAGCTCCTTAAGTTTTCTTGGAATTCTTAATTAGCCTCTAACCTAGTCAAAAAGTGATTTTTGTACTTACCTTTTGTCCCACATGCACCAAATTCATTCCATTCTTGGAATGTGAAAACTATAAATAGGACCCTACCCCTTACCATTTCTAAGAACACTTTGCTTCCTTTAGCATAAACTATAGGCAATTAGAATTTTGAGCATTTATTCATTGTTATTGAGCTAAGCTTCTTCATAGTGCATCCATTCACTCAAGCTTGAGTAATATGAAGTGAATCATATGGTCTTGTAGCCATTGTTGGTGAGACTCCATTCTCAAAACCTTGAGAATCATATCAAACAATCACATTTGATTGCTAGGATCTTCATAGGTTCATGTTTTTATTAGCATTCAAAGAGTAGAGAGTAACTTAGACATGTTAGTTTGATGTTTTTCAAAGTTATATGCATTGTTAAAGAAGTAGCTCTCTTTAAGCTCTTATCTTGATGGTTCTTGTTAGGTTAGTTAAGCTTTGAAACTTCTTAGGTGTTCTAGTTTCATTTCTTAAGCTTTCAAATTTATACATGAATACAATATTCATTTTATTGAAGTTTCATTTCAATTATCTCTCTTACTTTTATGCCCACTCATACAAGATATGATTGTAGGAAGTTAGGTCCCAAGACACGTTACCCTTCATCATACTTTCCTTTACTCCTAACATAGAAAACTGAAAAAATATTTAGATACTTCAATTCATATATGTTTAAGACAATGATAGAGGATGTTTTATAAAAGAAACATAAATAATTGCAAGAACTCCTTGCATGTGAGTGAACGTGTATTAATGGTCACATTTCTCAACTTCGCAAACATGATAACATCAACATAAAAACATGCTTGAACTCCTCCCAACACAACTTCTTCATAGTGACATTTTGGTGGTCACACCCCATACAAGGCACAATCCAATCTAGATAGACCTATGATTGAAGGGGAAATAAATTTGGATGCCCTATACTTGACTTAATTTTTTCAATGCATACTATGGTCAATCAATTATTTAATATAGAAAAAGTATATTTACTCTTCAAAAAGTTTCTTTATCTGTAAGGAAATGGTGGGAAAACTAGTACACACACGATGATGATGAAAAATTAGACTCATATGTAGACACATATAATAGATTCATAGAAGCATTCAAAAGCATTCATTATCATATAGAAAACTTGGTGACTAATACATCAAATTTGGACAATTGTGCCAAGGCCATGATCAATCTCTTCAAGAATACACACACTTTTCAAACTCTAGCCAAAAAGTTGAATTTTTAAAAATCACAACAAAATATTATCTTGAAGTATAGTGAGAGTTTGATACCATACACCCAATTTGACATTACCTTTTGATCTCCACTTCGAAATAAACCTACACATTTTCTTATAAGTTCAAAGAAAAATGTAAGCAAAAGTATAAAATAGTAGAATCTAAATCACAAGAAAAGTAACATCCTAAACATTCCATACCTAGAATAATAGAATCCTAAATGAGGAAATTATCTTTGCACCATCCTTAAAAGAAGGCGATAACGTAAAATTATCATAATGAGTATTGCAAGATTGGAAAGTGGTGTATAATTCATAATTCAAGCAATCATTGCACAAATAAATGTCACACCAGAAATGAAAAATTAATAAGGGTAAAAATATCATGGATTTTGAGCCTAATGTTATGGAAGGTACTAGAAACATTTATTCTTAATCCAAATCAGATTTAATGCAAATAGAAATATTATTCCATTTTCAAATGTGGGTCAATGGATAACTAGTACACTTCATCATTGGCAATAGAGGTCAAAAGAACATGATTTATGATCGAGTACTTTGAAGATTGAACTTTCCACTAACACCTCACCCACAATCATACTCAATTGATGGTTAAACTCAATTTATAAGAGAATATTACCACACATGGTCACATGGTGTACAAAATCAAGCTTTTCAAGATGTAGTCCTTCACAATGTTGCACCATTAGAGGCATGTGATGTTTTACTTGGTCAATTATATCTTTATCATTGGCATTCAAATTATGAAGAAAGTATAAGAAACTTATCATTAATATTGATGATTTGAGGCACTGCATACTGGAAGTAGTCTTGAAGATTTCACTCATTGTTACTAAGAAATGCAAGAAGCTACTCAAATATAGCAATAAGTTTGTACTCTGAATGGCCATCCCTAAAAAAAAAAAACATTATCTCAGCTCTAATTTATATTGTGGCTCCTTTAACAAACATGAAATAATTGTACACCATGCTATATGAATACAAGGATATTTTTTAGTCACCTAAGGAAGTGTCTATGCATTTTGTAGTAAAACATACTTTTGATTGTATCCCGTGATTACCTATTATTAATGCATCTTCATAACATAGATCATTTATTGAGAAGATATCAATGTTAGATCCATAAACTCGTAGATAAAGGACATATCATGCCCAGGTATTCACCTTGTCATATTCTAATTGTGCTTGCACTAATGAAGGATGTCACATGGAGGTTGTGCATCGATTATAGAGATCTCAACAAGATTAAAAAGAACTAATATCATCTTACAAGGACTAATGACATTTTGGATCAGCTCCATGGTACTAATTTCTTCACCAAAATTGATCTTAAGTTTGGATATCATTAAATTCATGTCGAACCTATAAGATATGGAAAGGTTTGTTTGAGTGGTTGGTTATGCCCTTCGGTTTAAATAACACACATGCTACATTCATGTGAGTGATGAATGACATCCTCTAGCCATTCACAAGTCTACCTTGATGACATCCTAATCTTCAACAACACATGGGATGAGCACACATCATATTCAACAAGTGCTTCACACATTTATGGTAGTATAAGTTATATGTTAATATGGATAAATGTTCAATTTCCATACAGAGATACAATATCTATGGTACATGGTAAATGCGAATATCATGACATACATAGTATTTGTGTCATCTAGGAATTTCATACATAAAAAAATATCATAAAGATTCAAATATTCTTGGGATTAGAAAATTTATATGAGGTTTGTACTTTCTTTTCTCACATAACTTAGCCTTTGAATCAAATTACCAAAGGTATCCCCAAAGCAACATTCATTTGGTCATCCAAACAATAAAAAGTATTAAGAGACTTGAAAAACTTATGTTGTTTTTTTGCCATTAATCATGTTACCTAATATTCAACAATCATTCGAGATAAAGATAAATGCATGTGGCCATCCACTCAAAACATGGAAACTCAAAATGATTCCCCAATTGCTTACCCCAATGACACCTTCACTACACCAATAAGGAACTACCCAACATATGATTGTGAGTGTAGGATTTTTACAAGTATGTAAAAATCAAAAGCATTATATCTTGGGCAGGGATTTTGTGATCCACATAAATCACATGCCACTTCAATTTTTGTAAACTTGAACAAGTTGTAGGAAAAGTAAAATAAAAAATAATCTTATAATATTTAGTACTTTCATATGAACCTCAAGCATAAGAATGGAAGTTCCAATATTTTTTATTTGGCCTCTAGGTCAAGCTCTCCTCACTTTGTTTGGTGCATATAGACATAATTAACACTTGTTCTAAATTGTATAATCGATTCAAACATTGTAGAAATCTATCACAAGTTTGTGAATGGTAAAGTGAATTCCAAATTTCTACTTACAGGATGGACTCTTATATCATATTGGTCTCTTTTGGAAACCAAAAAGGGGGAGAGAGGAAGAAACTAATGTGGGAAGCCCACTTTTACAAGGTTTACAAGATATTTTGGAGTTAAAAAGACCTTGACAATATAACAAAAGTATTTGTAGAGGCCACACTTCATATCATATGTTTCTAGATACATTTTCTTACACCACCTATATGATTTCCAAACTAGTCGATGAGAATCGGGTATGTATACACCTCTATTGGTCCCAATGAGACTATGGAAATATGTTTCCATGGATTAATGCTTATTGTGTTTATGTAGTTGTAGATAGTTTCTCAAAGATGGAAATTTTACACCTTTAAGAAATCCATGTTTGTGCTAGAGACAACTCAATTGTACTTTGATCGTGTTTGGGTCCACTTTGGGTTATCATAAGCTATAATCTCTAATAGGAACACAAAATTCTTAGATAATTTCTAGAAACCACTTTGGTCTATGGTGGATAAAAAGTTGAACAAGTTTATCATGTTTCATTCTTAAGCTACTGGGAAGAAAAAAGTGGTAAACAAAATGATCATGCATCTACTCAAAATGTACAACACACATGGGATGAAAGTATCCCTTTCATTTAACATACCTATGATAAAATTTTGCACAACTGTACCACACATATCCCATTCTAGGTATGTTTCGGTTTTCAACCTTAGATGTCCATCAATTTATCTTATCCTACACTACCATCAACAATAATGACAACTCCAACTCAAAAGGAAGTTGAAAAACTTGTTAAGTTCATTAAACACATTTAACAACAAGTGCAAACCATTTTACAATGCATAAATGCTAAATGCAAACAAAATTTTGATAGACACCACACACCTCTCATGTTTGTGATCGAGTATGGAATAAAATGCATAAGCAAATACTAACAAGACCTTACCTCAAAGTTATAATGATATAACCAAGTCCATGTACATAGCTCTCACTAATGATTATTATGGTTCAATGGTATATGGTACTCAAAAACCACATCTAAAATTTTTTCATAGCTCCAAGATCACCAATCTATCTCCACCAAATGTTCACACATACTTATACACCCATGTAACACAATTTGGGAAAATCGACATGACACCTTCCATGTATGCTCCAAACCTCGTGTAGTCCTTTCTAATGGCTTCCTTGGGTCCCAAACACCTATAATGCAAATTGATAAGGTTGAATAACACTAGAAAATACCACCAAGTTGTTTCCTCCATCCTAATGGGATTAGAGCCCTACTAGGAGTCAAGGGGTTACAATTCATAAAAGACGTGAATTTTTTTACCAATAACTTTTGACAGATCGCTTCAACTCAACCATTGGAAGGAAAGGATTCACACATGGGAGCTCAACTATTTCAACTTTCATAACAATTCTTTATACTTTCACGGCTTTGAAATCTATGTCTACATATTTTTAGCATTAAATAACATTCAAATAGTAGAAGATATGCAACCATACACTCACTTGAGAGTAATAACATGTACATAACACGTAATAATGTATACTTGAATTGGCCTACAAGTGAAGAACTTATGTTCTTGAATGAGAGGTCATACGTTCAAGCCTTGCCGTGATAGAGTATGTACGTCTTGTATTTGAAGCACAATTAGGTACCCCTAATGTATTGAGAGTACAAGATAGCCTCATATATTATAAGTCACTTGTAAACCCAATAACAAGTCAAATAGTGGAGGGTTCCACCTCCGCTCCTAGTTCGGAAAAGCTCTCTCCTTCACTGTCAGATGGGTCCCTCTCACTGCGCATTCCCTCTCACATCACGGAGGCTGCTTGCTTGCTTCTCGTGATCTTTCCTTGGTGGGTAAACTGATGGGTCCTAGACCCCCTTTGGAGGATATCAAAAAATGGGCACGGTTGAAATGGCAACCATGTGGAGCGCTTGAAATAGCGGCAATGCCTAATGGTTTCATGTTATTCTCCTTCAGCATGAAAGAGGATTTCATGAGAGTTCTTCTCGGTGGCCCTTGGTTTTTGCGGAGCGTGGCTTCTACCTCAGGAAATGGTCTCCAGGTTTCAACCCACACACTGAATCCATGACCCAAGCCCCAATATGGGTTCACCTCTCGGGGCTCCCCATGGAGTTCTGGCATCCAGCAGGTTATTGAAGGTATTGCCCTCTCCATAGGATCTTTAATTGCTATTGATCAAGCAACTAAAGCTAAAACTAGATTCATCCATGCTCGTTTTTGTGTTAATGTTGATGTAAGTTGTCCCCTCCCAAAAGAGATAGAGCTAATATCGGATCTTGGGAACTGGAAACAAAATATTGACTATGAATATATTCCTCAAGCATGCTCCTTCTGCAAAGCATTGGCCATCGGGCCTCTAGTTGCCCCTCCAAACCTCAGCCAAAATCCAAAACCCAAAACCTTTCCCCAAAAACTAAGAGAAGATTTATTCCTAAACTGTCCTCTGTTGAGATCCCTATCATCCCCACCTCTAATTCCTTTGCTCTCCTGGAAGAAGGAGAAATAAACACTTCCTCTGATCCTTTTTCTGAGGTTGTTCCCCCTCTCTGGCCCTCCAGTCCCTCATCATCCCTTTGTCTCCCTCGGCTCTCCCCCTTCCTCTGAGGAGGTTAACCTCTCCTTGGTTGTTTCCTCCTCCCCCTCCACCCCTGTCTTCTCCTCTATCCCTCCCCATCCCCCCCTTCCCACTTCTGGTCCCCTTTCCTCGGAACCCCCTTCCTTGAATCTCCCCCCCTGACCCCCCCTCTTTCCCCCTCCCTTGGACTCTGCCATCTCCCCCTCGGCCCATTCTTCTGATGATAGTTTTAACCCCCACTTTACTAGAAGTAGCAACAAGAAACCTGATATTGGCACTGAAAAAGTAAGGGGAAGGATTCCGAGCAATATCAAACTCCAACAAGAAGCTGCTCTTAATGTCACTCAAGGAACGCAGAGCACAATCCCCATGGTGGTGGGGAGCAAATCCAAATCAAAGAAATGAAGATCATCTCTTGGAATATAAGAGGGCTCAACTCTCTTCAAAAGCAAAGAGTCATCAAAGATATCAAATTCCAGAACTCTCCTGATATCATAATGTTGCAGGAAACTAAACTAAAAAAGACGATCGACTCCTAAAAATTTGGCCAGCTGCTTCTTTTGAATCTCAACCTTCAGCAGGGAACTCGGGAGGACTTTGTACCCTATGGGATCCCAGAAGCTTCAAAGGGGATTGTTTGTTCAAGCATCCCAACTTTCTATGCATGCTCTTCCAAGAGGTTGGATCTGACTCCACTTGGATTGCCATCAATGTATACGCCCCCAACTTAGAGACTCAACGTGGGAAATTATGGAAAGATATCACAAACTTCATCAACACTTGTGGTAAAATCCCCATATTAATAATGGGGGATTTTAATTGTCCCCTTTTTCCTTCGGAAAAATAGGGAGGAGTTCCTGCCATGACCACCAGCATGGAAGCTCTGGCTGACTTCATCAGGGAGAATTCACTACTTGACATGGAACTTCACGGTTCCTCCTTTACGTGGTCAAACCACATTGGGTAGGAACCATATTCAAAGCAGATTGGATAGATCTCTGGGCTCTCTGGACTGGATCTCTCTCTTTCCTGACTTCTACCTCAAATCCCTCCCCCGGGCTGCCTCTGACCACAGCCCTCTCTGCTTTGAGTGCAAATCACAATCTGAATACCAAGAATCCTCCCTTCAGGTTCGAGCTTGCATGGCTTGAGAATAATCACCTGAACCCTCTTGTTGCCAAATGGTGGAATATCAAAATTGAGGGCACTGACATGTTTAGATTTTCCAGCAAGCTCAAAGAAATTAAAAAACAGCTCAAAATATGGAAGTCTACGGTCTTCGGCAACATCAAGCTCCACAAACAGAAGCTATCTCAGGATTTGGCTAAAGTCTCTGCTCAAATGGAGATTGAGGGGAGATTGGATCACCTTCACCAAAAAGAAACCTCCCTCCTCAGTGATTATCACAACACGCTTCAAGAAGAGGAGACCTATTGGAGGCACGCTCTCGAGCCCTTTGGCTCGAGCAGGGGGATCGTAACACCAAATTCTTCCACATCACTGCATCTAAGCATAAGAGTAGAGACAAGATCAGAGAGCTGGTGTCGTCCTCGGGTACCCTGTTAACATCTGAGGCTGATATCTCCAATGAGCTCGTCTCCTTCTATTCTAACCTCCTCCAGGTCGATCAGCCTCCTTCAGAGCAATCAATGGCCTCTATGCTCCAACATATACCACAACTTGTGTCTTCTGAGATGAACAATAATCTGATCAAACCTTTTGCTATGGAGGAAATTCACAAAGCGGTCTTCGCCATGAAAAGGGACAAAGCTCCGGGCCGGATGGTTTTCCTGCTGCTTTCTTCCAAGTGTTCTGGGAGACCATCAAGCAGGATCTCTTCAAAGCGGTTAATGAGTTCCAGATCAGTAACAATCTTCTAAAAGAATGGAATACCACCTTCGTTTCCCTTGCCCCAAAAGTGCATAGTTCAAAAGATGTCTCCAACTTTAGGCCAATCAGTTTATGCAACACCACTTACAAGATTATCACTAAGATGTTGGCCTCCAGGCTTAAACCCCTAATGAATGCTCTCATCTCACAAAACCAGAATGGTTTTATTAAGGGGCGGCTCATCCAAGGTGGTATCATTATGGTTCATGAAGCTATCCACTCGGCCTATCACTCAAATCCCTGGAATGATCCTAAAGCTTGATATGCAAAAAGTGTTTGACAGAGTCAGCTGGCCTTTTTAATTAGGGTCCTGGAAAAATATGGTTTCGATAAAAGATGGTGTAGTTGGGTCTTCTCTTGTATTGCGACTCCTTGCTTCTCTATTCTTATCAATGGCATTCTGTAGGATTCTTCAAAAGCAGCAGAGGTATCAGGCAAGGTGACCCCCTGTCACCCTTCCTCTTTGTTCTTATGGCGGACTCCCTCGTCAGAGCACTGGAGGCAGCTAAAAGTCAGTCTGTCATTTCGGGTCTGAAAATCACCTCCAGCTTCCCTTCTGCCACTCATAGCTAGTTTTTGATGACACTTTGCTGTTAAGTGTTGCCTCTGTGATTGAAGCCGGGCTATCATGGATATCCTATCTCTTTACCAAGCAGCTTCTCAGCAAATAATCAACTTCAACAAGAGCAACATCTCCTTCATCAACACTGCTCCTAGGACTCAGAGAAAGATTGCGGATATTTTTGGGTGCAATATTGTGGACCTCCCCCTCTTATCTTGGCATCCCCCTCTTCCATGGTAAGCAATCTAAAAATCTCTGGAATCCAGTCATTGAAAGATACCAAAAAAATCTCGCTTCCTGGAAAGGGGCTCTGCTCAGTCAGGAAAACTCCAACTGGTTAAAGCCACCCTCCAAAGTCTTCCTACTTACTTCATGTCCCTTCTCAAAGTTCCCAACTCGGTGAAGGAGGTGGTGGAAAAAATCCAAAAGCACTTCCTGTGGTCTGGGACGGAAGAAAGGAAGAGGATCCATCTTGTCTCATGGAAGGAAGTGTGTAAGCCGACTTCTCAGGGTGGGCTCGGACTAAGAAGGATGGCTGACACGAATGTGGCCCTCCTGGCCAAACTTGGTTGGGACGTGGCTAAAGGTAACTCTCATTGGGCTCAGCTTCTCAGAGCTAAGTACCTTGCTAATAATGAAGATTTCCTCACTTCAAATCCAATTCGAGGTTCGGCCATTTGGAATTCTGTTATTAGCTCCCTCCCCATTATCCGGGCTGGCACTAAATGGAGATTTGGAAATGGTAGACTTATTGACTTCTGCGGGATCATTGGATTGGGGTCGAGCCTCTTGATCGCAATCCCTCATGGGATCCTGTGAAAAGAAGCCTCATTAATAAGCAGGGAAGGTTAGTTTCTGGGCTATTGGAAGGTGGTGAATTCCATTCCCTCCTGGAATATTCAGGTTTGGGATGATATAAGTGAACAGCAGAGCATGCTCCTGACTTCACTTAGAACTGTGCTCTCATCCATCTATATCCCCTTCTCCCAACATGAAGATGAGCTAATTTGGCCCCTCTCCCCATCTGGCTCTTTCTCGGTTAAGGCTTGCTTATCTCTCGAATGCATTGTGCTGACTCTGGTCCCCCTCACCAAATTCTGGCCGAAGGAGATCATCCCCAAAATTGGTTTTTTTTCCTGGCTCTCTTCTAAGAATGCTTTCCTCTCTGGAGAAAATATGAAAAGGAGGGGTTTCTCTCTTCCCACTAGATGTGTGCTTTGTACTAAGGAGGTGGAATCCTCTGCCCATCTTTTGATCCACTGTCCCTTTTCGCAAGTTATCTGGCATTGGTTCTTATCGAGGATGGGTGTGTTTTGGACCTTCCCTGAGTCCATTCAGGACACCCTCTCTCAATGGAGTTCCCCCTTCACTCACCCGGCTCTAGTTCTGGCCTGGAAACTTCTCCTCCCACATGGCATATGGGGCATCTGGAAAGAAAGGAACAGAAGAATCTTCAAAGACCAGAGTCTTGAACCTGATCGGGTGGCTACCCAGATTGCTCTAACTTTCCAGGATAATCTCAACTCTCACCTCTGGTCCAAATATCAACAAAAAATCCAAATCTGTAACTCTCGGGAGTGGCAGCGGTTGTTGGCTATTCATCCTGTAAGTAAAGGCACTTCCTCTGCTCGGGGATTAGTTCGATGGCTTCCTCCCCCTCCAGGGTTGGAGAAAACTTAATACGGATGGGGCCTCGAAAGGCAATCCTGGTAAATCTGGTGGAGGAGCCATTCTTCGTTGCTCCTCGGGTTCCATCATTTGTTGCTTCTACTCATAATCTTAACTATGGCACCAACCATCGTGTGGAAGCCATGGCCATCCTCAAAGGCCTTGAGCTGGCTATCAAATTTGGTGACGATCCTCTCCAAGTTGAAAGTGACTCCCTCAACATCATCAATCTCCTGCAGTCAGCTGATTCTTGGTCAATGGTCAATCCAAAATATCATAGCTGATATCAAAATTCTACAAAGAAATTTCCAGCAAATTCAGTTCCAGCATCCTCCGGGAGGGGAATAAAGCGGCGGACCACCTAGCTAACATTGGAGTTCTCCTTGAGAGTCAACAAAGCTGGACGGACAACTTCCCGGTTGATCTCTTCCAAATTACTCGAATGATCTATCCCAATGCTGACTGGTGGAAGGGGAACTGATATGGGTTTAATGACACCTTTATGGCCCCCTCAAAAGGCGGTGGCATTTATGTTTGATTTATTATGAAAAGACCTTTGGCGCTGAACCATTTGATGAGGGAGATGTGTTATGATGTGGAGGATTTCCACACGCATGGGGTAATTCCTCCCCTTAATCATATGATGATCTGGCGGGAGGACAATGATGGCGAGGCCGATGGCTCCCATGCCCTGGGTGGGCTTTTAAAGGACCCCCATCGCTCTCTCTTCTGCACTTTTCCAAATTTCTCAACAATGGGTGGCCAACTGAAGCGGATTGAGCCTGCTTTGCTGCGACTCGGTTAAAGAAGATGTGGAGGTATGGAACATTTTACTGGAAAATGGCATCACGACTTTCCTGGAGAGAATGGCGGGCTACTCGGCCCTGGTCTCGTACGCCGTTATGGCTTCCTGGTCAAAGGGGCGGTATAGATTGGTAACACGCATTTACTATCTCCACCAATGCTATCGCTGATGCCACGGGTCTTCTGCCCATGGCGACATCTATTTCAAGCGCTCATTGCATGCTGAAATGTAGGATTTTATCGCTCCAGGGGACAAGCCGGTCAAATATCTCTCTGGCTACACTCGCGATTCCCTGCCTCCTCCATGGAACAGAGTCGTTGAAGTTGTAATGCATTATTTCACCATTGATGGCCATTATCATCTGTCTACGGCCCTCACTTCTTCATCCTTTCTCATCTGCGTTGGGAAAAAAGATTAATCTTGGTGGCTTTCCTCTATCAATCTTTAGAGCACTCTGTTCAGCTGGCTCGTGACGGGGAAGGGGCTATACTCCACCAGGGCTTACTGTACTTGCTTTTTTCTGATGTTGCTTCGCATGCCGACTTAATTCACTTCCCCCAAATTTGGTCGCCATCGCATTCTCCCTCACCTTCCCCCCCCCCCCTCCACCTCCCTCCGCTCTTCTCGGCGCCACCATCGTTTGCACCTTTCCTCTGACTTCGACTCGGATGTCACCATTCTTAGCCCTCCCCTCATTGTTTCGAGCCTTCTGCTCCCCTATTTTCCCCCACACCTTTCGTGCCTATTGCTGGAAGGCACTGACACCAGTTTTAAAGTTGTCTCCCCGGTCTCAAGCCCCGATACTTCTCTTGCCAAAGACATTCTGGGCCTCGCCAAGCTCTATCCTGACTCCCCGGCCTCGGAGTAGATGGAGATGACCAGCCTGTGGACGACCCCACTTCTCAGACTGTTGGAAACAATCCGCTCTTCGACGACAGTGAACCTCCTGCTGACACTATGAAATCTTCTCCGAATTTGAACTCAACTCCCGCTGAGCCTGCGATTGCTGACTCACAGAGGGATGAACGCAGAGTCGATTTGGTGTCATCTATTTTAAACAAGCTCCAGCGTGCCTTCACTTTGCTTGAAGGCCTAGGAGGCCTTCACTGATTCTACCAGGAGCGCCATTGCCAAAGATTGCTCGGAGCTCATCACCCTTGCGGAACAACTTGCGGAGGATTCGGGATCCCCTAGAGCTAGAACTGTTGTCTCTGAGCTGAAAAATCTCTTCTGATGTTATCCTCTTTTCTTCTCATTGTCTTTTTCATTTCCCTTTTTTTGGAATCTCCATGGGTACTTTTTTGCTATGTTCTAAATTGCTAAATCTGGCCTAAGGGATTTTTTGTATAAGGTTGTGGGACCTATAAAACCCTCTTTTTATCCATAGTTATGACTAAGTTGCGACAATTTAAAGATGTAACAAACATTTATGATCAAAACTCAAAAACTAAGATGTCACCTCCTCACGTTTTTCCTACAAAGATGTTCGATTTCTAAAATTTCAATCATCTACAATGTTAGGTTTTTTCTCCTAACAGTGTTCCCAAACAAAGTAAGCACTAACATCATGAATTTTTTTCTAAAAATGCCTGTGTGAAAGGATTGATTGGCTATTCATGGATAAAGAATGGAAGAATGAGAAGAAACATGCATGAACAAGAAATGATTTTATAAAAACTATTTCTCCATTGAACTGATATGTAATTCCTTTTGGTACTTTAAAAAACCCAAAAAAGTGCACTAGGATCCACATTGCCTGTCGCACCGCAACATTACCTTTCCTAGCTTCTGCCATATCAACCATCCAATCCAAACTAAGAACATCAACACCAGATAAGGAAAGTTGTTCTAAGCAATCCTCCGATCCACCGGCATTGAGAATTAATCTACCATGTGTTTTAAGTAAGGAATATTGAATTCTACAAAAATCAAGCTGGATGAGCCTGTTGCCCAGAATAAAAAATCTGGACCACTTGAGCTCCAATGTCAACTTGAAATCTTTCGGCCTGCATATGAAAGGCAATTGTGACAGCTTGATCAAATTACACATGTAGCATGATAAGACCTACTAATTAGTACATGGGTGGATAAAGAATCTGTCAAATGGACAAGCGAATAAAGTGAACATTGACAAGAATAAACAAATGTGACTCAATCATGACATTAGGAAACTAGATGACATTTAATTGTTAAGGTTTGGTGTATGTTGTTTCAAATGAGGTTGTTTGGTGACGCTTTACTTGTGTTAGAGCTTCACTCCTCAAAACTTTGAGTTATTGGGTATTCTTTGATCTTTTTGAATCACCTAAAAAAATAGAGCGCCATAAATTGTAGTGACAAAAAAATAGACCTTTTCTAACAAATCATAAGGGAAAGACACTCCTTTCTTGTTGTATATGTTTGCTCCAACTTTATGCTCATAAATGAACCTTCTTTTGCACCTTCCCTCATTATAACCAACACCTATAACAAAATTGTGTTAGACTCACCAATTCTGCAAAAAAATGCATAATTAATGCTATGATTTAATGCAAAGTTTTAACAATCCCTCCAAAATCTCAAAATTTGAATTCAAACATGACCGCCTCTTATTTATTAGATAAATAAGGATATCCAAACACTTGTTTCAAAAATTGATAGAGCTCAAAATTAGTAGAGAGTAGAATTAGTAAAGATCAGATTTGGATATCAAGGCAAACCATAGATTTAGGAGGTAAGTGTCAATTACCTTCAAAATATGTAAAGAAAGTCTAATAATGTACCGATGTTTGGTTATGTAAATAATGTGTGCATAAACATTGAATATGTGAATGTACATTGAGTATCAATTAACATAACAACTAAAGAATATTTGAATATACATAAGTGTTGTGTTTTTTAGGTAATCAATATTTTAAAATCCACGGTTATTTTATATTGATTGGATGAACATACACTTGGAACTACCGAACATAATTGAACTATGGCTATAACTACATGTCATTATTTACTACGCATTCATATTTTTAATATGCACTAAAATTACTAAATATACATTGAATACGTTAATTGAATACACCCCATCGAAAACAAATTTGTTCAACAACTACTACGTGCTCAACAATTGTTGTATCTCCCAAATCAAATAAATGACTAAATATATATTGAATATATGCCTATATATATATACATTGAATATATGCCTATAATTTAGCCATGGAATACAATGTTTACAAAGGTAAAATTTACATCACTTTATCTAGTGTGAGTTTTGTGATTTCGAGTGTATGTTGTTAGTTTGTAGATACACTTAAACACATTCAAACTTTACAAATGCACTAAAATTATAGAATATACACTTTATACGTCAATTGAATATACCCCACCGTAACTGAAATTATTGAATATAGACTTAATATGCCTCTCCCCTATGAACCGAAATGATTAAAAATACATACAATATATAATTACCTCCATGAGTATATCATCACATTCATAAACAATACTAGTATTACAAACATATTTTTAGTTTTTATTGAGTTATTTATGTGCATGTTCTTACTAAATATTTCATTCACCATAAACTTCGTTGATATGATGTAGTAAATATAAAAATAGGGTTTTTTCGTGCATGCACACTAAACTATTGCAAATGAGATGTGTGGCCTTTGATATATGAATACATAGTGATATTAGTGAATATAATTTGAACCTTGGTTACCATAAAAATATACATTGGAATGACTGAACGTACATTGGATACACGTATCTAAATTTTCCAAATTTCTTCTACTAGATACATTCACGCATTGAATAAATACCTCACGAATATATTGTCATATGTTTCGATCACCAAGTTGGTCATCAATTGAGCTCAAATTTGAGTGGCATTTTCATCTTTTCTCCATGGGTTTTATGCAATAAGTACATATGTACGAGTAATACCACATGTGATTACAAGTGTTCTCGGTGTATACTTGAGTTATTTCAATGTATATATACACCTAGTTAGTATTATATTAACTAGTTGTATATACATGTTAATTATTGAATATAGATTGAATATACGACAATAATTTCACAATTTTCTACTTTGTGTTCAAACTTTAAATATGCAATGAAACTATGCCATATATAATTTAAGTGTTAACTCCATTCCCCCGACTTTAACAAAAATGTATTGTGAAACCACAAAATATAAATTTAACTTGTTAACTAAATTCACCACACCCTAACAAAAAGAGTGTTGAGTGAAACCTTTGAATATAAATTTAACCTATTAACTAACTTCACTCCACCTTGATAAAAAATTGTTCGGTAAAACGAATAATATACAATTAACTCATTAATTGAATTCACCAACCCATAAAGAAAAAAGTGTTCAATAAAACCACTAAATATATTTTACTTGTTCACTGAATTCACCACACCCTAACAAAAAAGTGTTTAATGAAACCATAAAACATACATTAAATCAATTAACTTAATTTACCCCTCCACTAAAAAAATATTTATCAACTGCAAATTCATACTATGCATTCAATGACAAAATTATAATTGTATAGTTTGAAGACTACTAAAAGTTCCAAGCAAAGCTAAACTAACAAGACTAACACCACATAGTCTAATTAACAAATGCTTATTGAATCTAACAATAGTTACATCAATGATTAAAGCTTAATGGAATGCTTGAAAGAACTAACATGATATATCAATCTATCTTAGCTAAAGCATGCCTACTTAACATTCAATTGCTAACTAACTTAGACCTAAATAGATCTAGGAGCAATCAAATTGGGGGTTTGTTGCTACTCCAAGGAAGGTGAGATGGTCTCTCCAACAATGACTACAAGATCATATTGGATACCCATCTACTAACCCCATTGAAGACTTGAGGCAAGGATTGAGCTTGGCTATTAATCATATTTCTTATATGATATGTAAATCAAAGCATGGTGTAAAGTTTAAAGGTATGTGGTTAGTCCTTTTTATAGTTTTTCCTTTGAGGAAAACTAGCATCTTGGTGCATGTGGGACTAAAAGAAAAAAGTAGATTAAGGTTTGTTAATCCTGATTAAGGCTTGCTAATCATGATTAGTGAATTAACAAGTGATTAGGATGTGAGGAGCCTTAATCAACCACTTAGGGTCAATTAGGAGGCTAGGATAAGCTTTTGAAGCTTTTTGAGATGTTTTGGAAGGAAGTGGGGTGATTTTGAGTGGTTGGAAGAGGGGTTTGAGCCAATAATAGGGTATATTGACCAAAACAAGGGTAAAATAGGCTTAATTAGCTAATAATTGCTAATTGTCTTGCTTGGAAGAGGATTTTGACTTACGATTTGTCGTAAATTGGCATCCTAAATGCGAAAGAGGTTAGGTAATAAATAAAGCACTGTTAATTGACCAAAATGATAAGAAACGTTAGTTAATTAGCGAAAATCACTAATTATAACAAAAATGGTAAGAATGAGAGTGATTTGTGCGCTTTTAGCAATAAGATTGCAAAAGCGGAATTCAGTGTCTACATAGTCAATGTATATTCAATAGTTTAGTGTGTAAGCCTATTTAATATTCAATTCACCACAAACAATATCAATTAAATGTAATCAATTCTAACATTGAAATTATATACTCAAAATTGCGTGTATATTGATATTCAATGTTCACGTTAACATTAAATCAACTAATACGATGTATTAAATGCCTAGATTGTTGGGAAATATAATTTATTAGTGCTCCATTATTATAGATATTATAAAGAGAATAATTACGTGAGTAATTATTCACATATTTGGTTGTATTATTTGATAGTTGTGATATTGTTATGAGTTACAACAATATCACGGATATAGGTAGATTGTTGGAGCAACTTCCTAGAATATAGGAATTGCATCTCATTATATATTGTATGATCCGGATTGGAGAATTTATGAAGTATTATTCTGGTAAATTTGTTGCTGCACTTACATTTGGTGTCAGAGCGCTTGAGATCCAGAAATGCCTCTTCCATAAGTCCGGTCTCCATTCTTTGAGAAAGGATCCATGAGAGTCTTTTACAGGTATTTCCCTTTGTTTAATGCCATTTTGTGAAGTCATAAACGTGTACGACCCATGTCCTATTGCATGTGAGTTATCAGTGGCTGCGCACGTGAGAAGCTCAACATTTTTCATTTGATAGAGATTATTTGGCTTGTTATTCTGCTCGGTAAACAGCTTGTGGCAGCGTTGAATCCTTGGTGATATCTTCAATTGTGGTCTGCCTCCATCCACACAAATCTCTTTCCATTAGGACAGATTTACCGAGTCTTTTCTTGCATCAATTTTGAGCAGACCGTATAGCACCATTTGCCCACAATTTTTAATTTTTCATGAATACATTACACCAGATCTTCCACATTTCAATTTTAGACGTGGAAATACGTGGATTATGACTGTTTTGTCTATCTATCTTATGAAGTGCCATCATATTGAGCTTGCATTGATTTAAATCCCAGATTCAATCATTTCCTCTGAGATCATACTTATATTGTGTTGCGCAAATCGTGACTTTCGGTTTCAGATTGGTTACATTTTATTTTCAATTATTTCATTTGATGAATGGAGCTTTGAACGCAACAATCTGTATAAACACTATGATCTTCCTTTACATTGTTATAATCCACATGGGAGCGACTCATTTATAACAGACATACACTCTGATTTCTCTTGGCGTTTGTATTCTATTGGCACCGAATATGATAGATCTATTCGTGGGCGTAATATAACACTTCCACGTATTTTACATGCGAGGAATTAAAATCTAGTGCATGCACAACTGGTGATCAGGTTTTCTCAGCTCACAGACATTGACAGCAAATAAATATTGAATATCAATTTTGTTGGTTTGATCTTTGATTTCTATGCAAAGTTCATATTTTGAGGCTAGATCATGTGCTCCAGGTGCATTTGAAACTCAATATTTGATCTGCGCTCTCGTGTTTCATCCATTATATTCTGATTTGTCCATTGGGTGATTCAGATCTGCTAAATAATGGTAAGGAATTATGGCTTTGTCATTTAATTCCAAGACATATTTCCCCAGAAATTAAGGCGAAGACGTGGAAGTGGAATAGGTCTTGTATTGCATGGTCGAATCAAGCATTGGATTGGACTCGACACGTGTGTCGTAATTCTAGTATTCAATTATTGTAACCTTGTCACTTGACCCCAAGCTCCAAACCAACATTATACTCTCTTGCATAACCATGGTCATTGCGTCAAAAGGTTCCTAATATTAAAAAAAAAAGTCTTTGAGTAGTTTTTTTGTTATCGTCAAATTGAAAAGTAATTAAATATTACTTTTTCATCATATGTGTTCAAGTAAAAATAAAAATAAAAATAGTGTTAGTCTTTATCGTCCATTGTGTTCTAGTTATTGTCCTTGTAATGTCATTGTAAAAGTTGTAAATTTGTCACAATTGTGTCAATTATCCAAGTCATAAATGTCGTCTGGTTAAAATTGTGTCATTAGTACCTTGTCTAAACGTGTCATTATTGAGAGTCTCGTCAAAATTTCTTTGTGAGTTAAATTCAAAAGTTGTGAAAATAAAAATAATAATAAAAAAATTGCCTTACGGATGCATTATCGGTGTTACAGACGTCTGGAAAAATACAAGTGTTTCACATTGCGAGAGGGAAAATATAATAAGTTCAATGTGGAAACAAATGTACTTCATGTTTACATCTTGTTGAGTTAGCAACATGTCACCGGAGGCAGGAGGCAATCGGAGGTTGGAGGTCATTCAGTGACCTCTCGTCAGTCGCCAACGACGGGCCGCATAGATGGTTTGGTGACATTTTTGTGGTGTATTTGCTTTCAGCTTGTGTCGTGTGCTTCGGTCATTTTTTTTTCAGAGTTCCAGATAGCGATGTTCCCGCTTCAATGGCAGTGTTCGTGATTGAATAAGTGGAAATTTCACATTGAGGGGGGGAACATGATCCAATGTTCCATTTCCATTATGTCAGCTTTTTCTATGTATGTATGAGCAGATTTCAGCAGAATTTCCTATGTTATTCCCTACAGTGAGATGTGATGAGGGCTGATAATAGTACTTGGCATATCATGATGTGGTTGTAGGTAAACCACTTGAAAACCTTCATTTGTGGTTTGTGGTAAACCAATAGCAAAACCACCATTCTTGGTTGTTGGTAATCCATTTGCAAAACCATCACTTTGTGGTTTGTGGTAAACCAATTGCAAAACCACCATTCTCGGTTTTGGTCAACCGTTTGCAAAACCATCCTTGAGGTTTGTGATCATCCTGTGAAAATCACCAGATCATGAGCAGGTGCAAGTACAAAGGCAAGTTTTCCCCATGTTCGCACTAAGGGGGGGAATGTTGGGAAATATAATTTATTAGTGCTCCATTATTATAGATATTATAAAGAGAATAATTACGTGAGTAATTATTCACATATTTGGTTGTATTATTTGATAGTTGTGATATTGTTATGAGTTACAACAATATCATGGATATAGGTAGATTGTTGGAGCAACTTCCTAGAATATAGGAATTGCATCTCATTATATATTGTATGATCCAGATTGGAGAATTTATGAAGTATTATTCTCGTGTAAATGTTCATTGCTGCACTTACATAGATAAATCTGTATTTGGAATTTTCAATGGATATGCAATATTTGAATGCACTATGAGTTTGTGGGGAATTGAACACTCGAATACCCCGTTAAAATTTGATGCACATTAAAAATTCAAATTTGGACGGTGAACCAATACATATCACTTTACGCAAAATCAATGCATACAAAGGCGTGGCTCATAGATTTTTTTCATTTATAGCTAAACCTAAATGCATTCAAGTATATTCATTTTGACCTTATCACTCCTCTTGCCTCCTTTGTATTTCTAGTTGTGCACCATTGCCAAATTCAATGTGACCATTAACTAGTTACAAAATCCCTTTAGGAAATCTAGTTCTCCGAACTTAGCCATTTTGGTCCTTTTTGGCTGGGTGCACCTTTTATCTGTTACACTAGAATAAATTTGTGCCCCCTTCATTTCCTTTGGTGCACACATTGACGTGTCGACACATCAATTGTTGCGCCTTCCCATGATGCGCCTTTCTTGCGTGCGCCAAGGCGCATGCGCCTTCATGTTAACAACTAAATTGTTGCGCCGTGTTTTGGTGCGCCAAAGGGCACAAGGAATGAAGTGTTGATAGTCTTAAATTTGCACCCAAGGCACAAGTATTCCCGTGTTGACACGCATTTATCCATGCCAAAGGGCACACCGTTTTACGTGTCGACACATGTTTTGGTGCACCTCTTGAAAAAGTGGTTGGCACATTTATTGCACCTTTTCCTATATATAGGTGCACCCGCCCTGTCACTTTCACAATTCAAAACACGTGATAACTTTATTCCTCTAGCACTGTCAGCACGCCCGTCGTCCTCGTGTCACGTTCGTGGACCCCGCTTTCATCTCTCACATTCTATATATTCCAGGTAGGTGGTTCTTACTCCTCTTGTGTTTTGTTTTGGTTGTTTGTGTGGTAGGATAGAATGAATATGCAAATCCATTAAACCCTCCTACCATTCTTGCAACCTTTCCCCCAAACCATTTTCATCCTCTTTCCAGATCTGCTGGTCAAGAGGGCTCTGCCTCAAAAAATCAACCTGGATCTCTTTGTTGTGCCCCCTTCACCATCTAAAATCCCTGAAAAAGAGGCCTGAAAGATCACAAACCTATCGGGAAAGAAAGAAAACCTTAATGATTAGTTTAAAACTATGTTTTTCTCTTGGCGCAATCGCCACTCCTGCTGCATAAAATATAGTCACACCAAGAAGGCACACTTTTCCCACTTGCAACATGCTTAATCCCCGCGCCATATGAAAACCAAGTAAATCCTAAAATTGGTGTGGCAGTGCATACCCTATTACAGCAACACAGTGTCATGCAGGCCTTCCCTGCGCCACGCCAAATTCCCCTTTTGCGCACGGAAAGATAGTGCAACACACATTTATCCTGCGCCATTCGCCATCAACATCCCCTGTTACATGCAAATTGCATGCGCCATTGCATAACCTCCCATGCAACACTAAGTTTATTTGCACCCAACATAACCTTATATAGATGGCGCAGTGCACCCCTGTCTACAATAACAATATGTCATGCAAGCTTTCCCCACCACGCCAAAAGTCCCTTTCTACGTGCCTAAAGTTGGTGCTACACACAATAAACTCTGTGCCCTTTGGCGCACCAAACTTCTATGTTGCAGGACAAATACTTGTGCCACAGGCGCACCCTGCACCCATGCAACACCAACATTCCTTGCGCCCAGTATAAAACTGCATAACGGCGCAGGCGCATCCCCACTTACAATAACATGATGTCATATGCAAAATCCTTGCGCCCTGCGCCCTTTGGCACTGATTTGTTCCCTGTAACACTCGATTCAGTGCACCATTCTAATAGCTCTGCAGCCTGCAGTATTCTTGCACCCTGCGCCCTGAGGCCTTGAAATTGCTAACTCCTCATTCTATTATGTAGTGCTTTAATGGAAGATCTGACAGCTAATATGGCTCTTTGGCGTTGGACTTCTCTTCTTCTTCTTGCAGATCAACAACTGAACTCAGATCCATATATGTCTACATCAAGCAAGAAGCCAACCAAGTCAAAGGGTAAGGCTAAGCTTACGGAAGAAGAAATGAAGTATAAATACCAGAGGGTCAGGATGCCCGAGTCCCAGGTAGAATGTGACCTGGATATAAGAGACTCTGAGCTCGGTCACATCGACATGGAGGATTTCTGGGCCAGAACCAGGAGAGTCACAGGGAGTCCCTGGATGGACAAACTAGTAGGCAGTGGCCTGCATTTTTCTGGGGGGATCCCCATCAGTGTAGTAAACAATGAATTCATGATGGTAGTGGCCCATTGCTGCTACAACAAAGACACAAGGTGTGTCCAAAATGAAAAGGGCGAAGTCGTGATCAACCTCACTACCCAAACTTCAAATCATGCTAGGCATCCCTCACCACCGACACTTTGTGGCTGTAAGCCAAGAGGATTGCATCAAGGCTTGGGAGGACAATGAAGACCAGTGCATGCAACTGATGAATGAGGTGTACCTAAAGAACAAGAAGGTGATAACCAGATGGCCATAGGTTATTCACCGTAGTGACTTCTCCGAGGAACTGAGTGATACTATCACATTCCTAAGCAGAGTATTTGGGCTTTCTACACCCATTACTTTCATAAATGGATGCTCAGGTACCTGGAGACCATGAACAAGAACATACCTGATCAACGCTTCGAGTGGGCGGAGATAATAAGCAGCACCATATCTGAACAACTCCAACAACTCACCACAATGGGGAGGTTCTACATGAACTCCTACGTAGTCTATGCTGCAGCCTCGGAAAGGGATTATCCAGCATTGAGCCGATGCGGGGTTTGGCCCCAGTAAAAATATATGAATACTACCCAGAGCTGAAACTAGAGAACAACATCCCACAGTTTACTAAGATCAACGATGCTTTCTTCTATGGCATCGTCTACCTTTTGAGGCCAAACATGACTCACGGTCGAATGACCAAGAGCATTGTCACAGCAACAGAGAAGTGGGGGGCCTTATTTACACAATTTCCCACCTTCACCTATCTCGGCAAGCTAACTTCCTGGGTGAGCCCACCAAATTACCGAGATATGCCGGCCCCAAGCTGATCCTGTTGGAGCTATCCAGACAGCTCATGACATACCATGAAAAGTGCCTAAAGAGAAAGAAGGGTGGAACTCCTTTCCCCCTTACAGTGGGCAGATACACATGCATCTCTCACCACAAAGCCCGGAAATGGTTTCCAAACTAGAACTGCTCAATCTAAAGCACAACTTCTCGGCTAGGCCCACTTTTGATCCAAGGAATTGCCTTCCCAAAGAAAAAACTCGATCCAATCCATATTCCACAGATCGAGGACATCTATATCGACCTATACCATGAGGTCGAACTTAGAAGGAAGGACCACTCCCGCTTGGCCTTGGCAAAAATTATTCAATACGGCGTGGCCATCATTCCAAAGGGTTACCAAACTGCCGATCAAGAAGTTGATCAGGTATATCTGGATACAGATGGGGACAACTAGCCATTTGCTGCATGATAGATAGAACAAAGCACCCCAGACCATTGAAGAAAGGGTCAAAGAGACATTGTGGAGGACAGAGCACTGGTGCAGGATGAATGGCCTCATCTACCTCGGGGTAGATTTCACTACATCCCCATTGGGCAACGCACCTGTCAGGCCAAAGCATCTACCTAAAGGTCAAAGGCAAGGATAAGGAGGGTGAATCAAGCTCTACTCAAGAAGGAGCTCCTGAAAGTCCTCCTTCCACTGCACAAGAACAGGTTGTAAGCCTGGTATCTCTAGAGAAAGAAGCGGCGGAAGGTGTTTCGACGGGCACACCCACTCAGGGTGTCTCCACTATTACAACCACTGAGGTCCCTTCTATCCCTTCTCCCTCTCCTCCTTCTCCTCCTCGCGTGACCCAAGTGACCATTCCTTTGGTCGTGTCCTCTCCCCCATCTTCTATTGTTCCCCCTTCCTCGTCATCCATCTTCTCTTCTCTCGTGGAGCTGTCCCCCACCATTTCTTCTCTCATCTCTCAGCTCCCTTCCTTTCCCATGTCTTCCTCCCCTGCAGTGTCCCTTCCCCCTGTGAGCACTTTCTCGGCCTCCCTCTCGATGCCACCACCAAGTGTCTCTACCCATTTCCCCTCATCCACTGCAGCTGCTCCCTCTTCTACCTCTGGTCCCATTCCCTTAAGTCCAACATGGATCTCCCAACATCTGAGCCAGCAAAAGAGGAAAGTCCCTATCACACCGATGGACTTCTCCGTCATCCCGGAAAAGGGGGCTAAGAAGCAAAATCCCATAACCCGCTTCTCTCAGAGTGCATCAGGGGAAAGAGTGATGGAGATTACATACCCCGATCCTTCAAAGGGTAAAAAAGATCTGTCTCCGGTAGATTATACAGTGACCCAAGTCACAATGGGAACATCTTCAGAAAGTCTTCAAGGAGAGGCCCTATCTGCAGTGGATGCCCTTTGTAAGAAACTTCAAGAAGCAAAGGAGGAGAAAAGGTTGCTAAAGGAACAAAACAAAAATCTTCTCCACGCCCTACAGAAAATGGGCAATGCACCTCCTACAACTACCACGGAAACTCCTGAGGTCCTAAGTCAGGACAAGATAAACAAATATGCCAAAATTGGTGAACAAGGTATGGCAGTTTCTGCCTGGAGAGATCAAATCCTCAAAGACAGCGAGGAGGTAATAGTCAAGTTCACCGAGTTGTATCAGAACATCAATCAGGTGAACAAAGATCTCCAGGCGATTACAGGACCTATCTCCGAGGAGTTGGACCATGCAAGGCTGCAACACGAAACATTCCAGAAAATGCTCGACTGCTCAGTCGACGATCTAGTAAAATTTGGCGTCTTCAGTCACCCCAGGGTACCCAGCAAGATCCTTGCTGCGTTGGATTACCGGTCGACCAGATGGAGTTCATCCTGAAAAGATTGATAAAGTCAAGGAGGAAGCCCTGGATGCAATGCATCAAATGGAACAAATCATTCTGAGGATGTCTCCAGGCTTGCTTACTCCTTCTTTCACCTTGAGGAAGGTAGATGAAACTATCCGGATCTTCAAAGAGATCCTCTCGCAAGGGTTAGGGCCAGAAGCCACTTTCGACACCGAATGCATCAACAACCTTCTGGCTTGCCGTGATTTTGTGGGGTTCCTGATGGAGGCAGGAAATGAATATTTCAAACTCCCTGAAAAACTCAGAGATGAGTGGGAGACCTGTGAGGTCATCGGTGATCATACGAAGGGTCCTCAGATCAACTTCAGCCCATGATCAGTAAATTCATGGAATATCGGACTCAGTTCCACATCACCTCTCCCAACAACAACAGAAGCAAGATACCCCCTTCCAACCGTGAGAGACGATGATGAATAGCTCTCTTCCTCTTGGCTTCTCTTTTTGTAAATATCTAATAGTATGTTGGTACAAATGATGACCTCATCCATGTTGCACCATGGGATGTTGTCATCCACCAAGTTGTCCAAAGTCAACATTGACTTTTAGATATTTTGTAGATATTTTGTAAATTAGTTGTTGGTTCCCTTTTTCCTTCTTTCTTCTCCTTCTTCTATATATACTTGGATACTTGTTGTATTCAAGGGATGGATACTTTTTAGATGAAAAATAGAAGTAAGAAGAAAAGACTTTGAGCTTTTTGTAACAGAAGAAAATAGTAATACAAATATTAAGACTTTGTGCTGAATATCTGTGTTATGAGCATTTAATCTTTCTTATGTCAGATTTATGTGTTTATTCTGTTGAATCTATCTCTACTTTTTTGTCATTTATTCATCAGTATTGCTTTATTCATCTATGTAAGTAGGTTCGGCTCTGTTTACTACCAGCCCAAAACATAGACCCTCTGACCTTTCTACTTTGGAATTCATTTCTTTTCTCCCTTCAGATCTTTCCTATCTCCCCACCTCATTTCTTTCCCTTCTTTTACAGTTGGAAGTACCTCTACTGGGATGAGATCCCAACCCCCGAAGGCAGAATATTGTGAGACTTGCACAGATTCCTACTAGTAGAATAGCAATAAACCAGTTTCACTTTGCTGACTCAAAGAGGGGCTATGCCCCGCACACTGTTGGCTCATCTATCCATAGATCTATCCACCCGATAGATTTTCGACCAACAGTTTTTGGCGACTCTACTGGGGATCGAACAGATCTACAAGATCTATGGTAGTGATATGTTGAAAAACCAATAAAAATCAGAAAAATCACTACCTGTTTGCAAAGTTTAAACTTTTGTTCAAAATCCAAATTTTTGCAAAAGTGATCCAAACTGAATTTTTTTTTTTCAGAATCCATAGATCGGGACTAGTTAGAGATCTTTAGTTCACTGAGTTTTTACAAAAACCCGTATATTTCCATAGATCTGAGATTTTGACAGTTTTACAAAAATTTCAAACCCTTGCAAAAAGTCAAATCTAAGATCCGAAAATCAGCCTACTAAGTTGGCCGTATTTTTATCCCCATTAACATTTGTCATTAAACCGCAATCGGTTTTCAAAAGAGGGATAAGTTTAAATATTTAGAAAAGTACATGCTGCTGATTTTTGTCAAAAAATCAGAAAATCAGCAAGTACAACCAAAAAGAGTTTTTGAAGTTCGCTCCAAAATATTACAGATCTGGAAGGTACACTGGCGGGTGAACCATTTACTCATAGCAGGAGAGCTCATGGAGAATTCGATCTTACTTTTGACCTACTTCAAAGGCATAACTTCAGTGTTACACCGCACACTTCTCATCGTTAAGTTCAGCTAACCGGTCATCCAGGAGCATCTCACCTCCACGAAGGAAGCGTCTCTCACAAGGAACATCTTCGTCACTTAGCAGTGCCTTGCTGCTCAGTGGAACTGTGCTTCCAGCTCGCATCCTTTTTCCAGCCATCCAAATGGCAGTGCCATGGGGAAATGCTATGGGCCCACTCGCTTTGCCACACCCCGTTCATGCGCTCCCTCACGGGAACCGGAAGAATTTTCCTAAATTTGATGGTAGCGGGAACCAAAGCATGGATTCACACATATCTGCATTCATCATGTCATGTAGTATCTTGGATGTGACCCATGAAGATGTGTCAGTTCACCTTTTTCTAGAGACCTTGCAAGGACCTGCAGCAGAATGGTTCCAACATTTGCCGGCCGGATCTATTACCAGTTGGGCCACCTTGCGAGCTGCGTTTGAAGACAGGTATAAGCCTTCCGAAGACGCGTTTGCATTTGTTGTCAAAGATCACTCATCTAAAGAAGGAAGTCAATGAAACTATGCATGATTTCATCACCCGTTTCAATTCACTAATTAACCGTGTCCCACCTACCATGCTTCCGACACCGAGAATCAGAAGTGTTTCTTCGTCAATGCCATGAGCTCAAAAGTAAGTTTTTTACTCTTGCAAGAACAAGTCGCTACTTTGGTTCTCGCCCAAGCTGCTGCCATACGGATTGAAGATAACTTGCTAATATCTGGTGAATTAAAAAGAGAACCATCCAAGCTTAAAGCTTCAATCCCTTCTCCCGCCACTTCATCTGATCCGGCATTTCAAAAAATGGCGAATGATTTGCTTGCTTTAAAGAAGCAGCTAGCTCAAGCTTCTCCTAGCACTTCATACCGGATATTCCACGAGGAACTTTACTTCTAACAACGTCTCACAAAGGCCCCGCCTACCCGCAGCTGCTCCACGGTTGGCGCTTGAGGCCCCTCCGATCAATGCTTTAGCCAAAATCGAAGAAGAGGAGCAAAATTATGAAGAACCTTCATCGCCAGGTGAAGATGATCAAGATGTCGGTGAACCGACTGACGACTCTACTATCGGGTATATGGAATTTGATGAGGAAGAATCTGACAAGAAGAGGGTACCCAAGGATATGCAAGTGGGTAAGTCATATGTTGTTTTTACCCACTCACAAGGAAAAGAAGCAGAAGTGGCTGCCAATACGCAAAAAAAGAAGGCCGTGTCACACACGCCTCCAACCATCGCTAAACGAGGTAGTCCCCTTCCTGCTCAACCTATTATTAAGTCTTTTTCGAAAAGATCTTTTTCCCCTATCTCCCCTCCGAATCAGTCCTCTCATGTTCCTATCAAGGCCGGTAATCCTACCCTACCATCACGAAATGAGGGACTCATTCCTTCATCAACGCAACCCTTGGCCGTGTTTGACATAATCGATCATGCTAAAAAGACCAAAATCTAGATGTCTGAAGCCGAATATCTTCAGTCAAATCCCGAGCAGCTTGTAAGGTTGACCGAATACATCCAAAGCCAAGTTGTCATAACTACTCAGGTTTCCCCAAAAGGAATCCTTTCTACTCCTTCGCATCTCGCATAAACGTTGCCTCGACATCTACGTCAGGCAAGATAGAACCTTTCTATCTCTCCCTCCTAATCAATGGCCACAAACTAAGCAACTACATAATTGATTCCGGGGCTTCCGATAACGTCATGCCAGCAAAATTTTCCCATGCCTTGGGCCTCACCCTTACCAAGCCTTTTGGCAGATGTTATTCCTTGGAAACCAAGCAGGTTCCATTGATCGGTCAAATCAAAGACGCGCAGTTTGCATTTGCGGCATTCCCAGAGAAAAGAGTAAAGATGACCGTCCTTGTTGCCGATATTCCGGCGACATAATTCTATTAGGAAGGAGTTTTTGCAGTGAGGTTGGTGGAGAGATTCATATGGACTGGTCTAAGGCAAGGATTCCCGTCAAAGGTATAATGCAAACGTTGGAGCCGGAATCACAAAAGAAGTACTTGGTTACTAACTCCGATGACCCCAAAGCCCAAATTCTCTTTGAATCATCAGGGATGGGAAACTATTTCTTGTCTACTGAGTCTGACAAAATGGATGTCCTCATCCAAGCAGAGGATCTTAACAAGATCTGGACTTTGCAGTTTGATGGTAGCTGCACGACTAGTGGGTGCGGCACTGGAGCCATGCTGATATCTCCCGAGGAGGAGATTATCCCTCTCTCTTTCAAGTTGTAGTTTTTCAACATGAATAATACGGCTGAGTATGAATCTTTGCTACTCGGCATGCAAGCCACAAAGGAAAGAGGAATCAAGAATCTGAAAGTACAGGGTGATGCAGAGCTAGTCGTAAATCAAGTTAAAAGGATATACCAAGTAAAGAATGAAAGGCTCAGACATTACCGCAACGCGGTATGGGACAACATCGAGGAGTTTGATGCTTTTTCAATAAAATCCATCCCAAGAGCTCAGAATGACATGGCCGACTCATTAGCCATCTCAGCATCCCTCATGCTCCCTCACCCAGGTTTGAAAATAGACACATACACCATTGAGGTGGTTTTCCACCCAAGCGTGCCGGACAATTCTCAGCACTGGCAGGTATTCAACGATGACAATCAACTTATTGCCTTTCTTGAAAAAGGCAGAGAATTTTAGTGAGCTTCATTTTGAAGGATCCACTTCCACATGCCATGAGTCTGTTACTGATCAGAATGGGGAATCCGAAGGAAGCGATGGCATATGTCAGCTCAAAGGAAATAAAATTCCAAAAGGCCTTTGTTTCTCTAGAGCGTTTGTTCGACAGGCACGATCGTTTTGTCAAGAAGAAAAGGTGAGATGATCCTAACTCCTCCCCAGAAACCGAACCGGTCAATCTAGGTTCGGTAGAACATCCGCAGTTTGTAAACATTGGAAAATGTTGCACACCCGAAGAGAAGCGGAAATTCGTCAAGTTGCTGAAGAAATACATGGATGTATTGGCATGGTCCTATGCCGATCTAAAGTCTTTCAAGCCAAAGGATGTCCAACATGACATCCCATTGAAAGAAGATGTCAAACCCTTTCGCCAAAAGCAGAGACACTACAATCCTAAGATCTCAGGTACTATCCAGGCTGAAATTCAGAAAATGCTTGGATGCAAGGATCATTTTTCCTATCCATCACAGTACCTGGGTGGCAAACATTGTACCAGTATGCAAGAAGAATGGTGAGATACGCATATGCGTAGATTTTCATAACTTAAATCAAGCCTCCTTGAAGGACAACTACCCTCTTCCCATAATGGATCAAGTTCTGCAAGCAGTGACTAGATCAGAAATGTTGTCCATGCTTGATGGTTTTTCAGGCTACAATCAAATCAAGTCTCACCCGAAGACCAATTCAAAACAACATTCACTACCCCTTGGGGTACATTCGCTTATAACAGATGCCTTTTGGTCTGACCAATGCCGGCACCACTTTTCAGTGGGCCATGGACTTTGCATTCAAAGGAATGATGGGAAAAGTCATCGTAGTCTACTTGGATGACTTAACTGTGTTCTCTAAATAGTGGAATGATCATTGCGATCATTTGGAGCAGTATTGATTAGATGCCGGAACATGGAATCTCCCTAAATCTGAAAAAGTTTGTTTTCGAGTCACAGAGGGAAAGTTGTTGGGACACATTGTAAGCAAGGAAGGAACGAAGATAGATGCCGAAAGGGTTAAGGCTATTCAGAGCCTTACTTTACCCACAAGAAAACCGGCGTTCACTCTTTCTTCGAAAAGTGAATTTTCTCAGGCGCTTTGTTCCCGACTTTGCTGAAAAGACTCACCACATATCAAACATGATGAAAGGATCACCAACTTTCCGGTGGAGCGAAGAAGGAAAGAAGTCATTCAAAGATATAAAAGCCTCTTGTTGCTCACGCACCAGTCCTGGTATGTCCTGATTTCTCCAAAGATTTTATCATGTATAGCTATGCATCCAAACATACCGTGTCGGCTATCTTAATGCAAAAGAATTCTAAGATGTTGAATCCCCGATTGCATTCATGAGCTCTCCTCTCAAGCCTCACGAATTAAAGATGTCTCAGTTGGAAAAGCATGCCTTCACGCCATGGTCAAAGTAGTCAAGAACTTCAGGTATTACATTCTAAATTCTCATACAACGGTACTGGTCCCTGACACGGCAGTCAAGTCCATCCTAACTCAACAGGAGTTAGGGAGTTTGCGAGGAAATTGGATTGCAAAAGTCCAGGAATACGATCTAGACATAAAACCCACCAAGCTGGTAAGGGGCAAGGGCCTATGTCAGCTTATGGCTGAAAACCGGATTCAGAAGACCCTGAGGAAAAGGATAATTGCGCCAAGGGAGCACAAAGCCAGCCGGAGAAAGCCGATTCTTTACCCATGGTTCTATTTGTCACCACTAGTGACGAATGGTATTCTGATATCACTTTCTTTCTCACTTATGGTGAGTGTCCAGCTCATCTAACTTCAAAGGAGAAATGTGCCATAAAGCTCAGAGTGGCTAGATATGTCATCTGGGATGATGGTTTATACAAACGCGGAATAGATGGCATCTTCTTGCGATGTGTCGACAAGCCACAACAGATAAAGCTACTGGAGAGCTTTCATGATTCAACCTGTGGTGGTCACTTCTCCTCTTCCGTGACAGCACACAAGATCATCCAGGCCAGGTACTATTGGCCGACGCTTGTTCCAGGATACAGCCACCTGGGTAGCAAAGTGCGAGCTCTGCCAACAATTTGTCGGCAAGCCAAAATTGGCTGCTTTTCCCCTCAGGCCGGTCATTATTGATGAACCATTCAGACAGTGGGGAATCGACTTTATCGAGCACTCCATCCCCAATCGAGTGCCGACATAGTTATGTCCTGACAACAATAGATTACTTCACCAAATGGGTAGAGGCCATACCTGTCAAGCATGCCACTTCCGAGGTTGTTTGCAGTTTCATCAAAGAGAATATCATTGTCAGGTTTGGCATGTTCCAAACAAGATTGTTGCTGATAACGCTTCCAACTTCTCCTCACGAGAAGTTGTTGGTTTTTGCTATGAACACGGGATAACCTTGGCCCACGCCTCGATTACTACCCCCAGGGAAATGGTCAGGCAGAATCCAGTAATAAAAACTTAGTGACCATCATACGGAAGCTAGTTGATGAGAGTCATGGACGTGGCACAAGTCATTATACGATGCTTTGTGGGTAGACCGCATTACTCCCAAGAGGTCTCTCGGTATGTCACCTTTTCAAGTGTTATATGGGACCGACGCCGAGCTTCCCATTTCTACAGAACTCCCTGCTCTGTGCTTGGCACGAGCAATCAAAGATGAGACTTTCCAAAATTCCCTTGAAAAGAGGATCATGTATCTATCAGAGCTTGAAGAGAAAAGAATAAGAGTGGTCGACAGGATCACCAAACATCAAAATCAAGTTAAGAAATTGTTCGATAAAAAGGCTAAGCAAAGAGATTTCCAAGTGGGAGATCTCATCCTCTTGTGGGACAAACGGAGAGAGCCGAAGGGCATGCATGGGAAATTTGATTCTCTATGGAGAGGGCCTTTCAAGATCAAATAGCTCAATGGAGAAAATAGCTTCTATCTCTCGTATCTGGACGGAACTGATCTCCCGCTTCCCTATAGCGGGCAACACCTCAAAATATTCAGGAAGTAGAGCTTGCTCTCTTCTTTGTACAGTTTTCTTTTGTTGTGTGTTTGCTTTCATCGTGTGTTTTCTTTCATCCTCACCCTCATTTTTGACCCTGTTACCCAATGGATAGGCACATGTTGATCTGAGGTTCTCTACCCTTGAGTTTCGCTCAAAGATAGTCCCCAGAAAGAGCCAGTTGTTATCCTGTAAAATTGACGAGGGCAATTTTATAGGTAACCATACCAAATTTTGTCCTGGTCCCTCGTCAGGGACCCCTCTGCATTCGAATGTTACAAAATCCCTTTCCAGGAAATCTAGTTCTCCGAACTTAGCCATTTTGGTCCCTTTTTGGCTGGGCAGCACCTTTTATCTGTGTTACACAGAATAAATTTGCCCCCTTTCATTTCCTTTGGCGCACACTTTGAAGTGTCGACACATGTTTGTTGCACCTTCCCATGATGCGCCTTTCTTGCATGCACCAAGGCACATGCGCCTTCATGTTAACAACTAAATTGTTGCACCATGTTTTGGTGCGCCAAAGGGCACAAGGAATGAAGTGTTGACAGTCGTTAAATTTGCGCCCAAAGGCGCAAGTATTCCCGTGTTGACACACATTTATCCATGCCAAAGGGCACACCATTTTACGTGTCGACACATGTTTTGGTGCGCCTCTTGAAAAAGTGGTTGGTGCATTTATTACACCTTTTCCTATATATAGGCGCACCCACCCTGTCACTTTCACTTTCACAATTCAAAACACGTGATAACTTTATTCCTCTGCACCTGTCAGCACGCCCGTCGTCCTCGTGTCGCGTTCGTGGACCCCGCTTCATCTCTCACATTCTATATATTCCGGTAGGTGGTTCTTACTCCTCTTGTGTTTTGTTTTGGTTGTTTGTGTGGTAGGATAGAATGAATATGCAAATCCATTAAACCCTCCTACCATTCTTGCAACCTTTCCCCCCAAACCGTTTTCATCCTCTTTCCAGATCTGTTGGTCAAGAGGGCTCTGCCTCAAAAAATCAACCTGGATCTCTTTGTTGTGCCCCCTTCACCATCTAAAATCCCTCAAAAAGAGGCCTGAAAGATCACAAACCTATCGGAAAGAAAGAAAACCTTAAAGATTAGTTTAAAACTATGTTTTTCTCGCGCACATCACCACTCCTAGCTGCATAAAAATACAATCGCACCAAGAAGGCACACTTTTCCCACTTGCAACATGCTTAATCCCACTAAAATTGCATACCCTATTACACAACAACAATATGTCATGCAGCCTTCCCGCATTCCCCTTTCCCGTAGTGCAACCTCGCACCATTCGGCACATCAACATCCCCTGTTACATGCAAATTACATGCACCATTGGTGCACCCTGATCCCATGCAACACTAAGTTTATTTACACCCAACATAACCTTATATAGATGGCAGCAGCACACCCCTGTCTACAATAACAATATGTCATGCAAGCTTTCCCTGCGCCGTGCCAAAGTCCCTTTCTACGCACCTAAAGTTGGTGCTACACGCAATAAACCTGCGCCCTTTGGCGCACCAAACTTCTATGTTGCATGACAAATACTTGCGCCATAGGCACCCTACACCTATGCAACACCAACATTCCTTGCGCCCAATATAAAACTACATAACATAACGACAGCAGGCATCCCCCACTTATAATAACATGATGTCATATGCACAATCCTTACGCCCTGCGCCCTTTGGCACTGATTTGTTCCCTGTAACACTCGATTCAGTGCACCATTCTAATAGCTCTACAACCTGCAGTATTCCTGCGCCCGCCCTGAGGCCTTAAAATTGCTAACTCCTCATTCTATTCTGTAGTGCTTTAATGGAAGATCTGACAGCTAATATGGCTCTTTGGCATTGGACTTCTCTTCTTCTTCTTGCAGATCAGCAACTGAACTCAGATCCATATATGTCTACATCAAGCAAGAAGCCAACCAAGTCAAAGGGTAAGGCTAAGCTTACTGAAGAAGAAATGAAGTATAAATACCAGAGGGTCGATGCCCGAGTCCCAGGAAGAATGTGACCTGATATAAGAGACTCGAGCTCGGTCACATCGACATGGAGGATTTCTCCGAACCAGAGAGTCACAGGAGTCCCCGGATGGACAAACTAGTAGGCAAAGTGGCCTCGCATTTTGTTGGGGGATCCCCACAAGTGCAAAGAAAAACAATGAATTCATGATGGTAGTGGCCCACTGCTACAACAAAGACACAAGGTGTGTCCAAAATGAAAAGGGCGAAGTCGTGATCAACCTCACTGCCCGGCACTTCAAAATCATGCTAGGCATCCTCACCACCGACACTTTGTGGCTGTAAGCCAAGAGGATTGCATCAAGGCTTGGGAGGACAATGAAGACCAGTGCATGCAACTGATGAATGAGGTGTACCTAAAGAACAAGAAGGTGATAACCAGATGGCCACAGGTTATTCACCGTAGCGACTTCTCCGAGGAACTGAGTGATACTATCACATTCCTAAGCAGAGTATTTGGGCTTTCTGACACCCATTACTTTCATAAATGGATGCTCAGGTACCTGGAGACCATGAACAAGAACGTACCTGATCAACGCTTCGAGTGGGCGGAGATAATAAGCAACACCATATCTGAACAACTCCAACAACTCACCACAACGGGAGGTTCTACATGAACTCCTACGTAGTCTATGCTGCAGCCTCGAAAGGGATTATCCAGCATTGAGCCGATGCGGGGTTTGGCCCCAGGTAAAAATATATGAATACTACCCAGAGCTGAAACTAGAGAACAACATCCCATAGTTTACGAAGATCAACGATGCTTTCTTCTATGGCATCGTCTGCCTTTTGAGGCCAAACATGACTCACTGGTCGAATGACCAAGAGCATTGTCACAAAGAAGAGAAGTGGGGGCCTTATTTACACAATTTCCCACCTTCACCTATCTCAGGGCAGCTAACTTCCTGGTGAGCCCACCAAATTGCCGAGATATGCCGGCCCCAAGCTGATCCTGTTGGAGCTATCCAGATAGCTCATGACATACCATGAAAAGTGCCTGAAGAGAAAGAAGGGTGGAACTCCTTTCCCCCTTACAGTGGGCAGATACACATGCATCTCTCACCACAAAGCCCGGAAATGGTTGCCGAACTAGAACTACTCAATCTGAAGCACAACTTCCCGGCGAGGCCCACTTTTGATCCAAGGAATTGCCTTCCCAAAGCAAAACTCGATCCAATCCATATTCCACAGATCGAGGACATCTATATCGACCTGTACCATGAGGTCGAACTTAGAAGGAAGGACCACTCCCGCTTGGCCTTGGCAGAAATTATTCAATACGGCATGGCCATCATTCCAAAGGGTTATCAAACTACCGATCAAGAAGTTGATCAGGTATATCTAGATACGATGGGGACAACTGGCCATTTTCTATGATAGATACATAACAAAAGCACCCTGCACTATCAAGAAAGGGTCAAAGAGACATTGCGGAGGACAGAACACTGGTGCAGGATGAATGGCCTCATCTACCTCGGGTAGATTTCACTACATCCCCATTGGGCAACACACCTGTCAGGCCAAAGCATCTGCCAAAGGTCAAAGGCAAGGATAAGGAGGGTGAATCAAGCTCTGCTCAAGAAGGAGCTCCTGAAAGTCCTCCTTCCACTGCACAAGAACAGGTTGTAAGCCTGGTATCCCCAGAGAAAGAAGCGGCGGAAGGTGTTTCGACGGGCACATCCACTCAGGGTGTCTCCACTATTACAACCACTTGAGGTCCCTTCTATCCCTTCTCCCTCTCCTCCTCCTCCTCCTCGCGTGACCCAAGTGACCATTCCTTTGGTCGTGTCCTCTCCCCCATCTTCTACTGTTCCCCCTTCCTCGTCATCCATCTTCTCTTCTCTCGCGGAGCTGTCCCCCACCATTTCTTCTCTCATCTCTCAGCTCCCTTCCTTTCCCACGTCTTCCTCCCCTGCAGTGTCCCTTCCCCGTGAGCACTTTCTCGGCCTCCCTCTCGATGCCACCACCAAGTGTCTCTACCCATTTCCCTCATCCACTCAGCCTGCTCCCTCTTCTACCTCTGGTCCCGTCCTTAAGTCCAAAGTGGATCTCCCAAAGATCTCGAGCTAAAAAGAGGAAAGTCCCTATCACACCGATGGACTTCTCCATCATCCCGGAAAGGGGATAAGAAGCAAAAATCCATAACCCGCTTCTCTCGTAGTGCATCGGGGAAAGAGTGATGGAGATTACATACCCGATCCTTCAAAGGGTAAAAAGATCTATCTCCGGTAGATTATACAATGCTGACCCAAGTCACAATGGGAACATCTTCGAAAAGTCTTCAAGGAGAGGCCCTATCTCAGTGGATGCCCTTTGTAAGAAACTTCAAGAAGCAAAGGAGGAGAAAAGGTTGCTAAAGGAACAAAACAAAATCTTCTCCACGCCCGCACAAAAATGGGCAATGCACCTCCTACAACTACCACAGAAACTCCCGAGGTCCTAAGTCGAGACAAGATAAACAAATACACCAAAATTGGTGAACAAGGTATGGCAGTTTCCACCTAGAGAGATCAAATCCTCAAAGATAGCGAGGAGGTAATAGTCAAGTTCACCGAGTTGTATCAGAACATCAATCAAGCGAACAAAGATCTCTAGGTGATTGCAGGACCTATCTCCGAGGAGTTGGACCATGCAAGGCTGCAACACGAAACATTCCAGAAAATGCTCGACTGCTCAGTCAACGATCTAGTAAAATTTGGCATCTTCAGTCACCCTAGGGTACCCAACAAGATCCTTGCTACGTTGGATTACCGGGTCGACTAGATGGAGTTCATCCTGGAAAAGATTGATAAAGTCAAGGAGGAAGCCCTGATGCAATGCATCAAATGGAACAAATTATTCTGAGGATGTCTCCAAGCTTTCTTACTCCTTCTTTCGCCTTGAGGAAGGCAGATGAAACTATCCGATCTTCAAAGAGATCCTCTCGCAAGGGTTAGGGCCAGAAGCCACTTTCGACACCGAATGCATCAACAACCTTCTGGCTTGCCGTGATTTTGTGGGGTTCCTGATGGAGGTAGGAAATGAATATTTCAAACTCCCTAAAAACTCAGAGATGAGCGGGAGACCTGTGAGGTCATCGGTGATCATACGAAGGGTCCTTCTCAGGATCAACTTCAGCCCATGATCAGTAAATTCATGGAATATCAGACTCAGTTCCACATCACCTCTCCCGAACAACAGTAGAAGCAAGATACCCCCTTCCAACCGTGAGACGACGATGAATAGCTCTCTTCCTCTTGGCTTCTCTTTTTGTAAATATCTAATAGTATGTTGGTACAAACGATGACCTCATCCATGTTGCACCATGGGATGTTGTCATCCACCAAGTTGTCCAAAGTCAACATTGACTTTTAGATATTTTGTAGAATTAGTTTTTGGTTCCCTTTTTTTTGCCTTCTTTCTTCTCCTTCTTCTATATATACTTGGATACTTGTTGTATTCAAGGGATGGATACTTTTCAGATGAAAAATAGAAGTAAGAAGAAAAGACTTTGAGCTTTTTGTAATAGAAGAAAATAGTAATACAAATATTAAGACTTTGTGCTGAATATCTGTGTTATGAGCATTTAATCTTTCTTATGTCAGATTTATGTGTTTATTCTGTTGAATCTATCTCTACTTTTTTGTCATTTATTCATCAGTATTGCTTTATTCGTCTATGTAAGTAGGTTACCACAAATTGAGGTAAACATTAATACTAGTGGAAAGTGCGCAACAACATACAAATAAATTTACTTCAAAAATGAATGGATGACTGAGGACATGTCTAGAACAACAAGATATCTGAAGAAAATGAATTTTCCATTAGGGACATTATAGTAACATGGGGAGTCTTAACAAGTTCATTAGTAAATTGGCTCAATGGTATCACAACCATGAAACTCAAAAGACCCCCAACCATTTTAACAAATCAAGAAGAGTCTAAAATCATACAATATTGTGAATGTGTGGTTAATATGGGTCATGTCTTGTAAATAAACTCATTAAAAATTTATGTGGCACACATATGCGAGACAAGTTCTACTCCATTCAAAGACCGTATGCTTGGTAGATCCTATGGGAAGGGTCCAAAAGGAGGAATTGTGATATGTCTTTAAGGACTACAAAGGCCTAGATCATGACATGGTAGTCATGCTTAGGCCTAACACGCTTTCTAATTTTTTGATGTAAGTTGGATAAAATGAAGCAATATGGACCTCAAAATATATAGAAATGAAATGAAATTGATGTGCAAGCTAGTAGGAATTGTGGGACGAGGGTGATTTTAAAGAAGAGTAGTAGAAGTGTACCCCACATACTCCCAAAGAGTAGAGAGTGGATAACAATATTTTTTTGTGTTAATGTAGCAAGGAAAAGTATATTATGTTTCTAATTATTTAAAGAGAAAAGAAAATTAGCATATTACATTTCCAATTATGAGCCCAAAGTGCATATGGCAACCCAACAAACATATGAATGACAAATATTTTTTCTAAATTAATTGGACCACTTTGCTAGATCAGTTCTTGGTGGTGTTTCACCATCAAATAAGAATATACTCATATTTTATGGCCATGGAAATCATGTGGCACATCGGAAAATCTAAGAGACAATCTAACATTGGGAACATATATAATCACATTACCTATGCACACCAGCCACATGCTACAACCATAAAATGTTAGTGTATTTCCACCATTTAAAACATTCTTCAAAGATGAGAGATCCAAATGCATGGTCAAACATCACAAAACATACATGATGAAATTAGAATTGGTGGCACTTAACAACAAGGCTTTAAGATAGCTTCAACTCCATCCAATATAAAAGCTAGTTTTAAGAGGACTAAAATATGGCATATCAACTATGATTCATTGGTCAATGGCATGCACCCAAGTGTTAATTCAATGTTGAGTTGACAGAGGAGGAAACAACAATGGAGATAATTCTATAAATGGTTAGATATAATAGGGAAGAAATTGAACAATTTATCGGATTCAATGGTGAAGAAATCCAACAACAAGATGGAAAAATAAAAAAGAAGGTGTACATGTGACAAATTTAAGTCAATAAGACATGGGTATAGTTGAAGCAATCCAACAAAATGATGAAAACAATGGATAGGTAGTAATAAATAGAAAGTTAGAAAGTAAATTTATTGTTGACAGATTAGATTCAACAAGACGTTCAAGTTGAAGACAACAAACCACCATAGTGTAAGTCATACACGAGAACTTGTTAAAGTCAATGTAAGGATGACTATGCCAATACTACTTATCCAAATAGAATGGTTGAAAAAATCTATTGAAACTTGGGGATTCCAATCAACCTCCCCAATGATGGCATATCACTTTCCATGACATCCACTCCTCCTACCATGCCAAGTGGAATAGTATACTATTGTACAAAATGTAATGAATGGTAAAATGAAGACAATAGTCATTTAGAAGCTACAAATTTGGATTGTTCAAATATATTTGTAAAAGACACACTAGAAAAACCATACAATGTAGAATCATGAAACCATATCATCACTAAAAATTTTCTTAAGCTTCCAATTGAAAGGGTTAAGGAGAGATCAGATCGTGCAAACAAAGGGACTATCAAGTTGAGCAAGCAATTACAAATTCCCACATCAAGTGACTACTTGCAATTACTTGATGAACAAGAAGCATAGAGGAAGGAACTTGAGGAGTTAAAAGCTAGGAATAAAGAGAAACTAGAGGAAAGGGAAAAAAATCATCAAATAAGAAAAAGGGAAGTAAAGAAACTTGAAAGGAAAATGCAAAAATAAAGGAAGATAAAACAACAATAAGAAAAATTGAAAAAGAAGGAACATGAGAAGCTTCAGCATGAGAAAGAGAGGATAGAAAAGGAAATGCAAAGGAAAAGATGTTTGAGTAGTCTAGGAAATCCCATTCCTTCACAACACTCAATTATGATGGATTTCTACAACATTTACACTCCAAATTTTCCAAATGTGGCCAATTACCAAGTCTACAACATCTTCACTCCTACAAATCAAATATAGTTTCCTTCAACAAAATAATGCAATTTCTTTCAATGCAAATGTAATTTGTTCATCCAAGTAATATACAGTTTTCTTCACCGAGCACAACAAACATGCAATTTCATACTTCTAGTCCTATGAATGTCACAACTTCTAGCCAAATACAATCAAACCATTCAATAAATATGCAAATTCCTTTTCCAAGCACAACTAACATGCCAATTACACCCCAAATAGATAATGAAACGGTAGCAAACAATGAACAAGTGAGATCACAGATTATCCTGAAGAAAAATTCAACTTTCGTACAATATAGATTCATGTAGCATGAGGTAAGCTAAATTCAACTATGCAAATTTTTTGATGTGAATGGCATCCATAAATGTAATGATTTTTTAATGTAAGAAATTGTGACCCTACTGTAGAAGATCAAAGACGTAATTCATGTAACTATTTTTCAGAAAATAAAAGGCCAATAATTATATTTTTTAATTTCATACTATCAATATAAAAGTGGAAGTTGTTTGTAATGTGTAATAGTATGTCTTATCTTCTTATAGATGTGCTTATTTAATGCGTAAAAATGTTTTAAGGCTGATGACTGTAATGGAAAATGGTTCACTGCATACGTACGGTCATAAATGACATCAACTGAAGAAAAAGACTTTTTATTTCTCATAGATCAATGGTGTATAACAATCTCTTTGATCCTCCTTGTCGAGCATTCCTTCATAAACAAGCTTCCATCTTCCAATCTGCGAAAAAAAAAAACCATAAGCAATGAACACATTTGCAAACAATACCAAGACAAATATTTTATTTGAAAACTATAAAGTTACACATGTATATTCAACGTATGTTTAGTAACTCTAGTGTATATTCAAACACTCACTAAAAATTTATCCCTATTTACCCACATATTAATTTCCTAAAAACAACTTACTTATGTATTTTTAATTATTTTGTAGGCAATATGTTGACTGATATTGAATGTATATGCAAACTTTATTTACATATTCAAACTTTTTTAGTTTTTAAGGTAACTAAATTACAACTTTATATTCAATCATGTCATTGTACCTCATATATCATAGGGCATGTGTTATGTATGCGACAATTAAGCCTACATGCTTAAAAAGACAACCTAATATACACTAAAATCACTCAATATACACTAAAATCACTCAATATACACTGAAATTTTGAATATCAACATATTGAATTAACTCATTACACATTGAAAATATGGTTTTAATCTTGGTGTTGCCTACAAATGTGCTCGGCATGAAAAATGTAGATAAAACATCAAAACCCACTAAAATATGGGCCATCTTGATGACTAACTTAGCAATTTGAAATAGAGAAAATAGAACAAGAAACAACAATGAAACTCTAGGAGAGACGTTGTTTCCATTTTCTACTAGTGACATTGCAAGTTGGAAGGGATTCATAATGTTATTCCATAGGCTCTAAGGTGAGGATAATTATGGATGGATAATGACAATTAACATTGACCGAGTAATGGTGCACAACGCAAATTAAGAAGGAGGCATGCGAGTGATAGGATGAAAGGAATTATGCCCAAATGTGTTTAGGTATATCTACAAACTATCAACATACATTGAAATTACTGAATGTATATTGAAGAAATGGGTGTAAATTTTGTCTTTGAATATGTTATTTTCCATGGCTAAACTATAGGCACAAATTCAATGTAAATTTATTCACCGATGTGTTTATACGAGAGGAAATAGTTGTTAAGCACGTAGCAAATGTTGAGCACATAGTAGTGGTTATTTTTTGTAGGTGGGGTGTATTTAGTTAGCGTATTCAATGTATATTTAGTAATTTTAGTGCACATTAAAAGTTTGAGTGTGTAGCGTAAAATGACAAAGTTACAAATGTATATTCAATTTGTATGTTCAAGAATTCTAGGTATATTCATCCAATCAATATAAAATTAATTATGGATATTTAAATATTAACAACCTAAAAACATGACACTTTTTCATATATTAACTGCCTAAAAAAACACAACACTTATGTATATTCAAATTTTAACTTCCTTAAAATCAACATGACACTTCGTATAATCTTATATTCTTTAGTTTTTATGTTAACCAATACTCAATGTATATTCAATTATTCAATGTATATCCAGACATTATTTACAATAGCAAAACATTTATTTCTTGTTATGGTAATCGAACTTCAAAGTATATTAGCTAATATAACTGTATATTCAATAATACTATCATATATTTCATAACATGCACCTTTGAAATAGTTCAATATATGTATCGAAAATAAGCACATGCACCGAAATAACTCAATGTCTATTGAAAATATTAAAGGCCACACATTATGTATGCAAGAGTTTAGCGTTCATGCATAAAAATGCCATGTTTTGGACATTGAACACAATGTATCAATCTAGTTGGTGGCGAATGGAAGATTGAATAAAAAATACACTTGAAACAACTTAAAATATAGTGAAAATATAAGAGGCCACATATCCTATATGCAATAATTCAACGTGCATGCATGATAAAATACTATTTTATGACATTTACTACATCGTATCATCCAACTTCGTGGTGAGAAAAAAATATTAAATAAAAGCATATACTAAAATAACTCAATATAGACTGGAAATATGTTTTTAACCCTAGTATTGCTTGTGAATATGCTCATTGCATGAAACCCATAGAGAAAATATAAAAAAACTACAAAAAATCGGACTCACCTCATGATCCACTTGGTGATTCAAAACAAAGAGTGAAATAGGGCAAGAAACGATAATGGATCTATCATTGTCAAGTGGCTTTTGTTCCCCATCGGTGTCACTACACATTAGAAGGGGACTTGAATGTTCATCTTTTGGCTCAAAAAATTGAGGATTTTAGATGGGCGATGATAGTTAATGGAAACATTAAATGCGGTAATGATGTAACTAGAAATGACGGAGGAGGTAGGCAGAGTGATAAGATCAAAATGAATACGCCTAAATGTGTTTAAGTTTAAATATGAATAAAAATTGATTTTTGTGCCATGTCTTAGCATGTACCGATTTAGGCATGAGGTGATATATGTTGGTTTATCATCCAATTTCTACTTTTTAAATATGTATCAGGTTTTGGGCCAACTATATGGCACGTGATGAGGCATCTAGTTAGAGGAAGCATTTTTTAAATCGTCAAAAAATTGTTCTCAGATGTGATATATTATTTTTGGAATCGGTCATGCCCCAATTTTTTTGGGATACCCATAAAGTTAGGATGCTCAATAAGTAACATCTCCCTAACTACTTCAAAATATCATAACATCGAATGGTATAAAAAGACAAACCTATTCTTGTAGCAAAATGGGACTTCATGTCATAGGAGAAATTATTTTGAATAAATATACAAAAGTGACCAGAATGGGTCAATGGGATAAGAAAGTACATGTAATAGCAATCACACCACAAAGGTGCAATGGATACGCCGATAGGAGAGGCAATGTTTGCTCAGGAATAATCAAGTGCGTGGATAGAAGGAATTGAAAGTGCGGAGAAGAATATGAAAAATAGAACATGGGAAGGACATCAAATAAGAAGAGGAGGGAGGAAGAATGTGTGTGGAGGGAGAAGTTATGGCTTTAAATTTGTAAGGAGCTTTGCAGATGAAGTAGTCTTTGTTCTTATAATTTGCGCCCCGACACATATGTGGCAAGGGCTATCGTGGAGCATCTTTTAAAAGGAAATGTTAGGCGAATACTGAATTTTTGTAGGCATTGTAATATTGAAATAGTTATGAATGTAAGGCGCACAGTGTCAAACATATGTCATGTAAATAACCACCAATGAGGACATCCGGAAAATCGGTAGTGGTTCGCCATTAAGGAATCTATGAAATAAGCAAATATTCAATTCAATAAAATAAAAAAAAATGCTCCAACTCAAGAATCTTGTCGTACTAATTATATCTCGGTATTAGGATTTTGATAAGCGGCAAAAGTTTGTATACGTCATCTCGAACGGTTGCGGGGCGCCTGTAAAACATTTCCTAGTTCTAGATGAAAACTGCATGAGGATGACAACACTCTCCTTGCTGAATACAATCATAATATTCTTTCCTTTTTACAAGGGGGTCGATCGCATGGCAAAAGCTATTGAAGCTTGTCGACAAGCTTTGGATCTGATGAATTTTGTTTAAAATTGTGATTCTCAACATCGAAAACCATTAATCTACTTAATGTTATCGACATTGACGCTGATATAATATGTATGACTGCTTACAATGATTTCAAAAGGCTCCTAAAACTACACAAGCAAGTTCTTGATTCTCTAAACAATTTTCCCGATTCATCCGACTATGTAAAGAGACAATATGAAGGCCCGAGAAGCCATTGAAAAAATACTGAAAGATGATGAGACACAATCGAGTTGTAGAAGCTCTTAATGGTAGCCAACAGAGCCGAGGGCCATGAAGAAAACATGGGTGTGGAAGATTGTGATCCACGTGATTCAAAGGATTTGGGTGCAATAACAATCTATTCAATGTCGTCTACTCAGTGGTGTGAACTTATTTGGCAATCGCCCCTTTGGCCTATGCTTCCACACCCATCCCTCTTGTGGTCCTTATCAAACCAATGCTAGAAAACAAGTTAACGTGTAAATTTAGCAGTAATTGGATAGTTAGCTAAGTTCAAAGTTCTACCCTCACATAATTAAATAAACATGATGTTATAGGAATTGTGCTAAATGGATCTCTCTTTATACCCGTCCCAAAACCAAATCCATTATGGGTTAATTTGGTCTTGCACATAGAGATAAATAAGTGGCCCAAGGGTTACATTTGATGACATTTTAGATGTTTTCATGATTTTAACCGTAAAATACTTGTAAATATTTGAAATAACTGTCATTGCATATTTTATGTATGACTGTTATTTTTCCTATACATTTATATATAAACTATACTAATATATATTCAAAATAAATTAAGAATGTAAATAATAGAATTATTAGTAAAAATACTCACCAATACTTGTATATAACATTTTAAAAATATTTAAAATTTATTTAATAGTTATATGAGGTAAAAATAAATTCAAAAAATGGAGGATTAATATCTATCAATGTTTAAAACTTAGCCTAAACACCCCAAATTCCGAATACCATGTGAGACTTATAAAGTAGGAAAAATATATAAAATAAAAATCATAATATACTAAACCAAGCCACAAACCATTCATTGTAGAATATTTAATTCAAGGTTCATTTTAAGAAGCCTCTCGAAAATTGAGGTGGAAAATCCCCAATGAATTTACTTAGAACCACTTTACTTGAAAGGTGAATTTTCTAGGATTTTAGAGTCTTAAGGAGGAGCATTTTTTTGGTGTCGTACTTACAACAAGGTTTTTGTCGCATGTCATCAAGGTTTTCTATCGTGTGACAACAAGGCTTGTTATCGTGTGACAACAAGGCTTGATGTCATGTGGTAAAGAAACTTTGTTGTCACACGACACCAAAAAAATTCTCCCCTTTTCGCGTCCAACACCCTCCCTTGTCGCACGTTTACACCCTCCTCGCCACGCATTAACACCCTCCCTTGTTGCATGTTAACACCCTCCCTTTTCACGCGTTAACAACCCTCTTGTCGCGCATCAACACATTCTCTTATCGCACATCAACAAGTAATTTAGATAGTACCTCAGTAAGTTAGTAAGTTACTAGTATACTACCGGGTGAATTACCTAGGTTTATATAGGAGTAGTTTTCAATGGTAGGTGAAGTTTCACCCCTAAAAAAATTATACTAGAAATTTTAGGCGAACAATACATTGACCTGCTCCGAAAAATTCACCTTTTCAAATTTTCCTAAAATGGAATATTTACCAAATTATGAATATTCGCCACTAAAAATCCCCGATTTAATTATGGGTGAATATGCACCGCCAATCAAATTTGGTTGGTTGAGTCTTTATCATTGAACATTGATTCCCCTTAACCACATCTTAAATAGTTAAGTTTTCAACTCGACACGGTCCACGTAGGGCGTCACACATCAAAATGAGACAACAAAAGATTTCCCCCAATTAGGCGCTTAATGTAGACTCGACATGTTGTACAACCGAGAATTCCGATGAAAATATTTAATTTTTTTGATTGTAGGCGTAGGATTTGGACAACAAATTTCAATCACCGTTTCCCACCTTCGCTAATTTCAAACGAAAATAAATGAATGGGAAGAAAATATTAGGAAATTCCACGATGTACATCAGCAAGGTGTCAATAATTAACCTCCTTTTTATTTCTGCTGATTACGGCCGTCATTTTCCCGCACGATTTTGCAGCTCTTAGATGGGTGTCGAAATGGATGGCTCGATGAAATTCGTGCTTTGTCACATGTCCTTGAGTAAACATCCGAGCCATCTATTACCTCGACCGATGTCAATACGATCAAAGCTTCATCCCATAGAAGGAACTCCTATCGATGTAAAGAATGATCTCATAAGAGGGTGGTGCATGAAGCATTAACCAATAATAAAGATGGGACCTAGGGAGAGGACCCTATAACCGAGCAAGGACCAAAACATGTACATCTCTTTTCACCATAGGTTGTTGACAAAAGCACCAATAGTTGTTCACTTTTTGGTTAATTACACTTTTTAAGAGTCAATGAGAATGTGACACATGGGGTGCTCGGTCATTGGTCCCTCTTTCAAATGCTTTATATTGATTTCCTTCATATTGAATCAATTCAAAAACTACTTTTCTCTCCAAATAAACACATGAAACAAAAATGTTGATATGTCACGATCATACGCTACACGATGATATAATTTTTTTACGCTACCGACATACCTACATATATTTGTGTGCCCCTAAAGTTAGGTGCACGGTTATAGGGTCCTCTCCCCTAACTAGATTAAAAAAAACATAAATACATTTTTCCCAAAAAAGGTAAACTGAAGAACCCAAAAAAATTACAAACCAATGTTATACGTAGACCTTCCGAGATACAATAAAAACACTTTGGTCTCAATACATAGAAAAGAAAGAGTGGTTTTCCTTTGTTTTTAATGTGAATACTAAGAAAGGTTTAAACTTACTACGGGACTAATTTTTTGATGAAAAATATCTTATATTATATTCATTTAATACGATATAAGATAACTTTCAACAAAAAAGCGGGCGGTATGAGAGCACGCCCCAAAATCACAAACAAAGCTAGGTCAGCCTAGAAAAATGAAAGACAAACTAGCCCAAGCCTAAGAGGTTACAAAAATTACGCATCGCCTAAAAAAATCACAAAACCAAATCATGCAACAACTGCAAACATGCCCGAAGCGGGAGGATCATGATCATCCATCCAACCCGAGCTAGGTAAGTCTTTTCCAACATCTGGGAGATCCTAGCCAACAACACTTCTTCCTCCGGGTCCGCCTCCCGCGAGTAGGAATGGCAAGGCTAAGGTGAGGGAACTTGTCGATAATCGTGGTGGCGGGGAAGATTCCAACTATCATCGGTATGAGATGCGGTGGTAAGAGGAGAGCCCCATCCATGTTGGCGAGGTGGTGATCCCCAAACCTACCGACGATTTGGTGAAGGGCTCCTCTGTGATGAGGCAACGAGCCCGGCCACAACGGTGAGATGGTGAGTAACTTCATTGGTTTAAAGGGCCCGGGGAGTGGTGAGATTGGCTGAAAGTGCGTCGTTGGGAGTGGGCTGCGTCGGCCACCACGGACTGCAGGCGAGCTTGCTTAGTAGGAGATGGTGGCACACGAGCAACATTACATGGGCTTCCCCTAGTGTCTTAGTAGGGCCTGGAGGTGGTCTACCTCCAGCGCAACCTTGCTGACCTGGACTTGTATGTATAACAACACATTGGAGATCACCATAGACTTGTTATAAAGCAAAAAGGATTGATCAACAATAGAATTAGCAAAGAAAAAAGCATTTCTTTCTTTCCAAATCCAAAACAGAATCTCCCCTTTGAAAACATGCCAAATTTGGGTGAACATAGGCAGAAGCTTGGGATTATCTCCCAAAAGGATATCTTTGCCAAGTAAAGCAATGTGGCCTTAAGGAAAGAAAAATGAATGAATCTAATTCCAAAAATCGGGATTTGGGACAAAACCAAAAAGATATGCAAGATTGTTTCCAAGTGACCACAAAATGGGCATTTGGGAGCTTGATCCCAATTTGAACAAGATGAGCCCCGATAGGAAGTCCTTGGTGCAAAATACACTAGAGGAAGTGGGCAATTTTGGGCTCCACACAAAGAGTCCACACAGTGGAAAATCACCTACTCTAGGTAGACAGAGTGGAGTGAATTCCCCATCGCATGTTGAGTTTATCCACCATGGGAAAATGAGGCAAAATCCCTTTATTGGCTTTGTAATTACGAAATGGAGTATCCGCATGCCATTTCCAGTCCATCCACCATGAGTGAGAGGAATGCACAACAATCTTGTGTAACATATGGTCAGGAACCAAGCTAATCACCATGTAGTGTAAGTATCTTGGTCCTAGTTAGAGATCTGAAAATGAGTTTTAAATGCCGACGAAGAGAACTAGGATTGTACATTTTTGTAGAATAAGTCCTTAATGGTGCAAATTTTGTGTTTAAAGAATTTGAGCACGAAGATTCCTTGGACTTCTGCCAAAAACTTATCTTGCGTTTGAAAAATCGATGACCACCAGAGAGATTGATGATTGATTATCGAGATCTCATTCAAATCCACCCCCTTCCACAAAAGCCAGGGCTTAATGCATTCCCAAGCTTTCCAAATGCTCTTAAGCACAAAAGTGCTGACAATTTTGACAGGCATGGGGGTGATGAGCAGATTGAAAAACCCCAATCCTTTCCACACAGGGTGGCCATAGGAGAACCTTCAAAGAATACCATGCCATATGATAACTTTCCAAGCTTCTTGGATAGTAATGTTGATTATCCATTTTGTACAAAGTACCCTGCCCTTGACGTTGAATGTCAATAAGGCCGAGTCCCCCAGTGCGGGAAGGCAACATATCTCCTAGGCCACCCAATGAAATCCTTTTCCTATAGAAGCATTAGCCCATAAAAAGGCTTTGAGTAGCTTTTCCAGCTTCTGAATGGAGGCTTTATAAGGAAATCCAACATGACAAGTAATAAATGTGTGTGGCATAAGAACTTTGGAACAAATTTGGAAATTTTTAGCCAAAGATAAGGGTTTGATGATCCAATACTCCAATTTTTTTCCCACCCTTCGAATAACATATTGTCAGAGCTCTGGCTAGGAAGCTTGAAAAGAAAAAGGAATCCTCAAGAACTTAAATATTTCACCATGCGCGAATATTCCACTCAAAAGTGGCAAGCCAATCTGGCGCAAGAAGGAAGGATTATCGATAACATTGGGTTTTTCACCATTGAATGGATGAACCAGAGACTAAACAAAAAGTATCCAAGCATTTCATAACATTTCAAAGGTTTTCTTCATCTTTAATGAGTGTAAGAAAGGAATCATTCACAAAATGCCCATTGAGAAGTTGAGAACTAGGCGCAACAGGAAGTGAGATTCCCCGAACAAGACCTTGGGATTTGAAGTGGGCTAATAAATACCAAAATCATTCGGCCGCGAGAACATACAATGCAGTGCCAAAGGGAAGCCTTTCCAAATAGAACGAAAAATCCCAAATGGTTTAGAACTGATGCCATTAATAGAAATTTGAGCAGAGGCATCCACAAAAGCATATTGATGAATTGAAAAAAATGGGGCCAAAGCCAAGGGCTTGAAGCATGACAAGAATAAATGGCCATTCAATTCGATCATAGGATTTCTCAAAATCAATTTTTATGAACATGGCGGATGATTAGATCTGCGGGCCCATTCCATGCCTTCCCACACAACAATGATGTTATCTAGGATATATCTACCTTGTATAAATCCTATTTGTTCTGGTGAATAACATCTGGAAGGATATTGCATAGCCACATAGCCAAAGCTTTGGCGATGATTTTATATGAGACATTCAACAGAGTGATCGGCCGCCAACAAGTGATTTTCTTTGGATCTCCTTGTTTAGGGATGAATTTGATGTTTCCCTTATTGATTTGTGGCCCTAAGGATTGATTTTGAAACCCTTTGAGGTAAACTTGGAATAGGTCGTGCCCAACCGAATCCCAAAGGGATTTATAGAATTCACAGGGGAATCCATCATAGCACGGCACTTTATCACTCACCATCTGCATGGTGGCTTCATGGAGGTCCTCAATGGTGAGAATTATTTCACAAATCACCTTTTGAGCCTTGGAAAATTTACGCGCACAATACCCAAAGTCAAACTACCCGACTAAGACAAGCAGCAATTTGTGACAAAAAAGGCACACATGGCAAAGGAAGGCCAGGAATTCAACCTAGATAGGCACTTTAAGGGTAGTATACTCAAATACCACAAATTCCTTGTGCCATGGGGTTAGTACAAGCAACGAGTTACAAACATACCAAGTGGCTTGCTTAGCCAGAATATTGGGTGCATTAGCAGGGTCGAAAAAGTGAAAGAGAAAGAAACCCTTGGTCATGTTTTGAACACTTTCCAGTCTGACTCCATGAGGAGTCCAGATGGTGTTAACCCAAGATTTGAGCATGCTTTCAGAGGGGATGCGACCCAAAAATACCCAATGAGAAATTTTTTCTCTAACCATTAACAAACAACATTAAATTCAGGAATGGGAAAAACCACATCAGGAGGAGAAATATTACCTCATGAAAACTTTCAAAACAAACTTCCGGGTCGCTTCGTCGATGATGCCATTTCTCAAATCTCCACTATCTCTAGCCACGGTTGAAACAACCGAGATTGAAGATGGCGAGGACATTATATAGGGGACGCCCAAAGGGCAAGAAACCCTAGGAGAAACTATAGCAATAAATTCCCGCAGAGCCCAAAAAGGTCGTGGTATGGCGGTACAAATTGTAAAACCCTAGAAAATCCGACTCCATTTTTTGCTAGAGTTGTAGAGCCACGGGACTAAGTTTAAACCATTTCTAATTACAACTAAAACATTGTGTAGACCACGGTTTTGTAAGTCATGAATATAATGACATTATGGCATGGCCTTTAGAGCACGACTTCAAATAATGAATAATGGCAATAAATAGTTGTCCAACGGGCTATGTTATATTGGTAAGGTGGAGTAATTGTTACGATGATGACTAGATTCAAATTCCATTGAGTTACGTTGAAATTTTTAATGGATATGATAATGTAAATCCTCTATCAACTCACTCATTAGGGAATCTACTTTCGAATGTATGTGAAGGTTGTTGTTATGCTAAGACTTGTAGCTATTGGTATGGACAAACTTTCTCATCATAATTTTTCACTAATACACTAGATCTACTAGAAAGAAGATAACGAGGGGTATCAAATATGAGATTTATAAATCCTACTTATGGTACAAATGGCTAGAGCCTCGGGAAACTCTTTTCTCAAAGTTTCAACACTACTAAAAAGTACATATCTTCACTTTCATAATGGACTCATCCAATCTCCATGTTATAACTTAAAATCCTATTAACCTATAATTTGAAGGGTTCATTGATACAATTAGAGTTTATTGACACCAACTCGCTTAGTGATAAATCTTCATATTGGACTCACATGCATCACATTTGTCATGTTTGTTCCATATAACTTGAAATAGATGATCATTTCGTAATTAGATGATATCCTTAATTTGAGACCAGGAGCCATTGTTTTGCCTCTTCGAAGACTCCTATAACTCTCTCTAGACCTTCATGGCTTATGAAGATCAAAGATACTTAGAAACTTATTTCTTTCAACCGATGTTTGATCTTCGTCTCTTTGGCAGAGATTTTGCTTCCAAATACTTCACACTCACATGATATCTTCTTTCATCCACCTTGTTTCTTTTTTAGAATTGAGTTAGAAGTGACCTCATAACATGCTTGTAGATATGTTGAAACTTGTGAGGCGGTTGACAATATGATGTATTTTCACTTTTTCTCTCCCGATGCATTAGCTTAATAATTCACATTCTATCTTGAATTTGTAGTAGTTGCATTTAGAGTCCTTATTGTATAAGTATATTTTTCAATTCTATAAACCAATTTTAACTTTTCATAAACATTAAAATATAATTACATTATCTTAATATCCACATTTGAGTCAAAATTTCAATGAAATGCCAATTGATTGATTTTCCTAAAATAATGTAATTACAATTTATTTTAAAAAATCAAAATATTTTATTAAATCACACAACTTTGTTACATATATTAATGTTTGAATCATAATGATTTTCTTTTAGTTGAGAATTTGCCTATCTTTTTCGTATTTTAAATCAAATTTTCAATGTGATCCGAGACTTAGGTTGGGATATCCTTAAGATGCCTCATTTCTGCTTATAAAAAAGTAGGTTTAAATCAATAAATTGGTTGTAAAAGTGTATTTCACATCGTTAAGTGAACCTTTTCAAACCCTAATACCTTTCAATTTGTGTCCACACTTTTCATGCCCCAAAGAAATTTAAAATTTAAATGTCAAAGGAAATGATAAAACTTAAAGTTAAGTGGAGAAAGGACAAAAAAATAAAATAATGTATTCCAACAAAAGATATATATTATTTTCACATAATGCTATCAAAGCAACGTGATTCCATGTGGGGTCAACAATTACTACCCCGTGGGAAAGCCTCATGTGTAGATTCTATCTCTAATGAATTTTAAAAAAATCAAAAATCAAAATACTCAGAAGATAAAGAATTATTGGGCCAATGCACTAAATCCATGGATTTTTTTTTGAGGGATAGAACTGGGGAAATTGATGAAGTCATTTTGTTGATTTTTTTTTTCTTCAAATTGTGAATTGGTTGATCTTCACCTTTGCAATATTTGTTTACACTTGTATAATACTATTACTTAATGTTTTAAAGATACACATCTTCTTTTATATAGTGAGGATGATCGGGCTCCTCCCGTCCCAACAAATTTACACACCTAACTCTCACTATCTTATTCCAAGAAATACTCTAAGTGATTCTCAATAAGGTGTTGAAAACAATGCAGAGGTGATAAATAGTGCAAACACCAAATTGACTCCCTTACTTAATGGTATGGATTTATTGAATGTTGGCTTCGAATATCTGGGGTCCTCTTACATCTAAAATATTTTAAAGGAAACACAATTTTTTATTTTATAAAACTTTGGCGATCTAGGGGTTGATCCTATGGGCTAGTGTTTGTTCTTTTACAGGCCTTGGGTTTGGCATAATTTGATATACTTTAGGGTGTATTCATTCTTATACCACTTTTTTTTTTGAATAATCTATAATTTTAAATTTTAAATTTTAAATAATATCTCTATTTCATTCTATATAGAAACTTTGTGAAAGAAAATATAAAAAATATGTAATAAAGTACTAGATTAAATAGATTTTTAAATGTAAAATGGCGTATTTCACGTAAATGACTTACATTTAATCAAACATGTCCACATTGTATTAATTATAGTTAATTAATAAATGCGACAATAATAAAGTCAATACAAAATGATTGAAATGGCATTTTTATTGTATTGTAAAAGATTGTTATAGAAATTTGAATATCGAATCATATAATTAGAGTTATGGTGATATGATTAAATAAGTTTATCATGATTGTATATACACTTCGTTCCTAGCAAGTGTATAGAGTGTAAACTTCTACTCTTTTTAACAAAGTGTTGGGAAAAGATAAAATTCTCTAAGTTTCTTCACCCAGCTTTTGCTCTTCGTTTTCCTATCCTTGGTTTGTAGGATGTAACCCTTGTGTACTTGTAATAGTTGAATCTCGACCTAGAATTCTCAAGAAAAATAGTTTGGGGGCTTGCATCAAGATTTGGGTGGCTAGTGTCCACAAACTAACCCTCGAGCAATAAGGGCTTGCGTAGTACAACAATGAAATCATTAGGAAACTTGGAATCACAAAATATGTTTCATTTAATAACATTATGCTCAATGCTAGATTTCTAATCAATAGTGTTTGTGTGTGTAAATTATTCACAACAATTATTTATTTATAGATGACTTTGAAATTTTCAAATTCAACTATATTAGTGTGCATACCAACTTCTAACACTTCGAGTCTCCAAAAACATTTTTTTTTTGTGGACAGAAATATAAAAGAGAAGACAAAAAAGTGGACATGAGTCTTGGAAGCATATAACAAAGGCCATCTCATAGAGTTTAAGTAGAGGTTTCAAGATTTAAAAGCTAATCAAAATATCAATATTATTCTAATTCAACCAAATTAACTACATATAGACAAATATAGAAACCCACCATATATTAACATAATAAAATCTGTAAATTTATTTTAAGATAGTATAAATAGAAATACAAAATATATTTTAAAACTAAAAAAATCTGAGATAATTAATTTATAAAATACAATATATGTTAAAGATTTTACGAATAAAATAATAAGTTAAACAAATTCAATTAATTTCTTTTTGTAGCCTAATAATAAATAAATACCTTAAAATCTTATATAATGAATAAATTAATATCAAGTAGATCTATAAGTGGATCATTCAAATCATTAATTAGAACATAACTTATTATAACCCTAAATAATTTACTATTCGAAATTTATGGTGTTTAATAAACAAATGAATGTTAAGTGGATCATTCAAGGCATTAACTAGAACATCAATTATTATAGCTCAGGTGGAGCTGTCCAAGACAATGTTTTTTACATTAACTACATGTAAAACAAGAAAACAAAATTAAATAATAATAATAATGTATTGTAGAAAGTGAAAGCAACAAAAAGAAAACATTTTACATAGGAAATTCCAAATACCTCCACATGTCATTTTACAAACTTTAGAATGCAAAAGTGAAACTTAAAGTCTTAATAATGATTCATAACGGATACGATGTCTATGTTTTCCACATACATATATTAACTAGGATCAAGGAAATGGGTGTGGCATATATTTGTATGTATATATTTTTCCATACACACTTTTATTAAAAAGTGTAATAATTATGTCGATTGTTGTAATGAAGAGGATGTTGGTGTTGCTTTGCAAGGATAAGGGTAATATGAAGAATAAGAAAGATATATAAACAACCATTAAATTTGAACATGTAGGTAGTTATAAATATTTTTCGATGTGAAATAAGTAGTCATTTTTTTGGGAAAGTTTTTCTCTCGCATAATATAGTCAATCGCTAAAAAATACAATTCTTTGTCTTTATTTTTAATCATTTATATTATTAAATTATTGAAAATTATTAAAACATATTATATGTATTTATATATATGTGTATGAATTGATTAAAGGGTTCTATCAATAAATTGTTGTAAATGTAAATATATGTGTTTACATGTTTAAGAGGTAGTGGTATAATGGTATACACATTTAGGTTTAACGATAATGTTGTGATGGTGAAGTCGTGCATGTGTAAAAAGAGTTACTCAAGTTCAAATTTTATCAAAATAGACCACAACTTAGCAAACATGTGTGTATAATAGCACATCCAAAACTAAGATATGTTCATTCGTAGAACCGATATAAGCCTAGTGATGTTCCCTTTCACCCTAACAAAAAGAGAACTAATTTAGGCCCAATAATATTCTTAGTTACCTTTTGATTTGTATGGATCTTCCAAGATCAATTATAATTATACCTCCAAGTCCATGCTCATAGCTTGCATGTACTTATGGTTATTGTTCAATGGTTTGTGGTATACTTAAAAATTCTAGAGCATAGTTCTACTTCCAAGTATGATCACTAATCCATCTCTACTTGATGCCACACAAATTAATGCATTAGTGTAATGTAATCTTAGTAGATCATAAGTGGCACTATCTATGTGCCCACCAAACCACATAGTCTTCACAAGAGACTTCCCCTCGGGGCCTTAGACACATATAAGCCACATTACTAAGGTTAGGTCACACCATGTGGCACTACTATGTTTTAACATCATTATTACCTCTACTTTGGTGGGGCAAATGAGCCTCCAATATGAGTTGAGGATACCACTTGTGGGGTCGAGGGTAACACCCTTCTTTGCAAGGCAACATGATTTTTTATCGTCAAATTTTGACTCAATTATTGGAAGGAAAAGTTACGAATGAGAGCTCAATTGTTTCGACTTCTATTTATGTAGGTTCACAAATTTGTGATGTTTTTGTATACATATATTAGATAAGTAGAAGATAACTAAACATAGATCCCCCAAGAGTATGTATATTGATATAATTAGATAAGTAGAAGATAACTAAACATACATCCCCCTCAAGAGTATGTCATATACATTACGCGTATATTGATATAATTTGTAATTCCATGTGTGTAAGTTTCTCCATTTAGAATATAATTTCACATTGCTTGTATATGTATGTGTGTGTAATAACACACACACACACACACACACACACACACACACACACACACACATGTGTGTCCCCATTTAGAGTGTTTTCCTTAGACCTCATGGGATCAAGATCATTGATATTTAATCATTGAGTATCACATCAAACAAGGTTGAAGTATCTAAAGCCAAGGTCAAACTAGGAGATCCACTAAATTACATATCAATGTCCTTTCAATTTAAAGTTCATATGATGATATACAATAAAGCGTGAAATGAAGTTCACCCAATGATCAAGAACAAAATTACAAAAGGCTCTTTAAGAACAAAATACATATATGCTCATCTATTTCATTAAAGTCCTCAAATGTTGGTTCCATCAACCAATAAATCAGGTAAAGGTCTTGGTGGTCAAGCCCCCTAGATTTCAAGTAAATCTAGGTATTCTTGTGTGTAACAGAAAACTAAATGTAGATGCATTAGATAATTGGTTAGAACATTTGGTCGTATTTCTCTATGAAATATTTTTTTGATTAACAAAATATCAATTACTAACTTCTACAAGTTTCTTCACCCTTCAAAAGTGGTGGAAAGCCCATACTTTGTTGGAGAAAGACCAAACTGAATTTAAGAATATAAACAAACCTAGAATAAATTATTTGAAGCCTTCAAGGATGAATATTATCCTCTAAGTTTCTATGATGATTCTTAAATTCATTTGTGGAAACTATGAAAAGGACATGAAAAATCAATCTATGACTACAATGATTCCTTCCATGACCTATATGAAAAAAAAATGGGCTCCTTTGATTCAAAGGAACATAGAGCTCTTAAGTGTATTAACAACCTACGACCATCCATTCAATCAAAACTAAAGTTGGTTAAGGTTAATATGAGTTGAAAATTTTAATACTTTACATAAACCATTGAGGAAACATCAAAGATGAAGGGAAATCGGGGCACAACCTCTACACCAAAGAGTATACTTGATTTATACAAGTACAAAATGTCTAAGACTAGTAAATGACATGACAAAAAAAATACCAACGAGACATGTGAAACCAAGTGTCATTCGTGGAAAATTCTAATTAAATGTGCAAAATAAGAGAGAATTTGACACAAAATTGTAAGATACTTACTATGCAACAACCACAAAAATCTTGAAAGGAACTCAAACAAAACATTTCTTCTATTCATAAGTGTGGGTATGAGTGAATCCACTAGATTTTCTAATTGATGGTGGTTTGACATGAAGATTATCACCTCTCAAGAAATGATCAAGTAATATAATTTATCAAATGCCTCATCTACATCCTTAAAAACTTGAATGGTTTAGTTCATACAACACTAGAGGTATACATATAACTCATCAATGAAGTTTCTCATATGGTATCTTGCATATTTTTAAAGATAGACTATTTTATTTTGTAGCGTCAATTGATGTTTGTGATATATTTCTTGGGGATTCATACATGTATAACCACCATGGTGTATATAACCCATTCAATCCTCGTAGAGTCACGATATGAGTGGGCAGCAAGATGCTAGATTTGTGAAGTGATTCCATGTTCTAATCATATTGCATGAAATATTAAGATATTGTGTCGTATAGTTATGCATCCTTAACATTCGAATGACAATGCCTATAATAAAATAACATCAACCAATAAATATCCATCAAATTATAGGAACTTTAGATACTTAAAGATTTTATATGGTAGTATATAGAGCTCCTGGGATTTATATCATATCTAAAATCCAGTATTCCAAACTTACAAGATTAATTATAAGAAACAATTGTGGAATCTTGGGATTCATATCATTAGTATAATAGTGGTTACTTTATCATGTGCCATAAAATGAGGTACGATTACCTAAATCTCAACATCAAACCATGAGATCCAAAAATTATCTATTGTGGTGTTTCAAAAATTTCAAGTGGTTAGAGACAATGACACACGAGATGAAATCCACACGATGATCAACCAATTACAAAAAGTTTCTTCAAGAGTAAAAGATATTTTTTGTTCAACCAACTCATTGAAGTCATCAAACAAGAGTGGTTCCATCGAATCAAAAATTAAGTACATATTTTGGTGGTCATGTCCCTCAAAAGGTTCAAGTAAATTTATGCATTCCTATGTTTTAAGGCAAAATAAATGTAGATGTAGTAGACAACCATTTAGATTAGTTAGATTCATATTTTTCTATGAATGATTTTTCTGATGAAGAGTATATTAGAATAAAACTTATGAATTGTTCTTTTCCTATTAAGAAATGGTAGCAATCTTGTACTTTTGGAAGAATGTCAAGCAAATGAAGAATGTGAACTAGCCTACGAAACATTGTTGGAATCCTGAATAAGAATAAATATTATCCTTAAGATGTTTATGTTGACAACTACATTCAAAAAAAATAACTATGATAAGGACATGAGCAATCATTTTAGGCCTACGTTGATGTCTTCAATCACTTGTATACACAATTGGTCTCTTTTGAGTCAAATCAACATAGACCCTTAAGTAATGTAACCACCTATAACCAATCATTCAATCCAAGCTAAAGATTTCTTGGTTACAATGAAGGTAGAATCCTATCACTTTTTGTCAACTAGTGAGGAAGATTTAGATATCAAGGAAAAGAGGGACACAACCTTCATGCCAAATAATGTACCTTATTAAGACAAGAAAAAATCATCCAAGATAAACAAATGGTGCAAAAAAAACCAAAACCAAAATCCATTCAAACTCAAGAGTTCCATATGTAAGAAATGCACAAAAGAAAAGGATCCAAATGTTCGACCATTTCCAAAAGCTAAGGACACCAACCTAGAAGCTATTTTCCTAAGCATACCAACCCAATGAGCATCACAAGATATCAAATAACACTTATACCTTTCACATATACACGTGCAAGGGAAACAACTATATTTTCTTATCAATGATATAACATGAAGAATTTCACCTTTGAAGAAAATGTCAAGAGACTTAATTTACTAACCATGCCTCATTTTCCTCCCTACAAATTAGAATGGTTTAGTTCCTATAAAAAGTATACATATTTCTCACCAATTTTTCTTATCATACGATATCCATCCTTTAAAATAGAAGCTAGTTTGTGATGTAATATTTCAATTGATGTTTGTGTTATAATCCTTGGGAATCATACATGCATAGCCTCTAGGGTGTGAATACAATTAATCCTTATAATATCACCACATCAATAAGAAGTAAGAGATGAAATTTTCATGAAGTTATTATATGCTCTAATCATACTACCAAAACTCCTACGTATATGGCATCATCTATTTATGCATCCTCAAAAATTATAACTTTAGTTCCTACACCAAAAAATATCAACTAGTAAAGACATCAAATTTTAAAAACCACGTACACCTTAACATGTCTATTCTAGTACACAAATTTTAAGGAAATGTCAACTCACTCACCAAGGAAAATGGTTCACTAAGGCACATAGATAGTAACAAAGGTTTCACCCTTTATTCCTAGAATTAAAACTAATACTACCACGTTTCAAGGTGGGGAGAATGATCCAAGTGGATCCTCCAAGATTATTTCTCATGATACTGCCAGGTCCATCTTTATATCTTGCAACAATGATGGTTCCTATTTAATGGTCTATAATGTTCCAAAAGCACATCCAAAGGTTTTTATACGTTCAAGATCATTAATCCATGTTCACTATATACCACACACACTTCTATAATGACACAACACAATCTAGGAAAATCAAATGTGGCACCTTCAAATGTGCATGCCAAATCTTGCACACTCTACACCAGTGGCTTTCCTCAAGGTCTTAGGTACATATAGGCCACATTGTTAAGGTAAAATCACACCACACAGTACCTCAAATTTCCAACATAATTTTTACCTCTTTTCTATTGGGGATGGAACCCACAATATGATTCAAGGGGGTTCCTCTTATAGGATCAAAAGTAAAACCCCCATTCATGGGGTAACATGTGAATTTATTGATCATCAAAATTTGAAATCATTTCAGCTTAAATCTCGAAATGTGATAATTTTGGAGGATCTAAGACATTAAATGATTCATGACATAATTATTATCTTTGTGTCATGATCTAACTTCAGCATTGGATTCAAGATCATTCTTCACACACATGTGGATACCGCAAGGTTCTATCTACTCTATGATTTCACACAGCTCCTACAAAAAGATCAATAATGCACTACACGATGTTCTTGTAATGTTAATTAAATATGATGAAATGATAATTAATTCTACAATGTTTGTTACCATCCATTACATTGGTCCAACCAATGCTTCATCTTCCTTTGAATATTAAGAATTCTTATATTATTTATATACTATTGATTAGATAATAAGAAATAAGGAGTACACACATCCTACATCCAACCTCTCAAATATTGTGCAGATTTTGCATCTAATATAACATTGTAATTACAATTCTACATCTGGTGTCAAATGTCTTTCTTTGATATTCTCCTTCTTTCTTAGAACTTTGACATATCTTCGGTCCCTATATTTCATAATATGTTTTCAATAATAACACATCTAGACCCTCGTTTAATATGTTGTCCACCATGTCTCCTAGGACCGAGAGTATTAGTATTAGAGCATATACTCACCTTATATAATCTCATTAGTATTGAATTTTCATTTTAATTCTCTCTTATTTGTATGCCCACTCATATGAGATATGATTATAGGAAGTTAGGGCCCAAGACATGTTACCCTTCATCATACCTTCCTTTACACCTAACATGGAAAACTCGAGAAATATTTAGATACTTTGATTTCATATATGTTTAAGATAATGATAGAGGATTATTTATAAAAGAAACAAAATAATTGGAAGATCACCTTGCATCTATTTAGTGGGTATCCATGATCACTTTTATTAACATCTCAAGCATGATAAAATCAGCATATCAAGCATGTTCAAACTCCTTCCAACACAACCTCATAGTGACCTTTTGATGATCACACCCCATACAAGGTACAAATCATTCTAGATAGACCTATGATAAAAGGAGATATAAATGTGGATGCCCTATATAATTGGCTTAAACTTGTCAATTCATACAACGACAAAGTAATTATTTAATGTCAAAAAAATTTCTCTTGAGAAAGTTTCTTTATCTATAAGGAAATGGTGAGAAAATTATTGAATCATGCATGAGCATGATGACAGCTTAGACTCATATGTAGAGATATGGAATGGTTTTATAGAATCATTAAAAATTACCCTTTATCCTATAGGAAACTTGGTGATTAATACATCAAATTTGCACACTTACATCAAGGTCATAATCAATCTCTTCAAGAATACACACACTTTTCACACTCTAGCCACAAATTTGAATATTTAAGAATCACAACAAAATATTAGCTTGAATTATAGTACAAGTTTGAGACCATACACCTAATTTGATCCCCACTCTAGAATAAGCCTACATATTTTATTATAAGTTCAAAGCAAAAATTAAGCAAAATTCTAAAATATTAGAATCTAAGTAAATCAAACATAATGTTGTTAGGGATCTTCCTTCTTTATTGAACTTAGTAAACTCAGGTAAGTTTCAATGAGGAGGGTAGGGTTTGATTGGAACCGACAGATGAATGAGTTCACAAAGATTTTTGTAGGATAAATTATCCTTGGGTGCCAAGGTAACGACTTCTAAATTGGCCAACCGATTCATTAAAGCGTGAATTAGATCATTCGATGTGATGTTATGTTGAGATTGGATTGGTTGTGTGGTATGAAGTGTAGCTTGATAAGGTGAATGATACGTTTGTGAATGTTTGGGTGTTTAGGGAATCACTTGATGAGGTGGTTGATAAATTTGTGGGTGGGATGTTTGTGGAATCGTTTGATAAGACAATTGATTAATTTGCGGATGTGTTGAGTGTTTGGGAAATTGTTTGATAAGGATTAAAATGTGTCATGGGTTGAGATTGAATTTTTTGTTGTAATGATTGGTGTTGAGAAATAGGGACGTGATGTGATCATTGAAGTTGGGTAGGTTGTTGTGGTAAATGATAAGTGGGGATACAAGTGTCATAAGATTGAGATGGTTGGAGCATACAATGGGTAGGAATGTAAGTGTGAAGAGGTTGAGATGGTTGGACATGCATACTAACAAAGGTTTTAGTAGAGTTGACAAAAAGGGATGTGGGTGGAATATGATGCACCAATTTAGGAGATTGAGAGATTGTGATTGTGTTAGATTTTCGAAATACAAAATCATAGATGGGGTTAGGAGGCACCAAGAGTTTCTAATGGAGCTTGAGATGGTGGTGTGTCCGGTTTGGGAAGATTAGATTTGGAAGAGATATAAGGATTGGTGTCAAGGTGGGGAAAATTTTGGATGACATGGTTCTCATGAGGCGAGACCATGGAGACCAGAGGTTGGGTAACGGAAGGTATGGTCTCAAGTGTAGAATATTGTTGGGAGAGATCATTAGGGAAGTGACATCATTGGATGGAGTGAGATCATTTTTTTGTTTTGATTTGAGAGAGAGTGATAATAGGCATGAAATAGATAAACATTTTTTTATGAAGCTTGTTAACAAAAAAATCAAGCAATAAGTTTTTATCATCATGATTAATTATGAGATGTGAAAAGAAAAGAAAAGTGGATAATGAAGGTGCCTAGAGAATGAAAGTCTAGGGCTGGTTTTTGGTAGGTTGTGGCTTGGGATATGTCTGAGATGGTTCCTATTGGGTGTTCAAGTCCCAACCGCTTTAACTAAAGTGAGAGGAGTGTTTCAATGTGTTGATTTTGTTCGTGAAGTTTCAAGCAGTGTGTGATAAGTGAGATGTAGAAGGTTATACCTCCTATTTAAACTATTCGATCAATCGAAAGATGCATGAGGTTCATTTTAAACCAAAATGAAATGTGAACTTTCAATGAGAACACACGCAGAAAAGGGGAAATTGCGATGCAAAAGGAGCAAATAGGGAGAAATGAGGAATACATGGATATATGTTTCCCAGTTATTTGATTACACGTGATAGTGACGTATTTTGAAAGCGCCAATCAATGGCTGAAATCTGGTACCCTAAAATTACACCATTTATGACCGCAAAGAGGGTTATAGTGAAAGATTTTAGGCGTGTTTTATGTTTCAACAAGTTATCTTTGACGACGTAATGTCGTGGTCGCAAGGTCGTAGAAGTTACTGTTAGTGTGAAATCACAACACCCCAAATGAGTTATGGATCTTTTTCTAAGGCACTCATCCGGTGTGATTGCATAACATGGGACCATCTCTCAAGTTGTGGACTTATGAAATTAAGATGGCCCTCTCTTCTTCCCGATCCTAATGCTAAACTACTCCTAATGCGAAATGACGTCTAACTATACCTATCCTAACAATGCCAAGGAGATAGGAGAGAGAAAGTGAATAAAGAGGGAAATCCTACACTAACAGGTGATAGCACCAAGAAAAGGGAAGTGCTGGTCACAATCTCAACTACCTGAAGTGGAGAGAGGTGAGTAGAGGAGAGGGTGGACAAGATGCACCACAAACCAGAGATAGATTTCACACAGAAAACCACTTCAAAACCCATTAAACATAGCTCCCATGACCTGCAACAAACATCAGAATATGCATAGTATACCCTGCAATGACGAGAGGCGAGGAGAGACAATAAAATAAGTAAAGGATGGACAGATGCATCACAAAATAGAATTTATTGCTCCAAAAGTTCACACAGTACATCATTAGTGGGAAAGAGGCAAGAGAATGCCATTATATAGTCGTGAAAGGAGGTTTAGACTCCATTTTTGACCCTAGGGAAGAAAATAAGAGAGGGGGCAAGGAAGAAGAATGAACAACCCTTTATAATAAATCCTTCCCCGTATTTATAGATTTGATCGAGAGAAGAAAGAGAGAGAGAGAAATGGGAAAATCAGGTTGAAACTCAACCACTGTTTGTTAATGCTTCGATAAAATCTTCCCCAAATCCATCTTTACTCGCATCAATCCTTGGTTCGATGCCTTGGAGGAAGAGGAAACAACGAAACAAATCAAATCTTATCTAATTGTTGAGACAAGAAGATCATGCATTGAAATCTTGAAGACGTTTCCTCCATTTTTCTTCACCTAACCTCCTCAAAATTAAAGTTTCGAACTCGTGGCATGGGTGAGGCTGAGATCTTTCCAACGACATCAGATTTGCAATATTTCGAGCCCCGAGTCAAAGATATGCCCTTCAAGTTTGTATTGGGTCCATACAGAGGGTGGAAAACAACTTGAAAAATGGGTCCCCTTTTTATAATGTGGGACATGTGGCAACCGATTAGGGAAAAATTGGGTTTGCGGTTTCAAATTTATCTTTTCCTTTTCCGCAAGAATCACAAAATCCAGAAAATTCCCATGACCTTTTTACTCCTTGGACATGTGGCACCTTTTTGTTGGTTAAGGAGGTGTGCTCCAATCTTTGTGCCATTTTGTCAAAAGGAAATTTTTACCTTTTCCTCCGACTCCCCACTTTGGTTTGACTCAAGCTCAAACATTGACTTTTCCTTTGCTTCATTTTGGAATGTGAGCTCATAGGTCCAAAATGTTTTCCATTCATATTTTCTCTATGTGCGGGGTTTTCTTGACCAAATTTTTAGGGGCGAATTTGGGATAACAATTTGGTGACTCACGGGGACATCTCACTGCTGATGAAGAAACCAGAGGCCTTGAAGCATCCATTGGGCATGGAGTCTACTGATAAATATTAAACTGATTTGAACTTTTAAAGATCCGACCTCCGAGCCTCTTGAAACCCACTTGGACTTGAGTTGAAATTCACCAAAAGCCAACATGAAAAAATAGACTGCAAGAAGAACAAAACAACACCAAAAACTATGTACAAACTAAAATCATACGTAGTGGGATATGCAGAGTGTGTAAAAGCACTTCTTATGCTAAAAACAAACCTACCTACCTACTCTAACCAAGAGCAAAGGGAACTCAAACAAAACTTGTAAATCGGCAAGGAGATACATAGCTTCCCTTCCTCAAAAATGGCAGTTAATAAGGCAATGATTTGTCTTGAACATGGCTGGTTGGATGAGTGAAAACTAATTACAAGTTGGTCTTCCACCCAAATCATCAAAGTATCACTTGGAGACATCATACCAATACCTCTTTTAGTTTCTCTCGCATTTGGATTGTAGAGGTATGGCGGATGATCCTGGTGCTTTGCATATCATCCTCATGCTTAGAGGCAAGCATGACTAGTTGTGGATTCTCCTTTGGCTCCAATGAAGCCAAGTACCTGATTGGGCACAATTTGATCCTTTGAATGTGCCCTTTGTTATGAGTTTCAACTCCAAGAATGGAGTTTTCTTATGGACCTTCTTGGATGAATGGCGTGGGAGAAATGGTGACATCCTCCTACCTCTTTCCCTTCCTCCTCTTTTGAAGAACATGGAAGATCAAGATCTTCCAACCTTGGTTCCAGAGGGCCATTATGGAGTGCAGGATTTTACACTTGAATATTCTCCTTCATGGTAGCAGGTTCATGTGCATGGAAGATGGATGGAGGAGTAAATGATGTAATATCCATGGGCTCCTCTTCATCAAAGCAATCTCTCAAGTCCATGCAGACAGTCTGCCTCCTTGTTATCCCGCTTGCATGTTCTCTACCTCCTTCATGGTGTTCTCTCTTGATATGTAACTTGCTCACCATGGTTTCTCTCTTCCTCAAACATGAGGTTTGAAAGATCAAGCTCTTCTTCAACATCATAGATTGAAGGGGATGAAGTGGGAGGAAGAACTCGAAGGTTCCCCCAGTAGCCTACTCCACACTTAGAGCCTCTCGAAACTATATGGTCCTCCTCCATCATGGGTTCATCAATCAAATTAGGCCCTTGAAATGAAAGTAAAAATCTTTAATGATGCCTTATTCATTGAGTGGCATCAACATTGATTTGATCTCTCCCACTGCCCTCTTCAATGGGGCTTAGGACTAATTGTTCTCCTCTTGTTCTTGTAAGCTAAGAAAAATACACTACTAAAAAAAAAAATACAAACAATATTACCTCCTCTTTTACGTTCTCAGAAGAAACCTCGAATGGGCTAGGAAACTTGGATTGAGCCCTGATTGTGTGATATGTAGGTGCTTTTCTTCAAGATGGAGCAAGGCCTTCCTGCAACAACGATCCTCTTACTTTGCACCATGGGAAAAAGGATTATCGAGGCTATTTGGGCATTGGGATGAGGAAGAAGGATGTTCTTTGCTCAAAAGATGCAATAACTTAGATAGGGAATTCAAGCTTATTCTTCGTGTCTTTAGAGGGGGGGCTAAGGTTGTATTTATAGCCTTGGGGATTGATAAACTTAGAGTAATTTAAGTAATCATGGTTTGAAAATGTGGGCAAAGATTAGGTGAGTGGAGACCACGAAGAATGGGTGAGGATTTGATTTTAGATTTTTAATTCATAAGTGGAGGATTTTAGGTGAGTTGGGACCACAAAGAGTGGGTGAGGATTTGAATTTGAATTTTTAATTCAATAGTAGAAAAACATGGAGAATAATGACACGTGGTGAGGGTTGGTTTATTTTTTGATTTTGAAATGGATAATTAATCAAATTATTTTTTATTAATTCAAGTGTATTTTTGTGGGAAATGAGGAAGGGGAATTAATTGATTTAGGACAGATGTGAAATTAGGAGGATTTGAACTTATAGGCTCCATAGCCAAATCTAGTTGTAATTATATAGGGTCCTAACCAATTAGGCTCAAATTTTCCTTGTTTTCTCATTCTTTAGTGGTATTCTTTTGATTTTCTTTTGAAACGAGGTCACCAATTTCAAATTCTCTGGGTCTTACCTTTTTATGATAATCGCATCATTATGGGTTTTGATAGACTTGAAGATGATTGAGAGCATTAAGTCATTTTTCATGGAGAGTCTCAAGCTCTTGAAGCCGTGACCGCTTGGATCAGTATTCATCCTCATTAATTACATCTTTAAGGAGATCCTCAAGGATGAGATTTCTATCTCAATAGGTAAAATGGCTTCACAACCATAAACAAGGAAAAATGGGGTGGCTCAGAAGGTAGGCGTGCGGTAAGATGTACGGTAAGCCCAAGAGCGGGGTAAATTTGAGTATGCCAATTACATCCATGGGTGTTGAAAATATTTTCCATGATGGATTTTAAGGTCTTATTGGTTGCCTTTTTCTTAACCGTTTACCCGAGGGTAATATGGAGTGGACCATTTAAGTTTGATGCAAAAATGTTTGGCTAGGTCTTTTACATCCTGGTTTTTAAATGATTTTCCATTATCTCGCAAACCAGAGCGGATGGAATACCAAATCGACAAATGATATTATTAAAAATAAATTTCGATATTTGGCTACCGGTAACATAAGTGAGAGGCATATATTGTACCCATTTAGTGAAGTAATCGGAGCGGTAATGATGAACTTATGTCCATCGACGATGTTGGTCCGATTTTACCAATGAGGTCAAGTCCCCATTAAGAGAAGGGCCATGGTGTGGTTATCGATTGTAATTCCCGAGAAGGTGCATGGATAAGGTTTCCATGTTTTTGACATGCTTTAAAATGTTTGAAAAAATGACATGCGTCACTTTCCATGGCGGGCCAATAATATCCAACTCGCAGGATTTTCTTGCTAAGGTTATACCATTCGTGTGTGCTCCATGATACTGAATGGACTTCAGCTAGACACTCGAGACATCTTCCCGATTAAGGCATCGGAGCAAGGTGCCATCATACCCTCGTTTATAAAGATTTTCTACTCAAATGGTGTAACGAGAGGAACGTTATGCTAAAGCACATTTATGCATTAGTTTCATGTCGACAAGAAATGTTTTATCACGAATGAAGGTATAAAGATCATGGTACAAAGGTTTATTCGGACCCACGATCTCACATACCATAATGTTTTCAGAAGATTATAGGAAAGCATTAAGAGATGTTCAACGATAAAATGTGCATGGGGTTGACTAGATGTGATTTCTAATAGGGATCCGATGGTTTCCATATCGTCGAGATTGATTACAAATTCTAGGATTTGATCAAAGCTAATTAATCAAAATAGCTTCAAGACTATCCACCATGTGTTTATATGGGATAATTTTTTCATCCTTGACTGGTATTCATTAGAACTTGTTTGGTGATAAGTAAAGAATTACCAAATACAACTAATTCTCAAGATTCTAAGATATAGCCGCTTTTAATCCTCGCGATGAGAGCTTCATATTATGCGGATATTGTTGTACATGGGAATGCTAAGCGAAATGATTTGGGAATAACGTGTCTGTTGGGTGTGATAAGAAAATAACAGCCCCGACCATGGAGAATCGAGATTACAGATCCATAAAAATAGAGTCCAAGATGGCATGATGTCTATGTGTAGAATATCTTCATCGGAAAAGAGAACTAAAGTGGTTTTGTGCCGAAAGGGTGCCTCAAGCAAGTTAGTCTCGCAAGGGCTTGTTCTTTAATTGCCTTATGTGGAACAAATATGACATAAAATTCACTAAGTAATATGACCCGACTAGACATTCTTCCCGTGAGAATGGGTCTGGACAATGATACTTGAGAGGATCAATTTTGGAAATCAACTTAGTTGTGTGATTGAGAAGTAATGACATAACTTATGGAATGCAAAGGCGACCATTAAGCATACTTTTTCGATTTGGGAATAACGTACTTTATGTTCAATAAGTGTTCAACTAAGGTAATATACAACTTGTTCTTTTGCTTGATCGTTATGTTGTGATAGTAGAGCTCCTATGTCATGTTCTAGTGGAAGATGTATAAAGCAACATGGGTTTATCGGCAAACTAATGACATAAGAACAGTGGACTAGAGAGGTATTCTTTTAACTTAGCAAAATATTCTTGCAATCATGGTTCCAAAAAGCTTAAATTGTGCATCTTTTTGAGTAATCAAGTTAAAGTGATGGCACTTATCACCAACTATGATATATGAAACACCGAATAGATTGTATTTTTCCTGAAGATCGCATAATTGTTTTAGGTTTCGAGGAGGAGGCATTTCCATAATGGCTTTGACTTTGCAGATCTACTTCTATGCCTCCCATGAGAAAATAAATCCTAACAATTTTCCAGAGGTCACTCCGAACACACATTTCTTTGGGTTAAGGTGAACCTTATACTCGCGTAATCTATCAAAAATGCGTCTCAACACACTTGGATTCCCTATTCATGTTTTGGATTTTGCTAATATATCATCAACATAATCTTCCATGATATCATGTAACATATCATGGAAGATGACAATCATTTCTCATTGATAGGTGGCACCGGCATTTTTCAAGCCGAAAGGCATGACCTTATAACAAAAGGTGCCCCATGGTGTAGTAAATGTCGTTTTATGTTGATCCCCTTCAGAAATACATATTTGATTATAACCAGAGAATCCATCCATTGAGAGAGCATTTCATGACCTGCCGTAGAATCAACAAATATGTCTATATTTGACAAGGAAAGTCATCTTTGGGATAAGCCTTGTTGATGTTGGGGAGAAGTCTGTGCATATTCGACATCGGGAGTTTTCTTGGCGATGAGAACTATGTTAGATATCCATGTCGAATAATCAATAGGTTTGATAAAGTCGGCTTCAAGAGTTTCTCGAGTTCGGCTTTGACAAGAAATGTAACTTGGGGATGCATTTTGCGTAGTTTTTGTTTTACAGGTTTTACATCCGGATGTACCACAAGATGGTGTACTACAAGAGATGGGTCTAGGCCTGGCATGTCCTTATATGTCCATGAAAATATATCTTGGAATTCAATAAGGAGTGTTGTGAATTCCATGCATTCTTGGTCAGATAGACTAATGCCAAGTTGTAAAATTTTTGGTTGTTCGGTGGTGCCAATGTTTATGTCTTTTGTTTCTTCTACAAGCATTTTAGATGTATCCTTTTCGAGAACAATGCTAATGGTTGATGTAGGTCATCGGTGTCGGGTGTTTTAGGTGAGTTGGTACAAGATTTTGGTGTGTAATGTTGGGATTTTTTATTGACATGTTTGTTGGATAGGGTGGTGGTGAGATTTTGACTATGGAAAATCCTCTGTTTGCACTTTTGATCCAAATTTTCCGAGGGTGAAGGATTTGAATATTTTATCTCTTTGCCAAAATAGGTTGATTCATTGAGATTGATTTCAAATCCTTTTCTATGGTCGGAAGTAGGGATTTGGTCACGAGTTCCAAGGAATTATTCGATGGCTTCATCATTTTGAAACATGTCCATGGCCGCATGATGTGGTTGGCCATGGTCTATGAGAGTCGGATGTGTAGGCTCAAAATTGATGACATTAATAGATACATGTTCAAAGTAAAGATGTGTTTCAACGAGGTCCTTAAAAAGGCTACATGGAGACCTAATGTCATTATTATAACTGGTGTCATCATTGTCACTTAAAAATATTATGGGAGTAACATCAAACACCTTGAAACCTAGACCATATTTACCGTGATGTTGTGTGCTATTTATCAGGTCTAAGCGACCTTGTTCATTTGGACCGAGTCCTTTACCCTTCCATTGCATATTTTTCATTATTCGGTGAGCTTTGGTGAATTAAGGGGACTCATAACATGGAGAAAAGTCATCATTATATAACCAAGATCCTGAAGAACTTGGAATATGTTCATTGTCAAGATAACCAAACTTTTTCCAAACTGATTGTCCCATTTGGTAAGTGGGATGGATTCTCAGATGTGGAGCGTTAGGTTTTCCGTAGCTATGTGGAGATTTGTTGATATAAAAGGAGTCCTTCATCTTTTAAAATTGATATTCACCACATTCCGTGTCAATGATTTTAAATGTGTGGGATGGGGGACCAATAGTACCTCATGTGGTGGGGAAGTCAGTTTGGTAGTTTTAAAAGATGAAGAAAATAGGTTATAAGAAGAAGGGGGCGGATTGAAGGATGAAGTTTGGTTATTCGAGGAGGAGGTATCTTAATAGAAGAGGTGTGGTTGGATGAAGAAGGTTGGATATGTGAGAAAGAAGATGGTGTGGTGGAAGAATAATCATGTTGGAAGAAGAAGCTTGATTAGTGGAAGAAGATGATTGATTAGTGGAAGGAGGACTAGTGGAAGATTGTTGACTAGCGGAAGATAATGGATTGGAAAATGTGTTTTGGTTAGGAGATGATGGTTTCGGGTCATTGTTAGGGAGTGTATCATGATCAATGCGTGTTTTGTTAGGGATTATGTGAGGTGGAGCATATTTATCTGATTGATGGAAAATAGTGATCATGTCGATACCATCCTTCGAGGAATCTACAATACTCAAAAGGTTGGGGATCTGCACGTAATGTAAATTCCTTTTCCAAATGAGGAAACTTAATACATTGGTGGAATGTTGATGGGATGAATTTCATGGCATGAATCCATGGTCAGCCGATGAGAATGTTATATGCAACTTCTACATCCACCACATGACAAACCATGTCTAAGGTGATGGGTCCAACTTGGAGAGGCAACGTGATTGTGCCTTCAGACTTTCTCTCGCTATTATCATACCCACAAATGGTTATGATATTGTTTTGTAAATCATTTTCAAACCTAGAAAATGTAAAAGTTTCATGGAACAAATATTCAATGCGGATCCATTGTCAATTAAGACGCACTTGATCTTACGATGAGTAACATAACCCTCGCCGTATAAAGAATGGTTATTAGTGATGTTGGGATTAAGCAGATCAGAGAGACCAAAAGATAAAATAGGATTGGGGACTATAAGATGTGCAATTAAAGCCTAGAATTTTTTTGAGTTGATGTCCTCGGACACAAGCGCTATTCAATGTTTGCATAAGGATGTGTTGTAGTGCATGACTAGAATTAAGTAGTTCCATGATTGAAATTTGTGATATGGTCTTCTCTAATTATTTGACAATATTGAATGATGGCGTAAGTTTTGGAGAGGAATTGGTGGTGGAATTAGATGATGGATCGGGAGGTGATGCAGGGAAGAAGTGGCAAATTTTTTTATGGTAGGGACCCACATTTTTTTGTCTAGTGGTGATCACACAATCGCTTCCGATCTTTATAGTTGCTTACTAAGTCTTGGTCATAATCGAAGGTCGAGATGACTAAGTCGTACTCAAAATTTCTTGATGATTGACCCTTATCTTTTGAATTGTTATCATGGTTAGGGAAGGGATTTTTGAACATATGAAGTTTTTCATTAGGTGTCTTTGTCTTAGAAGTATTTTCAACTTCTATTTCTCCATGTTCAATTAGGTCTTGGACGTAATGACGAGTCAGTATGCATCGATCTATGGAGTGCCCTTTTATGCGATGGTAATCACAATATTCATTGTCCTTATACCAATTTGGTTTGGGTTGTCCTTCTTCAAAGGGTTTGACGATGGGATATGTAATCATATTGGCATTTTCCAAATGACGAAAGACACTAGATAGACTTTCTCTCGAGAGGAGTGAACTGTCTTCGTCGGTCCCGAGAAGGAACTTCCTTTCTAGGGATGATGATTGGTTGTTGGGATTTTAATGTATTGATAGGATGGTTTTGAACGTTTCGGACATGGCAAGAATCAGTAACGCCGTCGTTGATGATATTTCGATTCCGGTTAAAGAATTTAGATTTTTCCTAGTTCTGAGGGGTGTCTCAATAAGGTTGGTCCCTAAAGGGTGATTTAAGTAAGCCTTTAGAAATTAGGGTTTTTTTGATTTGTGTGCCTTTTTCGATGACTTATTCAAACTATTCGACAATGTATTTCAGTATGTGGAATGATAATGTGGCATTGAGATTACGAGTAAAAATGCTAACTAGTTGTCTCTCGTATCGAGCAGGAAATCGACTTGTAATTCCGCGCCATCATTGTAAAAAGGTGGCAAAGTTTTTGTTTTGGCCTTTGCTAGTGTCATGAGATCAAGCATGGTTATTTCGAGTCTAAGTTATAGGTAAAATGTTTGAAAATTTTCTCCGATAAGTTTGTAAATGTCGTGACTAACCCTTTGGGAAGATGGAAAAACTAGTCTAAAGCTAGTCCTCCTAAACTTTGGGGAATAATCATAAAAGGTGTGTGTCTCGATAGGAAAATTCCTGAAATTGTATGTAAAATTATTCGAAATGTTCACGGGGTCACCTTTTCTTTTGTATTTATCAAACTTTGGGATTTTGAAGGATGATGGAAATGGTAAGCATGATATCTCTCAGTATCAATGGGTAAAGACACAATTCTTCAAAGTTGAATTGTTTTGATTGTTTTTGTATTCCATTAATGGTGTCTTTCATAATTTTCCATTCTTGTGATAATGGAGAAGTGGGGATGGTTTATCAAAATATCGTGAGTATTGGAATCTAGATTGGAGTCTTTTAATCTTTTAGCTCTAAACGTTGCTTCCTTAAGTTTCTTTGTTAGGTCTTTGATTTTAGTGAATAAATCATCCGTCAAGAACCATTTGGATTGTTTGGTATTTCGTTGTGATAACTTGATTCACCATTTTCGATAAGTTTGCTTATTTTTTCCCAAAGTCAAGGGGTAGTTTTGCCCCCATGGCTAGGATGCGTAATGATATTCGTTTTGTTTTGTTCTATCACCATATTGACTTGTTCTTGTTCTTCATTGGTAAGTTCTGATTGTGACAACTTCTTCATCATCATTTTCATGATTGTGAATACGAGTGAATACCATGATGAAATGTGTCTGATTAAGTTGAAAAGTGAGTAAGAACTTTGAGCGGTGTGAATAATCGAGAACTTGATTATTTTGGATTTAGCTCTAATAAGCTCGTAATGATTGATAACGAGAGTAACTCAAAAAAATTTATCTCAATATGATGGTGATGCAACTCAAGACGAGTTATTAGGGAATTTGTTGCACGTTGTGTAAATTTGGCTTAAACAAGCTCTAGACTATCGATGGGAAGAGTAACCCAACATGTTAATCGTAATATGGTTGTGATATAACTCAAAATGAGTTATGAAAGGATTTTGTTGGCTATGATTTGGATAACGTGATGGTGGGCCGAATAATGAGTGAACTCAAATAAGTCACAAAATATTAGTTTGATATAGCTTGAAACAAGCTATGAAGGATGTTTTGACAATTGACGATATGGGGAGTGAATGCTAGTCACTCAATATCATTTGGATATAGCCAAAGACAAGATATGACAGATGTATTGTTGGCAAAGAAAGCTAATAAAATTGGTGTGATGTTTTGGTCTGCATTGTTGGATTGTTTAGATGTTTTCGCTTGGTATTGAATTGGTCGAGAACTAATTTTTTTGTGGAACACAACTAGGGTTTGAACTTTTACAATGAACACATTGATATCAGCCAAGTTTTATGATAAAACAATGCTAAACTATTTTGTTTTCAAATAATAAGAAATCATGTGGATCCAATTATTTTGGCTTATGAGGTAAATTCTTTAGGCATGATCTTTGTTTTATGCAATCATACCAAGATGTTGTGGAATGATGAATGCAAACTCTTATAACTCTAGAAAAATATGTGTCCTCCGATATACCCTAGTCATGATATACCTAATTCTATACGGGGATAGAATTGGTATGGGGAACCCTTAGAGCACTGGAGGAGACTCATCAATTCTTACTTCCCTGTTTCAGAGTGAACCACCATGTTCAAAACAGGTTTTGTGAAAAGGTGGAAGGTGATGGAGGGATGAATGTGTATGGTGCCCTTATAACTCCCCGAATAATTATAGGTACGATGCCTTTGCTTATTGTTATAGCTATTTAGGCATGACTCACATGCGGCACGACAACATTACCTATAAGTGAAGAGCAAGGGCGAGGTAAATACCAAATGCTATGATGAGACTAGGTCTCAAGGTGCAATGTAGATGTAAATGTTGTTGGTGCATGGTAGTCAAGTCCACGTCACTAGTTTAGCTTTGGTGGTGATGAAATCCACCTCAACTATGTGTAAAAACAAAATGATAAAGTGATTAAACGCAAGGTTCTTTCTAACTTGAAATAAATCACTGGTGGAAAATGATGGCGTACCTGGATGTGCTATTTTTTTGGTTTCAACAATTTTCTTTGAAAGGTGGTATTTTTGTGGGATTTTTTTTTTTTGTGTTTTTTTTTAACAATACTCCAAATGCAATCCTACTGAAAAAAATTAGTAGTTATCCTGTAAAAAAATGTTAGAAAAGTGATCGTGGCTATTTTTGATTTTCCAGATCGCTCGAAGGCACAGGAAAAGAGCATACACAACCAACGACCAAAAAAATATTAATAATATGATGAAGGAAAATAATGATTGAAATTCAATTGGAAAACAAAGCTAGAGGATCCTACAATGTAAGAAACTAAAAATTACGACCGTTTTTTTATTTTCCAGATCGCTCGAAGGCGTAAGAAAAGAGCATACGCGGATACAATTGGAATAGATTTTCTTTTTTTGAATTTTTTTTCCTTTTTTTATTTTAAATGTTAATAATTATTGCAATTAATCATGATTGCAAAATAACGATAATGATTATTTTCACAAAAAATAAAAACGACGAAAGAAGAGTGTGAAAATGTTACCTAGAAGTGTTGTCGTGGAAAATTGAAATGTAAGGCAAAAAAAAATAAAAATTGTTTAGTAGAGTCGGGTGGCCTCACGTTTCTGATTTCCAAGATCACTTTTAAAGTGCGAGGAAAGAGCATACATGTGAGGTTGTTACGTTAAAAAAACAAAATTTAAATTTTAAAAAAACACTTTTTTTTTTTTGTTAAAAAGACATGTGTTATAAGAAATGAAACCAAAATATTTTATAAGTCTAAATCAAAAATTATTTTTCCATTACATATATCTTTTCAATACCTTTCCGTTAAAAAAAAGGAAGTCATTCCAAGTTCGGGAAAAAAGTTATGGCTTCCGGAAGATGGGCTACTTCTGTAGACTCGAATGAAAATTTTGAATGTGAGAAAAATGCCCTAGGAGCTAGTTGTTTTTATTTTCTGACTTTTGTACTTCACCTGAGAAGCTAAAATTTTGACAGCAAGGTTAAAAAAGAACAATAAATAGAAATAAAGAGTTAGATCACAAAATGATTAACTAAAATGAAAGAAAATAAAAATGATTAACTTCCTACAAAGCAGTTATTTTAGCAAAAGTAAATAAATAAATACATTTTTCTGATTGGTTGTCTCATGACAGTAAGATGATAAGTTAATGACTAGTTCATTTGTTTTTACAGATTACGAGTGAATAGAAAAATCATAACTAGGAACTATTTGAAATGTAACCTCTGTGATGACCGTAGGAGTGAATATTTTCAAATCGTGATAGATGTCCATTTGCTAAACACCAAGCACCAGGAGATCAAAGACAGACGAGCGTCGTATAGTTTCATTATTGCTATAACTCGCATATACACCACAAGACATCACACAACAAAAACGCTTACCCATAGCGTGAAGGTTAACAAAATAAGACCATAAGGAATAAAAAAAAATAATAACGAACAATAATAAATAAAGAGCAAATAAAACCACTAATTGGGAAATTAATGGTAACAGATCAAAAGTAACCGGTGCGCCAAAAATGTAAGCTAAGAAAAATACACTACTAACAAGGAAGTAAAATACAAACAATATTACCTCCTCTTTAACGTTCCATGGAAAACCCGAGAATGGGCTAGGAAACTTGGATCGAGCCATGATTGTGTGATATGTAGGTGTTTTCTTCAAGACGGAGCAAGACCTTCTGCAACAACAATCATTTTACTTTGCACTGGATGAAAAAAGGATTATGAGACTATTTGGGCATTAGGATGAGGTAGAAGGATGTTATTTGCTCAAAGGATGCAAGAACTTAGATAGGCATTCAAGCTTATTCTCTATGTCTTTAGAGGGGAGGGGTAAGGTTGATTTATAATTTGGGAGTGATTAACTTAAAGTAATTTAAGTAATCATGGTTTGAAAATGTGGGCAAGATTAGGTGAGTGGGGACCACGAAGAATGGGTGAGGATTTGATTTTAGATTTTTAATTCATAAGTGGAGGATTTTAGGTGAGTGGGGACCACGAAGAGTGGGTGAGGATTTGAATTTGAATTTTTAATTCAATAGTAGAAAAACATGGAGAATAATGACATGTGGTGAGGATTGGGTTATTTTTGGATTTTGAAATGGATAATTAATCAAATTATATTTGATTAATTTGAAGTGTATTTTTGTGGGAAATGAGGAAGGGGAATTAATTGATTTAGGATAGATGTGAAATTAGGGTGTCTACAGCTTCTTGCTCTTCTTCTACTACAAACTCGACTCACCACCACCGGGTTCTTCAATCTTGACCCCTCTATTGGCTTGACCATCAAGGGATCTTTGTAAACCCAAATTTGGCAGCCCAAATCTTCATATTGTCATGTTATTTCTTTTTCTTTGGGCTCCTCTTCTTGTTATTCTTGACTAGATTCTTGAGTATCTTCCTAACATGGACTTGGGAAAGCAAGAGGAGTGGCAGGTTGGGGTTCAACTAACTTTGCAATTGTTTGTGGTGGGAGGGAGGTGGAACTTCTTGTTTGTTTGGAGGGGATGATTGTTTGGAAGGGAAAAGGATAGAAGAACTGAGATGAGGTGGAAGACTAGGGATGGAGAAATGAAATCAACACTTGGGGCAGCAAGTGAGGGGCTTGATTCTTGCCTCTACTGAAATGATAAAGATTGAGGGAGAGAAAATGAAAGATAGGAACTAGTGATTGACTTACCCATTGACAAGGTTGTCTTGACTCCAACTCATAAGCCCCGATCTCCTCACTCCATTGTGCAAGTTGGGACAGCATTCCAATCATGAATTTGGCTTCTCCTGAGCACTGTAGTGTCTTGGAAAAGGGCATTCCCATGGACAAGGTGCCCTGCAACCAATTCTAAAAGCCATCATTTGAGCTATTTCCCTTGATTGAACCATGCAACCTCCATTTTTTAATCTTCTCAAAGTATCAACATCTTCTCGCATAACTATCACCATTATATGCGCCCCCTTTTCCTTGACAAGCTTCATAGTCAAACTGGTTTTGACACTTCTCATATGGGTAAGCATAATGGTTCTGGATATGATCATAATGTTGATTTGGAGGAGTTGGGAAATGCATTGAAGGTGGATTACATTGCTGTAAGTGTGAGTTCCATGAAGGGAATGAAATCATGATTGCACAACCTCATAGAATGGGAGAAAATGAAAGACATGGAAGAAGAAAATGGATGAAATGAGTGGAAATGGATGGAAAATGTTTGCAACTTAGAGAATGGGTTTTTGACCAGATGGAGTCACCATATGTACTTGAAAGTGCCTCCAAAGGCTTAAATCTTCACCAAGAGCACATCAAACATGATGAAGTGAAGTGGTAAGGTGCTTTAGACCTGTCCCACCGGCATGCCAAAACTGTTAGTGCAAATCATAGCACCCCCAAATGAGTTATGGATCTTATTTTCTAAGGCAGACTCATTTGGTGTGATTACATAACATGGGACCATCTCTCAAGCTGTGGACTTGCGGACTTGAGATGGCCCTCCGGAGAAAGTCAACTTCTTCTTCCTAATCCTAATGCTAAACTACTCCTAATGCGAGAATGATGTCTAACTATACCTATCCTAACAATTCCAAGGAGACATGGAGAGAGAAAGTTCATAAAGAGGGAAATCCTACACTAACGAGGTGATAACACCAAGAAAAGGAAGTGCTCGTCACAATCTCACCTCCTGAAGTGGAGATAGGTGAGCAGAGAGAGGTGGAAAAGATGCACCACAGACCAGAGATATATTTCACACAGAACACCACTTCAAAACCCATTAAACATAGCTCCCAAGACCTACAACAAACATCAGAATATGCACAGTATACCCTACAATGACGAGAGGCGGAGAGATGATAAAATAAGCAAAGGATGGATAGATGCATCACAAAACAAAATTTATTGCTCCAAAAGTTCACACAATACATCATTAGTGGGCAAGAGGCAAGAGAATGCCATTACAGAGCCGTGAAAGGAGGTTCAGACTCCATTTTTGACCCTAGGGAAGAAAATAAGAGAGGAGGGCAGGGAAGAAGAATGAACAACCCTTTATAATAAATCTTGCCCCCGTATTTATAGATTTGATCGGAGAGAAGAAAGAGAGAGAGAAGCGGAAAAGTCAGGTTGAAACTCAACCACTGTTTTTTAATGCTTCTAATAAAATCTACCCCCAAATCTGTCTTTACTGCATCGATCCTTGGTTCGACACCTTGGAGGAAGAGGAAATGGAGAAACAAATCAAATCTGATCTGGTTGTTGAGACAAGAAGATCCTGCATTGAAATCCCAAAGACGTTTCCTCCATTTTTCTTCACCTAACCTCCTCAAAATTAAATTTTAGACATCCATGGCATGGGTGACGCTGAGATCTTTCCAACGGCATCATATTTGCAATATTTTGAGCCCTGAGTCAAAAGATATGCCCTTCAATTTTGTTTGGGTCCGTACATGAGGTTGGGAAAACAACTTGAAAAATGGGTCCCCTTTTGATAATGTGGGACACATGGCAGCCAGATTACGGAAAAATCAGGTTTGTGGGTTTAAAATTTATCTTTTCCCTTTTTCCGCGAGAATCTCAAAATCCAGAAAACTCCCACAGCCCCACTGCTTCGCTTGGACACGTGGCACCCTTTTGTTGGTTGGGGAGGTGCGCTCCAATCTTTTCCTTTGTGCCATTTTGTCAAAAGGAAAATTTTCACCTTTCCTCCTCCTCGCTTTGGTTTGACAAATTTCAAATGCCGAACATTTTCCTTTTCTCATTTGCGAGCTCGTCCTTCATATTTTCTCTATGTGCAAGGTTTGCCTGACCAAATTTTCCAGGGGCGAATTTGGGATAACATTACCCTCGCAAAAAGAAAATAAATGTTATTAGTTAAGGTGGTTAAGAAAAAAATGATATAAATGTCGTAAATATTTTGTTTACAAAAAGTGTTTTCGTAAAACATAAAATAAATAATAAAATTAATTAACAAAATTGTAGTTCAATGTTCCTATTTCATTTGAGTAAATAAATGATGAAAATTAAACGATAGACTATAAAATAATATAAGGGAAGTAATTGAGTCAAAAGATAGACTAAATTAATGAAATAATAGCTTATATAAAAGCTAAACTAATGAAGTGATATGACTTATAAAAGCTCAACTAATAAAATGATAGATATGAACTATCGTTTGTACATAATGAAACCTACAAGAATTAAAGCAAGGATGATATGACTATAAAAACAGGATGAAATGATATGACTATAAAAGCTAAACTAACAAAATGACATGACTATAAAAGCCCAACTAATGAAATGATAGATTCGTAAAACCTACCTAGAGGATGAATGGATTAAAATTGGTCATGTGAGGAGGGAAAAGGCGTCGATGGGTCATAATGCACATGGACATGGATTTTCACATGTACGATGACATAATGAGAATCACAAGAAATATATAATTGGCTATGGTGCTACGAACACTTTATAAATGTATGGTAAAGAATTTAAAGCGATTGCTTTATAAAGAGAATGTACAGGCACTAAATTACACTTCAATACTAAAAAAATTGTTTATAAAAGGTGTTGTTTATAAATGTGTTCTAAAGAATTGGAAGCCAATTACTATAAAGAAACTCTACATGATCACTACTCTCACGAGTTTGTGTGAATCACATATCGAATCTTGTAGATGGCGGATCATTTTAATATAATGGTAAATCAACTCAATCTCACCTTTAGGAAAAGAAAAGTCAAAGGTCGAATATGGAAGGATGGGTAGATTGAAAATGGTTGGTCGTGGCTCTTCACATGTTTGGTGACATAGTGAGAATTAAGGAATATATAATTGGCTATGACACTACACGCACTATTTAAAAACGTGGTGAAAAGGATTGGTAAGCCAATTGTTAAAAAAAAGACTTCACAATCACGACCCACAAAGCTTGCGTGAATTTGATACTGGGAGGCACTTGGGATTCGGCTTGAAATGTAGCTTGAGTGGTGCCTTTTCTTGTTTAAATGTGTTCTAAATAATTGTAAGCCAATAGCTATAAAGAGACCCATGATCCACTACCCCTAAAGCTTGCATGAATTTGAAACTAAGTTGAAACAGTTGGAAGCATCACGCATCGAAATCTTGTGAGTATGCATGGATATTCACCTTCCCTACATGGATATTACGAGGTAGTAAAAAATGGCGAAGCAGTATCCGGGCCAATTGTAGTCCGTAAGTAAAACAATGGAGTGGAGAGATCCGCCTAAGGTTAAAATGGAGTTGTGTGGTTGTAATGAACCATTACACCAAAACCTCGAGGCATTAGTGAAATCCACACATGAGTCATAAATCCCACCATGCTTCCATAGATCCCGATTTGGGGTGGGTTTGCACCCGCACTCCCATACGTACGAGCCCTACTTCACCAACGTTTAAGCGCCCCACGGGCCCCTAGCTACACGGCATAACCAACCGAGTGGGATTCAAACACGAGCGGTTGCTCTGATACCAAATGTAATGAACCACACCAAAAATTTGAGGCATTAGTGAAATCCACACATGAGGATCATACAATGATGGTTTCTTGTTAGCCTTCGTCTAACTAGCAATTATGTGTAAAGCCAATGGTTTTAAGTGAAGGAGCTACTTGGAGGGTGGTTGAGGTAGTTGGTTGGGATGGTTTTTCCATTTTTAACAGTGGAACAGAATGATGGTTCATGAGGAAGAAGGAGAAGAAATCATTATCTGGGTTTTTCAAAGATGCATCCGTATTCTCCGCTTTACAATGATAACCGCAGTGGAACAATTTACATTATGAATCCCTTAACAATGCGGTCCACCAACTTCACGATCCATTTCTCAACGCTTTTCCGTAGGTTATTGTTTTTGGCGAATTGATGGTTTGGAAATCCGATGATATTTTGATATACACATCTGCACAAAGATCGTGGGAAATTAAGCCAAGAAGAGAGATGATGAGGAGAATACTTTCGATGGAAGTATTTCATATGGGACGTGGTATCACTATGAAACGGAGTTGAATAAAACAATTTATTGTTTCTCATTTTACGAATTTGTAGCTCAAGTTGGCTCTGATCGATTGATACCGTTAAACCAGGGAAGGGTTTGGTGAGGAAGTGCCCAAGTCTGCTAGAGAAGGGATTTGGGAGTTGGGTAGCACGGAGGAGTGAACTCAAGTTGTGTAGACCGTAGTGGCTCGGCGTTGAGAGTTGGATGGGGAGGGGAGCAAGTGGTTCGGTGGGTAGATAGGTAGGGTTAGGAGATGGGTTGGAGGTGAGAGCTCGGTGGAGGAGTTGTGTAGAGAGAAAAGGGCTAGGACATAGGTTAGGCGAGGGTAAGCCGGGATATGTCAAGGCTGGAGGGTGAGCCGAATGGCTCTGGTCCGAGGTGAGGGTGGGGTTGTGAGGTCGGCGGAAAGGGGAGTGAGTTAGTGAGGAAATAGATCATCCAAGTTGGCCGAGCTAAGGGAATTAGGGGATAGGTGGGGTGGGTAGTTTAGTTTAAATAAAATATATATATACTATTATGTTTTAAGTAAATAAATATAGAATATTATGTTTAAATAAATAAATAAAACTCTTATGTTTAAAAAAAAGAAGATCTACATACGCTTAGAAAGGAAGATCTAAATGAAGATATATACATATTTTTTTGGGTCAATGCAAAGGTACTTGAAAAGTAAGATATACATTTATTGTATGACTAAGATCGAAAACAAAAGCCACGCGATAAGATTAATTTCTAGATTTGTGTCCCATGCGAGTAGAACCCAAAGTATGAATTGTTGTTTTATTTGATTATTATGATGTATTTAATAATAAAAATAAACTTGATACTAACTATGAACAACTAAATACCAAGCCGGTTGAAAACGGGAAGAACACTTACCTCCACGACGATACAAACCAGTGAATGCAAGAAGCACACCACACTGACAAAGATAACACTAAACCCTACAAATAAGTGAATCAAAAAATGAAATGTTTGCAAAGATATCTAAATGAGGGAGTTATGAAACCGGACAATCGTTCCACTTATGACATTGGCACATGATGAGTAAAGCAACAAAAAAATGACCAAATCTTGGGTCTTGTCCCAACGGGCGTGCTAGAAATGTTGTACAAGAAACCTTGTTCTCGTGTGGGTGAGTGCGCCCGATCTCAAAGCCACTAGAACCTCAAGTATGGAGGGCTTAAGGTGCCTCGGATGTGGATGTAGATCTATGGGTGCCAAGAATATAGATATGTGATAACGCTCTACAAAAACTCAAACAAATGTGATTAGACAATGTTAGTTCCAAGAAGCTGTAAAATTCCTTGGAGGGTGTCAACCCCTGTGTCTAGAAAGATGGTAATAAAATATGAACAATAGATAACATGCGTAAGAAAAGAAATACAAAATTCCAAGTAAATGGAATGATGAGGGAACTTAGCTGGTGCTCTGATATGGAGATGAAATGGGCATCAAGATGGAAAGATGATGAAAATGTCAAAGCTTCCCCAACAATGTCAAAGCTTTCTCCAACACTCCTCACCTCTAACTTCTAACAATGGCAAAGGTTTTCCTTGACCTCAAACTTGCAAAACGTATTTCAGAATTTTCTTATCATTATCCAACTTTCGATCTTTGACACATGTTTCTGAATTTTGTTCTTATCCGAAAGAGGGGGGGAAAGACCTATATTTATAGCTTGGAGATGGTTTAAGTTATGGGTCGATGGGTAACCGAGGTTGGATAAAGTAACCCTGATTTAGGGACATGATTTGAGTTATGATGGATTTGATTTGACTGAGGGGCTCATGATTTGAATTATTAGGTAAAAAGAAAGGATGTGATATTAAGTGGGGAACATGATTGAAAAGGTGTAATAGTGTTATCCCGTAAAATTATTTTAGGGCAATTTATACGAGTAACCATACCAAAGTTTGTCTTGGTCCCTCGTCAGGGACCCCTCTGCGTTCGGAATGTTACAAAATCCCTTTCCGGGAAATCTAGTTCTCCAAACTTATCCATTTTGGTCCCTTTTTGTTGGGCGCACCTTTTATCACAGTGTAGCACGGGGTAAATCTGCGCCCTTCATTTCCTTTGATCGCACGGTTGACGTGTCGACACATGAATTGTTGTGCCTTCCCGTGATGCGCCTTTCTTGCGTGCGCTAAGGCACATGCACCTTCATGTTAACAACTCAATTGTTGCGCCGTGTTTTGGTGTGCCAAAGGTGCAAGAAATGAAGTGTTGATAATCTTAAATTTTCACCCAAGGCGCAAGTGTTTCCGTGTTGACACGCGCTTATCCACGCCAAAGGGCGAAAGTTTTATGTGTCGACACGTGTTTTGGTGTGCCTCTTGAAAAATTAGTTGGTGCATTAATTACACCTTTGCTTATATATAGGCGCACTGCCCTGTCACTTTCACAATTCAAAACACGTGATAACTTTATTCCTCTCGCACTGTCAAGACGCCCGAGAACCTCCTCGTATCGCGCTAAAAGTGGACCCTGCTTCCAAGTCTCTCATTCTATATATTCTGGGTAGGTGGTTCTTACTCCTCTTATGTTTTGTTTTGATTGTTTGTGTGGTAGGATACAATGGATCTGTGAAACCATGAACCCCCTCCCCTGTTGTTCTTGCAATCTTTCTCCCCAAGTTGTTTTCCTCCTCTTTCCAGATCTGCCAAGAGGGCTCTGCCCCAAAAAAAAAAAAAAATCCAAACCTCTTTGCTTTGCCCCCTTCACCGCTTGAATCAATGTGGAGTTAAGCCTAAAGGATCATGAATCTGTCAGAGAGAAGGAAAACTTGAAAAAATTGTTTCCAAGCCGTTTTTCCCCTCGCAATCGTCACCCTTGCAAATAGAAACACAGTCATGCCTATGGTGCACCAACATTGATTGCAACACATAAGCTCCCTGCGCCATGTGTAAACCAAGTAAATCCTAAACCTGGCGCAGTCCCCGCTTACCACAACAATATGTCATGCAAGCTTTCCCTGTGCCGCGCCAAAGTCCCCTTCTGCGCGCCTAAAGTTGGTGCTACACGCAATAAACCTGTGCCCTTTGGCGCACCAAACTTCCATGTTGCATGACAAATACTTGCGCCATAGGCACACCCTGCCCCCATGCAACACCAACATTACTTGCACCAAGTATAAAACTGCATAAACGGCGCAGGTGCATCCCCGCTTACAATAACAAATAATGTCATATGCAAAATCCTTGCGCCTCGCGCCTTTTCGGCACTAATTTGTTCCTCACCGAACACTCCGATTCAATGCACCATTCTAATAGATTTGGAAAACATCAGAAACAGTGTTCCCGTGCCCCGAGGCCTTAAAATTGCTAACTCCTCATTCTATTATGTATTGCTTTAATGGAAGATCTCCATACCTAATATGGCTCTTTTTCAGGCGTTGGACTTCTCTTCTTCTCTTTTCGCAGATCAGCAACCGAACTCTGCATCCATATATGTCTACATCAAGCAAGAAGCCAACCAAGTCAAAGGGTAAGGCTAAGCTTACGTAAAAAGAGATGAAGTATAAATACCATAGGGTCGGGATGCCCGAGTCCCGTGAAGAATGTGACTGGACATAAGAGACTCGAACTTGGTCACATTGACATGGAGGATTTCTAGGCCGTAAACCAGGGAGAGTCACAGAAGTCCTTGGATGGACAAGTTGGTGGGCGATGGATCGCATTTTGCTGGGGATCCCCTCACAAGGTTCACTGGTAAATAATGAATTTATGATGGTAGTGGCCATTTACAACAATAAAGACACAAGGTGTGTCGAAAATGAAAAGGGTGAGGTCATAATTAACCTCACCGCCTGCTAAGACTTCAAATCATGCTAGGCATCCCTCACCACCAACACTTTGGGTGGCCGTAAGCCGAGGATCGCACTCAAGGCATGGGAGGACAACGAAGACAAGTGCATGCAAAAATGATGAACGAAGTATACTTCAAAAACAAAAAGGTAATAACCGGATGGCCATAGGTTATTCACCGCAGTTGACTTCTCCGAGGAATCGAGCACACCATCACATTCCTTAGAGAGTTTTTGGTCTTTCCGACGCCCATTACTTTCTACAAATGGATGCTCAGTACCTTGAAACTATGAACAAGAATGTGCCAGATCAACGCTTTGAGTGGGCAGAGATCATAAGCAGCACCATATCCGAGTAGCTCCAACAACTCACCACAACGGGGAGATTCTACATGAACTCCTACGTAGTCTCACGCTACATGAATCTGGAGAGGGATTATCCTAAGACCGAGCCGATGCGAGGTTGGCCCTGGTAAAAATATATGAATACTACCCAGAGTGAAGGCGAGAACAAAGATCACGCAGCTTTACTAAAATCAACGATGCCTTTTTCTATGGCATCATCTACCTATTGAGGCCCAACATGACTCACGGTCGAACGACCAAGAGCATTTTCACAGCAACAGAGAAGTGGGGGGCCTTATTTACACAATTTCCCACCTTCACCTATCTCAGGGCAGCTAACTTCCTGGGTGAGCCCACTAAATTGCCAAGGTACGCTGGCCCTAAGCTGGTCCTGTTGGAGCTATCCAGACAGCTCGTGACATACCATGAGAAGTTCCTGAAGAGAAAGAAGGGTGAAACTCCTTTCCCCTTGCAAGTAGGTGATAATCATGCATCTCTCACCAAATCCTTTGGAAATGGTTGCGAGAGCTATAACTCGCAATCAAGCACAACTTCCCGTGATGCCCACTTTTGATCTAAGGAATTACCTTCCCAATTCAAAACTTGATCCAATCCATATTCCACAGTATCGAGGACATCTATATCGACTGTACCATGAGGTCGAACTTAGGGGCCAGGAAGGACCACTCCCGCTTGGCTTTAGCAGAGATTATTCAATACAAAGGTGTGGCCATTGTTCCAAAGGGTTATCAAACCGCCGATCAAGAAGTTGATCGTGTATATCCGGGATACGAGATGGGGACAATTGGATTTTTGCCGTGATCGACAAAACAAAATCACCCTGCACTATCAAGAGAGGGTCAAGGAGACGTCATGAGGAGACATAAAGATCAAAGCAGAATGAATGGCCTTATCTACCTCAGTAGATTTCACTACATCCCCATTGGCAACACACCACTGCCGTGCCAAAGCATCTGCACAAAGGTCAAAGTCAAGGATAAAGAGGGAAAATCAAGCTCCAAGCTTTACGAAGGAGCTCAAAGCCCTCCTTCCGCCGCATGAGAATAGGTTGTAAGTCTAGTATCCCTGCAGTGAGAAAGAAGCGGTGGAAGATGTTTCGACGGGCACATCCACTCAGTGGTGTCACCACTACTACAACCACCGAGGTCCCTTCTATCCCTTCTCTCTCTCCTCCTTCTCCCCCTCGCATGACCCAAGTGACCATTCCTTCGCCGTGTCCTCTCCCCATCTTCTACTATTCCCCCTCCTCGTCATCCATCTTTTCTTCTCCTCGCGGAGCTTTCCCCCACCATTTCTTCTCTCATCTCTCACCTCCCTTCCATTCCCATTTCTACCTCCCCGCAATATCCCTTCCTCCCGTGAGCACTTTCTCGCCTCCCTCTCAATGCCGCCACCAAGTGTCTCTACCCATTTCCCCTCATCCACTTTTATGCCCCTCTTCTACCACCGGTCTCGCTCCCTTAAGTCTAGCATGGATCTCACCGCATCCGAGCCAACAAAAGAGAAAAGTCCCTATCACACCGATGGACTTCTCCATCATCCTAAAGCAAAAGGGGCTAAGAAGCAAAATCCTATAACCCACTTTTCTCGGAGCGCATCGGGGAAAGAGTAATGGAGATTACATATCCCAATCCTTCAAAGGGTAAAAAGATCTATCTCCAAAAATATACAAAGGACCCAAGTCACAATGGGAATGTCTTCGTAAAGTCTTCAAGGGAGGCCATATATGCGGTGGATGCCCTTTGCAGAAGAAACTTCAAGAAAGCAAAGGAGGAGAAGAGGTTACTTAAAAGAACAAAACAAACATCTTCTCCACACCCCGCAGAAAATGGGCAAAGGTGGACGGACTCCCACAACCGCCACTTCGAAACTCATGAGGTCTTAAGTCGTGACAAAATAAATGAGTACGCCAAAATTGGTGAACAAGGCATGACATTTTCTGCTGGAGGGATCAAATCCTCAAAGACAACGAGGAGGTAATAGTCAAGTTCACCGAATTATATCGTAATATCAGATCGGGCGAACAAAGATCTCAAGTGAAATTACAGACCTATCTCCAAGCGGAGTTGACCATGCAAGGCCGCAACACGAAACATTCCAGAAAATGCTCGATTTGTCAATACCGACGATCTAGTGAAATTTGGTGTTTTTCGGTACCCCAGGTACCCAAAGAAGATCCTCGCCGCATTGGATTACCGGGTCGACTGTGATGGAGTTCGTTATGGAAAAGATTGATAAAGTTAAGGAGGAAGCCTTGATGTAATGCATCAAATGGATCAAATTGGTCCGAGGATGTCTCCGTGCTTGCTTTCTCCTTCTTTCACCTCGAGGAAGGCAGATGAAAACTATCTCGAATCTTCAAAGAGATTGCCTCGCAAGGGTTAGGGCCAAGCCACTGACACCGAATGCATCAACAACCTTCCGGCTTGACGTGATTTTGTGGGGTTTCATGGAGGCAGAAATGAATATTTCAAACTCCCCCGAAAACTCGAGATGAGCGAGAGACTGTGAGGTCATCGGTGATCATACAAAGGGTCCCGCCCAAGATCAACTTCAACCCATGATCAAGAAATTCATGTAATATCGACTCGGTTCCACATCACTTCTCCCGAACAAATGCAAAAGCAAAGATACCCCCTTCCATCTGCGAGACGATGATGAATAGCTCCCTTCTTCTTGACTTACTTTTGGTAAATATCTAAGAACATGTTGTAGTACAAATGATGACCTCATCCATGTCAAGCACCATGGGATGTCATTATCCACCAAGTTGTCCAAAGTCAACATTGACTTTTAGATATTTTGTAGATATTTCAGTAATTAGTTGTTGGTTGCCTTTTTCCTTCTCTCTCTCCTTCTTCTATATATATACTTGATACTTGTCGTATTCCGTAGTGGATACTTTTTAGATGAAAAATAGAAGTAAGAAGAAAAGACTTTGAGATTTTTGTAATGTAAAGAGAATATTAATACAAATATTAAGACTTTGTGCTAAATATGTGTGTTATGAGCATTTAATATTTCTTATGTCAGATTTATGCGTTTATTTTGTTGAATCTATCTCTACTTTTTTGTCATTTATTCACCAAGATTGCTTTGTTTATATGCTAGTAAGTTCGGTTTTTACTACTAGCCCAAACATAGACCCTCCGACCTTTCTCGCTTTGGAATTCATTTCTTTTCTCCCTTCAGATCTCTTCTATCTCCCCACCTCGTTTCTTTCCCTTCTTCTCACAGGGGGAAATACCTCTATCGGGATGAGATCCCAACCCCCGGCGCGTAATAATGTGAGACTTGCAGACTCGCATGCATTCCCGCCGGTAGAATAGCAATAAACCAATTTCGCTTGCTTTGACTCAAAGAGGGGCTATGCCCCGCACACTGCGATTTAATTATTATCCATAGATCTGTCCACCTCGATGTGATTTTTGGACCAACAAATAGTGAATCCCATGTGGATTATTTTACACTATTATATTTATGAGTGAGATGTCGATTGTGAATGTTTTTGGGGTATATAATTTTGGGGTATTGATTATTTGATGAGATAATAAATGTGAGAAAATAGATTTGATTTGATTGAAGCGGGGTTCATGATTTTGATGAGTCGATGTAATAATGGATTTGATGTGGATGGGTGGGGTTCATCAAAGTAGTAAACAAGGGTGGAAGCCCGATACTTTTATTAATGTTCAATCAAATCTTATACAGAATGAATGACTACAATATTTACAGATATTGCACAGTCATGGAAAAACAAATAAATAAGTTGCACATGTGCAACCGTGAATTAATACAAACAAATATATTGTTTCAACTATGTAACAGATAATCCTACGATAATATAATATGACAAATATGGTTTAAAAACCATATAACAATAATTAAACAAATAATAATTACCTAATACAATGCACAATTACTATTTTACCTAACATTCCCCCTTAATTTTTCATTGCCTCAAGGGATGAGGAGAGGAACTCTTTGAACAACTCAAATTTTTCATGTGCAAGTGACTTTGTGAAGATGTCTTCTCATTGTTCAGTTGTTGGATAAAACTGAATTCGTATATTGTGTTTCAAGACATGCTCGCATATGAAATGTACATGTAATTCAATATGCTTAGTTCTTTCATGAAAAAATAGATTGCGAAAATTTTGAGAACACCTTCATTGTCACATAAAAGGTGGTTTGTTTGTCCTATGGTGTTCCAAGTCCTTCAAGTATGTGATATAGCCATATTGCTTCACTGTATAACTTCTCCGTAAAATGATATTCGGTTTATGTATAAGAGTGAGAAACAAAGTGTTGTTTTTTCTTCTCCATGATATTGGTCCAGATCCCATAAAGAACACAAACCCTAAGTGGATTTTCTATCATCAATGTTTCTGCATGATCTCGAATCCGAATATCCAGAAGTGAAGAAAATTTATCGTTCTTCTCAGTATTCTAGACCAAGATCCACCGTGCCTCGATATATCTCAGATTCACCTTTATGCTTCCTTCCAATGAAAAAAATTTGGGTTCCTACATGAACCTCAATAGATAGCTCACTGTAAAGCTGATTTTTGGTCTAGTGTAGGTCAGGTAAATGAGACTCCCAATCAACTACCGATATAGAGTTGCATTTACCACAGAGATGGATCTCGAACAAGATAACTGTAATTTTTTCTCCATAGGTGTAGCAATAGGTGTGCAATCCATCATCTTGAATTTCTCAAGCGATGTCTTGGTATACTTCATCTAAGAAACAAATATGTGATTCTCATTTTTCCATACTTCTAATCCAAGAAAATAGTGTACCAGCCCGAGATCTATCATGTCAAATGATCAATTAAGATATTTCTTCATTGCATCGATCATCCTCACTGAACTACCAGTGATGACTAGATTTTTGACATAGACAACAACAATCACAGTCTCCCCCCTTAGTTTTTGAAGTAGAGATTGGGATCATATGGATTTATGACAAATCCATCTTGTATGAGACACTCATCAATTTTTATGTACCAAGCCCAGGGTGCTTTTTTAAGGCCATAAAAATATTTTCTCGAGTCCGCATACCTTCACTTCTTGACTAGGTGCAACATATCCCTTAGGTTGAGTCATGTCGACTTCCTCTTGTAAATATCCATTTAGAAATGAACTTTTTACATCCATTTGATGGACTTTCCAACCAAACTATACAGCTAGAGAAAATATCATTTGGATCTTAGTTATGCGAGAAAATATCTCCTCATAGTCAATGCCTTCTTTTTGTGTGTACCCCTTTGCTACTAGTCTCATTTTGTACTTTTCTATGGTCCCATATGCTTTGTACTTTGTTTTGAATTTTCATCTGCATCCAATGGGTTTCTTCCCTAGTAGAAGATCAAAATGTTGTCGAGTGTTATTTTTCATCACCGAGTTATACATAACATCCATGGCATTTTTCCAAGCTTGTGACTCGTAGGGCTTCTTGACCGTAGAGGGCTCATCAAATTAATAACTCTACTCATCAAAGCAAAATTTACTTCTTCTTGTGTTTTACTACAAGTCCTTAGTCCAAAGGTAGATGTATTTGGTGGAACATCCAATCTCGCATCTCGTAAGCATACTAGTATACCACTTGGGCATACGTTGAACTACTCCCATGGGTCATGGTTCTATCTAATCATAACCATCATCCCCATCATCACTTACATCACCTGTGGGAACATCACTTCTAGGTTTTACAACAAGTGAAAATCTACATCATGTGAGTCCGGAGGAGGAGGAGTCTCAGTGCTTCCTTATTCTAAAACAACTCAATGTCTCTATGGTGTAGACTTTCCTAGTCTTCACATCCATCAATTTGTACCCAAGATTTTCTTCATTGTACCCAATGAAGATGAGTTTTTGTGACTTCATATACAATTTATTTTTTTCTTCTTGGGTATGTGCATAATTTCTTTGCACCCAAATACTTTAAGGTGTGCAATGATTGCTTCCTTTTACCATGCTTCTTGTGGCATTACTCCGTAAGAGTAACTGTGGGCACTTTGTTCAATAAATAAATTTTTTTTTTGTTTCTTCATAATGACTGTCCTCACTTGTCCGTAATCACCGATCATGCATCACACCATTTCCATTATAGTACGATTTCTTCTCTCAACAACATCATTCTACTACAAAGTGTGTGGAGGAGGCATTTACCAATGAATTTCATAAGCTTGTAGAGGTAGGATTTGAACTCATTACTGGTGAATTCCCCCCCTCGATCTGAGTGGAAAGTTATGTTGTGATGACCACTCTCATTCTCAAAAGCCACTTTGAACTTCTTGAAGTTTTCAAAATCTTCACTTTTCTTACGAAGACAATATATCCACATTTTTCTTGAGTAGTCATCAACACAAATAATGAAGTATTAGAATCCATAATGACTTGGTTTCATTAATCCGCAAAGATCAAAATGAACCCGATCAAGACTTCCATGAGCTCGATAAGTACTCTTTCGGAATGAAGCTCGTGTTGTTTTCTTCTAGCAAAGTGAGGACACTTATTTGTATCCTTCTAAAGAGATGGTAATCCTTTTACCATATTGTGCCGACGAAGTGTTTCGAGAAAATTGAAACCGATATGACCAAGTCTCTAATGCCACAACTATGCAGAGGTAGAGTTCTTAGCCACAAGTGCATGATCATCTCTATGGAAAAAATCAAGTTGGAACATGTGTCCCACATTGATGCTTTTTGCAACTATTTTCGCACCTCGTGATTTGTCTCGAATTAAACACATTTTCTTGCCATAATGACTATCAAAGTCAATTTTCAAGTTGTGATCTAAGAGTTGAATGATTGATAGAAATTCTTTTCACCTGTGGACATATAATACATTTGATAATCTACATTTGCGTGAACCAAGGGGTAGAGAAATGTTCCCAATCCCATGAACTATGTATGAAGAATCATCACCTAAAGAAACATGGTTTTTCTCAAGGTGTGTCCTCATTGAATTAAACCAATCTCTGTGGCCATGGTCATGTGTCGAGTGGATCCCGAATCAACATACCATACATCATTAGATTACGTGGAGGGTTCACTTGATCTATCGAATGTACAAGTAGTCTTCAATATATGAATGTTCTTCTCTGCTCAACAATATTTACTTGTTGATGGGGTTTTCTTTCCTGCTTCCCTTTTCTCCTAGATTGTAGTTAGAATGTCCCTTGTGAGATTGTTGGTGTTGAGGTCCAAAATTACTTGATGAACCTTTCTTGTAGGTATTAAACACAATATTTTAACTCATGTCCTCTTTTGCGAGATAGAACATTATTCCCCTTGCTGATTCTCCGATGTTGGGAATTTTGATAGGAATTAGGTTTTCCTTTTCCTTTCCTTTTCCTTTCCATTTCGATGAGAATATAATTCATGCTCCTCTTCATCATCTTTGTTATACATAGTTTCGATGTTCACACTAGATTCACTAACTTGTCAAACCGACTCATCTGATACATGCAAAGTTGAGTTGTCACAAAAATGCGATGAAGGAGGGAGTGCTCTCGAAAATGGGAACGAGAGCTTCATCTGTAACCTCCTCTCCTAGGGCTAGAAGTGAAGCCCTTAATTCTCGTAACTCTTCTTTAAAAAGATTTTATTTTATCATTTTGTTTGAACTTCAAAGGTGTGTGTAACTAAATCTGCAAATTCAAGATGACATTCTTTTTCTTGGCCTCGTACACTGTGATCAAATTATCCCACACTTTGGATGATTTGGCATCACGAATGTGGGGTTGCACGTCATCGACACCGATAACAAGATTATCAACTTGGACCTTCTCATTCGATCTATCAAACTATATTTGTTGTGTTATATCGCCTGCTTGATCTTGTGACACTACCATTCAAAACAATCCAAATCTCTTGAAACTAAAGTTATGTCTTGATTTTTATATTCTATGTTGCATAATTATTTCCTCTAGAATTTTTGAATCTAGAAGAAAGAATATGGGGCGTTGGTGCCAATTTTGCAGAATCAACTAACAAAGGGTAAGGCTCTTATCACTCCAGGTATACGGTCTCCCAATATATTTACCATCAATCCGATATACCAAACCTTTCTATATACACTGCCCTTCGATATACCTATCAAGACATGGAAGAAGCTCATCCTTTCTATATACCCAAAGAAGAATACGTGAAAGAGGCATTAACGCATATGAAATAATCGATATGTGGTACCAAGACAATATTGAAAACTGGGTCTCGTGTGATTATTGAAACCGGTTCAAAGAAATATCCTCATACAAGCACGTAACTTTTCTATATACTCGAGATAATTTCTTAGTTCAGATTTAAGTCGAGCAATCATTCACAGATGGATGGGAGGGCTCAAAGTGTGTGTATTGTGTCCTTATTACTCCTCATCGTAGATTTAAAGGGTTGATGCCTTAGATTTATGTTTTTACAACTATATTAGGCATTAAGTGCAGTAGTAGTCCCAACGACTTTACCCGTAAGTGCTTCCCAGAGGCATTGTTTATACCGAACGCTACGAAAGAGATCCGAAGATCTTATGAGTGATACAAAACTATATTTCTTCTGATTTTGATTACAAAACTCTGCCAGTTTTTAAGAAGTTACAATGGTTTGTAGTTGATTATGGAAACCTAAAAATTAGTACAATACACTAAAATATATAATTACATCCAAAATTCTGAAAAAATTGAATGATAGGAAAATATTTTTTGTTTTCATGGGGCCCTATTGGCCTCCAAAGATTAATACGTCTCTCTGAGTGAAAAAAACCCCAAAAAAATGGCTAAAAATGCATTTTTCAAGTACCCCTCCTTTGGCAAAAAAATACTCAGAATAAAAAAATATACTATGTGGGAGAAAAAAAATTGACCCTTTTTAAGGGTTTTTGTCACTAAATTTAGTGGCTGGTTTAGAGTGCTTCTAAAGTTGGCATTTCTGCCAAAAATGCCACAATATCAATTTTTATAAAAACAAATAAATGTGGTGGGGGTCGAATTCCTCACCTCTTACTCCCAAATTGTTCCACCTAACCAACTCGGTGCTCTTAGCGCTTGTGCAAAGAATTGAACAAATTTATATTTAAAGAAGACCAAAGTCGACTAACCTATTAATAGTGATGTGGCTGAGAGGAAGGAGTCCGCTTGGCTACGAGATTTGGTGAGGGAAGTTTTTAGGTCTTGCTGCATGAAATGAGGATATGAGTGTGCTTATCTATTTTTTCACCTTATTGTTTTGTGTTCGTTGTTTTGTTTTATTCCTTTACCTTTTTTGTAAATGGCTGCTGCTTTTTTATATGCCTTCACCGTTGAAATATTTACGCCATTTGTTATTTTGTGCAGGATTCATTTTCTGCACCATTTGCAGTGTTTGCATGCAGACAGGTGCAGGGTCACCGATTGGGATGAGGGGATCAACCTTGCATATTTAGCTCGGTTTTGGATGTCGAGACTATATCACCAAACAAAGCAAAACAGAGGTCACCCTCAATGCAATGTTTGGCTCAAAAACTCACTCAAAGCTCGTCTGTGTAGGGATCATTGTTTAGAAGTCATTTTCACCGTATTTGATTTGTGTTCATCATTTTTGTTGGTGTAGGTTCGATGGGCCTTTGCAATCTTCGGGAAGAGCTTGGTCGGGGATGACAAAGATAGCTCTTTATAATGCAAACAAAGTTTGATCCAAAGGTTTTATGGCTTAGTCTAATATAATATAGCTCAGTCAATTGGTGGAGACCCCAAATCGATCAGGATGGAGTGTAAACAACTCGCCTTTTGGCTCGACTCAAGGAGGGGGATGGTACCCGACCTTATTTGAATAGAATTAACCAACTCGGTTTGAGCTCGGTGCGGAGCTCTCTAAGGTAGGATGCACAAAGGTCCTTCAGCTATAGCAGAGATCTCCCAATTTAACACAGTCCCCTCCAATTACAGAAGTAACCAAATATACCTCTAAATATAGAGGGAAACCCCCTAATGGAGAATATATATATATTTTTTTTTGAATTTGATTAACTTCCAGATAGGAGTAAATTTTCCCGGTGTAGGGGGCACCAAGGCAAAAAACATTTGCCTTACAAACACCTAGAGAATAACAGGAGGTTATGGGGATGCAAGGCATTCTAGGAAGTCGCTTTGGAGGCAACACATGCTCTCCTGGAATGCAAAATGTTCTCCAAAAAAATTCTTCCTTCTACAACCTCTCTCCAACATTCTCTGTGCTCACAGGTCTAGATCAACTAGCTCTGGTACCAAATGAAAGTAGCAAACAGGGGCGGAAGCTTGATACTTTTATTAATGTTCAATCAAATCATATATAGAATGAATGACTGTGAATATTTATAGATATTGCACAGTCAAGTACAAACAAATAAATAAGTTGCACATGTACAACCATGAATTAATACAAACAAATATATTGTTTCAACTATTTAAAAAATAATCCTATGACAATATAATATGACAAATATGGTTTAAAACCATATAACAATAATTAAACAAATAATAATTACCTAATACAATGCATAATTACTATTTTACCTAACATTTTATTTTGGATCATTCGATTAGTATGTGAGGTGATGTTATTTAGATTAATAATATTAATTATGAAAAGGGCTTACATGGAATCCATTAATGTATAATGATGATTAATGATCAAGGGGATTAATTAATTACTTAAAGGTAATTGTGTTTTGGATGGGAATGAGATTTAGTTTAGGGGAAAAGGGAATCAAGAGGGTAAGTGTAATGAAGGAGAGTGAATCCGGGGTGAAGGAGAGGAGCTACACCAAAAAGTGGTGTCTACAAAAACAAACATCCAAACAACTCTAATTTATATCATGGTTCCTTCAATAAATATGCAACAATTATACACCAAAGCTAGATGAATACAAGGATTGTTTTTAGTCACCTAAGGAAGTGCCTATGCACTTTCGAATAAATCATATTATTGATTTGTTCACATTATTACCTCTTATTAATTCATCTTCATAAGAATGGATCATTTTTTGAGAAGAGATCAATGGTAGATTCCCAAACTATTAGATAAATAACACATAATGCTCAAATATTCACATTATCGTATCCAGATCCGTTATGTTTTCACTAATGAAGGATGACACATGGAGGTTGTGCATCAATTATAGATCTCTCAACAATATCACAATGAAGAACTAATATCTTCTTACAATGACTAGGGATCTTTTGGATCAAATCTATGGTGATAATTTCATCACCAAAATTGATATTAAGTTTGATATCATTAGATTCATGTCAAACCTACAACATATGTAAGTTATCCTTAAAAACCATGGAAGGTTCGTTTGAGTGGTTGATTATTCCCTTTGGTTTAAATAACACACATGTGACATTCATCCAAGTGATGAATGACATCCTCTGGCCACTCAAAGGTCTCCTTGATGACATCCTAATCTTCAACAACACATGGGAAGAATACTCACTTTTCGGTAGTGGAAGCTATATGTTAACATGGATAAATGTTCAATTTCTATGTGAGATAAAATATATGTGGTACATAGTAAATGCACAAGGCATGTCATACATAGTTTTTTTTGTCATGTAGAATTTCATACATCAAAAAATATCATAAAGCTTCAAATATTCTTGGGATTAGCAAATTTATATGAGGTTTGTCTTAGTTTTCTCACATAACTTAGCCTTTGAATCAATTTACAAAAATGGCCCCAAAGTAACATTCATTTGGCCATCCACACAATAAAAAACATAAAAAAACTTGGAATAGTTATTTTGTTTTTACTACTTTAATCATGTTATCTAACATCAGGCATAAGAATGGAAGTACCAATATTATATGATTCTATCTTTGGATAAAGCTCTCCTCATTTTTTTGCATAGACATAAATTAACACTTATTCTAAATTGTACCAATCAAATTCAAATTTTTATAAATTTATCACAATATTCTCAATAGTAATGTGAGTTCCAAACCTCTACATACTGTGATGGACTCCTATATCATACTTCCTCTTTTGGTAACTACATAAGGGGATATGAAGAAACTAATGTGGGAATCCCACTTATGTGAGGTCATAAGATATTTTGGAATTTAAAATACCTCAAAAGTGTTACAAAAGTATTTGCTTAGTAAATACACCTCATATTAGATGGTTTTATATACATCGTCTGCACCACCTATCTGATTGTTAAACTGGTTGATAATAATCAAGGTTTGTATACACCTCTATTATTCCCGAAGAGACTGGCAATATGTTTCCATGGATTAGTAATTATTGTGTTTATGTAATTGTAGATAGATTTTAAATATAGAAATCTTCACACCTTCTAAGAAATCTATCTTAACACAGAGACAACTCAATTGTATTTTGAACACATTTAGGTCCACTTTGGGTTATCATAATTTATCATCTCTTATAAGATAAAAAAAACTTAGGTAATTTCTAGAAAGAATTTTTGTCTATTGTGGACACAAACTTTAACAAGTCTGAATGTTCCATCCTTAAAATAGTGGGTAAAAAAATGTTCATCCATCTACTCAAAATGTACAATGCACATGTGATGAAACCATCCCTTTAATTTAGAATAGTTATAATAAAACTTTCCACAAATGTACCACACACATCACATTATATGTATGTTTTGGTTTTCAACCTTAGATCTCTATTGATGTAGCTTATCCTACACTATCATCAATAGTAACCACTCCTCTAACTATAAAGGAAGTTTGAAAAGTTGTGAAATTCATTGAGTACATTCAACAAAAAGTGCAAACCATTTTACAAAGAATAAATTGCAAATAAAAACAACATTGTGACAAACACCACATGCCTCTCATGTCGTGATTGAGTATGGCTACAACTCGAAAGAAATACTAACAAGACCTTACCTCACAGCCCAATGATACAATCAAGTCCATGTGCATATCTCTTGCTAATGATAGTTATTGTTGAATGGTATGTGGTACTCAAAAACCACATCCAAAGGTTTGTGATATCTAATATAACCAATAACTCCACCATTTGATCTCCACAAAATGTCACACACTATGGGAAAATCAGGCATGATAACACAACATAATATGGAAAAATCAGGCATAACACCTTCCATGTATGCTCCAAACCTTATGCAATCTTTATTAATGGCTTCATTGGGTACCAAACACCGATAGGGAACATTGTTAAGGTTAAATAACACCACACTATACCATCAGGTCATTGTCTCCATTATGATTGGGGAAAATCCCCACTATGATTCGGAGGGTAACAATTTGCAAAAGATATGATTTTTTTCACCGTCAACTTTCAACATCGTTTCAACTCATCCATTAGAAGGTGAGGAGTCACACAAAAGATGTCAACTGTTTCAAATTTAATAATAGTAATTTATGTTTTCATGGCTTTGTAATCCATGTATACATATTTTAATCATTAAATAGCTTTCAAATAGTAGTATATAAGCAAATACATCTCTCTTGAAATGTATTATATACGAAACACACATTAATGTACACTTGAGTTGGCCTAATGGTGTAGAACTTGTGCTCTTGAAAGAGAGGTCATATGTTCCATTCTTTTGGGATAGAGTATACTTAAATTGTAAAGGAAGTTAGAAAATTACATTTCCAATTGTGAGCTTGGTGAATGTATGGTATCCCAACCACACACATGGATGATAAAGGAATTGTTTTTGAATTGGTTGTACCACTTTTTAAAATCAATTTCAGGTGTTTTTTCACCATCAAATAGTAATCTACTTATATTAGATTGTCATGGTAACCATGTAGCATATAGGACAATCTAAGAGACAATCTAGCATAGGTTATAGATCTAATCACATTATCTGCACACATCGGCCACATGTTGTAACCATCACATGTTAGAATATTTTAACCATTTAAAACATGCTTCAAATATGAAATATCCAAATGGATGGTCAAACATCACAAATTATACATGAGGAGATCATAATTGGTGGCACTTAACAAGGATTTCAAGATATCTTTAACTCCATCAATATAAAATCTAGTTTTAAGAGATTGGAATATGGATTCGAACCATGATGCATTGGTCAATGACATGTACCCAAGTGACGCATTCAATGTTCGAGATGACAGAGGAGGAAACAAAAATGGAGAGCATTCTTTAAATGGTTGGATATAATAGGGAAAATTAAAAATTTAGCAAGCTAATGGTGAAGCAATCTAATATCACGTTGAAAATAATCAACAACCGGGGTATAAGTGACATATTTAAGTCACCAAATTTGGAGTATAGGTGAAGCAATCCAATAGTGGGATGAAAACAATAGAGAGGAAATAACAAAAAAATAGAAAGCATAGGTACATTTGGCATATCATAGTCAACATGAAATACATGTTCAATTTGAAGACAACAACAAGCCAACTCGCATAAGTTAAACACGAGAACCTATCATAGTCAATGATAGGATGAGTATGCCACCACTACTTAGCCAAACAAAATGGTTGAAGGAATTTGTTGTAATCTTGGGGATTATAATCAACCTCCCCGTTAATGAAATATCATTTTCCATGTCATCTCCCACCTCCTACCACACTAAGTGGAATAATTTATTATTACGCAGAATGTAGTGAATGGTAATATGAATACAATAAGCTTTTAGAAGCTATAAATTTGGAGTATTCACAAACATTTATACAAGACACACCAGAAAAACCATGTAATACGAATCAACAAACCAAGTCAGCGGGTCACTATGGAATTTTATTAAGCTTCCAATTGATAGGGTTAAGGAGAGATCGAACATGCTAACAAAGGGACTATTAGATACCATGTGTTATGTATGCTGATGATTCAACTTTGCATGCTTTAAAAAACCACCCAATATACATTGAAATCACTCAATATACATTGAATCATTAAATATCAACATATTGAAATAACTCAATCCACATTGAAAATATAGTTGTAATCTTGGTGTTGCATATAAATGTGCCCAATCTATGAAAAATGTAGAAAAAACATCAAAAATCCACTAAAATCTAGGACAACCTAATGACCCATTTGGCAATTCAAACAAAGAGAAAAAATAAAATAAGAAATGACAATGAAACCCTCAAGAGATGTTGATTTCATTTGCCAATGGTGGCATTGCATGTTGGAAGGGCTCCATATATGTTATTCCACTTGACCCAAAGTGTGAGGGTCATGAGCAGATGATGGTAATTAATTGTAGCATTAAACAAAGTAATGGTGTGCAACCAAGTAATGAAGGGGGCATGCATATTGACAGGGATGAAAAGAATGATGCTTGAATGTGTTTAGGCACATCTACCAACTATCAACATATATTGAATTTATTTAATTTACAATGAATAAATGGGTGTAAATTTATCCTTTGAATATGTAGTTTTCCATGGCTAAATTATAGGCATATATTCAATGTATATTCATGCATTTAAGCATTCAATGTATGTTCTTGAGCACGTACGTAGAGATGTTGAACAAATAGAATTTGTTATTTTTTGTTATGTTGGGGTGTATATAGCTTACAATATTAATTGTGTATTCATAATTTCAATGCACATTAAAAGTTTGAATGCATATCCGAAATGACAAAGTTATTGCCATATATTCATTATATGTTCGGTATTTCTAGTGTATATTCATCTGGATAATATAAAATTAAACATATATATTTAGATATTAATTTCCTAAAAGAAACAACACTTATGTATTGTTTTCATGTAAATTTGCAATAGGGAAATTGACAATTTCTAAGCATGACAATGATACCCCTGTGTCAAAAATTTCTAGTTTTACCCTTCCAAGACACCTCGGGTCTACCGGTCGATCCTCGATGACCTCCAAATTCATGTTAACTCATTCCCCTAGGTGATTTAGGAAATTCATTTCAAACCCCTAGGTGATTTTAGGAGTTCATTGAAAAATGCAAGCTTTGAGTAGTTGTGGGAAGGCCTATCACTAGCCTTCCTGGGATCTGGAAGCAACCCCATGGAGTGGAAAGGAGAAGAAAAACAAAAAATGAGGTGTATTGAAGCCTTAAGAACATCACATAAGTGATTTAGGAAGATTCAGGAAGGATTTGGAGGAGTTGGAGTAGTTTGATAAAAATAGGGTTCACAGGCCTAAGAAGTGCAAAGAGTTAAAACAACTTTTGAGATTTGGGAGGTGATTTTGGGCGCTTTGGATGGAGTTATGAGACAAATAATACATATTCATAAATTTAATTCAAATCTCTATAAGATGGTGAAATAATATCTTTCACAACACTTTGGTGTAATAGGTCTACAAGTAGTTTTTCTTATACACAAGTAAGGTACCATATCAAAAATCCAATTTTTAGGGATGAAATGGAGGAATCAAGACCTGATACCCACACCATTGGATTAAGAAGGCCATTTTCAGTCACAATCATATAAAATTTCATTTAAATCATCCATTGGGAGCTCAATTTATCGTTGTTTCAAGTTGCCCTCTAGGAGCGAGTTCGGGAGTTAGCCAAATTTTGAATAGGACACGTGTCAGCTCCAGGAGCCTGACACAATTTCATGTCCCATAAATCTAGTAAGAAAAGGGACATGAGGGACACAAAAAAATGTCCAACCCTTAAAATCAATCTAGACCCTCATACGACCTCTTGGGCTGTCAGTTCAGCTCCCAGGTGCTTATGGGAGCTCAAACCCTCAATCATCGAATCTATGACAAGTGGCGGCTTTTTGCGCATCGTGCAAATTGATGTCCCTCTCATCCCTTTTTTTTGGGGGACATCAGGAAAATAAAATGTGCCCATCCCTCAAGGAGACTCCTGGTCAGCCATGTGACCCCTTCAAGAGCAGTTTTCCAGCCCCCGGGAGCTAGTTGAGCCTTCATCCTCAACCGTTAAATCACCGCCACATGTCATCATGCGAGGCGCCATGCAATTTTATGCCCCATTTTTCCACTTTTGAAAAGGGACATGGGGGATAAAAAATTGCACTCCACCCTTGATTTGTCCATTTTGAAAAGGCACTATGGTTCCTCACATGACCTCTTTCTAGCCCCCAAGTGCTTTAAAGCAACTTTTTAAGCTCAAACCCCCACCGTCAGATCTTCACCATGTGTCGTGACCAAGCACCGTCTAAAATTTATGTGCCTCCCATCCTTTAATTCTTAAGGGACATGAAAATGTTCCTCATCCTTACTTAGCTTTATTTTTAATTTTTAAAATCCTTCTTGTTTCTCGCTTCGACTTCTAACTTCTAACTCTTCATTCCTCTACATGCTCTGCAACTCTGTAACTTCTCACCACCACTCCACCATTTCTAAGCTTCAAACCAGATCCACCATAGTGAAGAAATCCTCCACTCTATGACAGCATATAGGTCTCAGAAGAAGGTTTGGTCAAACAAGAAAGAAGAAGAAAAGAATGAAGAGAGTGACGATTAAAATCTTCATTGTCATGAAACAAAGATTCAAAGAAATCTTACAAACCAATTACACTAACAACAAACCATTTTTTTACTCGTTCCTCTCATAAAAACCATCAAAAACTCACCTTCAAACCCTCCTTTTGCAGCATAGAACACTCACAACGAAGAAATCCTCTTTCCGGCCCAACGAAGAAAAAAGCTTGATTTCCGTCAAACCGAAATATCGATCAAAGTGAGATTTCACCGGAAGCACAAGAAGTGAAAAACCAAATCAAAAATGTGATTTCTATTGTGAATGGAGGAGAAAACCAGACCTGCAATTTTCAAGGTCCATTAATGGTTGTCATGTCTAGAAGTGTCGTCGGGTCATAAATTTACAAGTTTAAAATCTTCCAAACTATTGAGCATGTAGGTCCAAGATTTCATAGGGGGTGATATTAGGAAAAAAACCCATATCATAAAAATTAGTTTCACAGAGGATATGACCACCGAGGTTCACTTTCCAAAAATAGTAGGTCTTCTACATGGAGGATTGCCATTTCAAGAAAGTTGTCAATTAAAGAAACTGTGAAAGAGGCATTGAACACAAAAGATGTATTGCAGGAGAGATCGTTGAAATGGTCATCTTGGTCCAAAATTGACACTTACTAAAAATAGTAAGTGGTCCCACGAGCACCTGCCAAAAATAGAAAATTGATCTAGAAGGTGAGAAAAATGCAAGGAGAAAGGGAAATCTGAGTTACAACATCCAGTTGAGGTTCGAGGCAACTACTTTTTCATACTTACTAAAAATAGTAAGTTGCTTTTTCTGAAGGAACCATGAAGTATAAGTGGACAGGACAACCTTTTTCTTTGAATATGAGATAGAAGATAGTGATGTCTCCTACATGGATCTAAATGACCTGAAATCCTACATGACTTCCAAGGAAAGGGGACCAATGAAGTCTCTATCTTCATGGATCTCAATAGTGTCTTTCGACACTCAATCAATATGTATGAGGGAATCAGGACAAGGTTTGTTCCAAAGCTTCAATCTTTCTGAAAGGATCTCCATGAGTGATGCTCATAGTCACCAATGGAATCATTCGACAATGTTTTTAAACACTTAGCTCATGGTGTTTCATGTGTTGTCCAAAGGAAGCCTCTCGTGGTATAAGACATTCGAGGATCTAGGTTTCACTACATTGGAGCATCGCATGGTTCAGGTCACATGTATATCATACGAAGGGTGGAAGTTGTGGTCATCAGTGAAACAAGTCCATTCAACCTGACATGATCGGTTTTGAGTTCCTATCTCTTTAGAGTCGGTGTTCATGGTCATCAGTCAAGTCATTTGACAAGTTTTTTTAAACACTCATTCCAAAGCATCTGTGAGCCAATTTGAAGGAGTTTCTCAGGAGGCAACAGATTCAGAGATTCAAAGTCTCACTACACTGGATTTTTCCATCAACAAGGATCATCAAACTTCATCCAGAGAAACATCTCTTCTTCTCTCTCTCCTCTTCCTTCCCCCAACTTTCTCTCTCTTCAAATGTTCTAATTCTTCATTGGGGTTTGCACTTTTTGATATGCCTTTAAGTCGTCTAAAAGTGACTTTAGAAACATTATGTAAATTAAGTCACCTTGATTTTATAAAAGGGACTTAATATTTGGAAGGAATATGAATAGCCTAAAGTCAGAAATAAGGCATATGGAGGGTCACCGAGAAGATGAAGAGTTGCTCCTCTTCTATAAATTGTAATGAGCTCCTCATTCCAAGGGGTTCTAATTATGAAATTATTCTAGCTGGTTGTATTCTTATAAGTTCATGAGAGAGCTTTTTCTTACTTGTGAGTGAAAAGAGTTAGTAACTTTTCCCTATTTTTAATGTCTTCCATTCTCATACTATGTACAACTTTGGTTTGAGAAATCAATACAAGAAGAAGGAGTTTCTAGCTTTCTTTGATCATAAATTCTATTTGGTCTTATTACTACTTACAGAGTTATTTCCTCTTGATTTTAATGCATGCGATGAAGTTTCTAACTAGTGTGTGCAAGAATCTGATTTTCTACTTGCAACATTAGTTCCCCTACCTCATATTCTCACTCCCTTTCCCACTTTCTTGACAAATTCCTCTCTAGAAAGCAATTGCTTGCTTTTCGCAGGCGGTGGAGTTCCCATGTTGGATCCCCAACCACAAGGCCACCAGGAAAAATCCACCTTTTACTCACATGCATATACAAAGTTGCACCTAAAGTAGAGGGACTTGATTCTCGAGCATTGGCAAGAAACCCACCAATTTGTCCCCTGAAAAATTTTCTCGCCAACATGTATATTTATTTATTAACTACCTAAAAACACAACACTTATGTATATTCTATCAACTCCTAAAAAATACAACACTTATGTATATTCAAACTTTAATTACCTTTAAACAACACAACACTTTTGTATATTAGATATTCCTTACTTGTTATGTTAACCAATACTCAATGTATTTTGACATATTCAATATATATCTAGGCGTCATTTATAACACTAAAATGTTTATTACATGTTATGATAACTAAACTAAGTATATTCACTAATATAACTTTTTATTCATAATACCACTATATATTTCATAACGTGCATTGAAATGGGTCAATATATACTAAAAATAAGAACATACACTGAAATAACTCAATGTATATTGAAAATCTAAGAGACCACGCATTTATGTGCAAGAGTTGAGCTTCCATGCATGAAAATACCCTATTTTAGACATTAAACACATTGTCAATCTAGATGGTGGTGAATAAGGGTAAGTGCAGCAAGTTGGTGGACAATTAAGTGGACATAAAAACCTAAAATTTAGGTACCGCGATTGCGGATTTTAAACCGCGCTCATGAATTATTTTTATAGGTTTGATGATTTCCAAACCTAAACCGCGATCGCATTTGCACCGCGATCGCGGTCCTCTGAGACAAAAAAATAGACCCACGACTCCTCATTTTCCCCCATTTTCCCTTTCCAACCACGATTTCTCCTAGACCTTTAGCACTTGCACTTTGAATACCCCCTAAAAATTGCTCTTCGGACTTATGGATCGTGATAATTTCAACCATGCTTTGCCAACACAAATAGGTAAACCCACGATTTTGATCATTTTTTTTTTTGCATTTTAGGTTTTTTTATTTTCATGGGTTTTTCAATTTTTTGTTTATGTATACATTTTTTTGTTTTTTAGTTGCTCAGAAAGCTTGTAATCCAACAAACCATCAAAATATTCCTCAAAACCCTCCAAACATTCCTCAAAACCCTCCAAACAAACCTCAAAACCAAACATAAAAACTTCCTCCAACATAAATTTGTCTCATGTGGCTCCTTCTCGTCCCCACGGAACCAACAAGAGCACAAGTTGATATTATTAGAAGAATCCACAAAATAAAATTATTGTTGAGAACCTTATTTAGACTATAAGACTAAATCATGCCACAAATTCGTCCCGCGTGACTTTAGCCAACACATTACAAAACATTGATTGGTGAAGTCGACTTTGCAACCAACCAAATGGACAGATAGAATACCTTTAGAGGTGATTGTAGGTGGTGGTATGCAAATAAATTATCCCATGCAGCCGTAAAAGACAATTTTTTTGGGAAAAGACTGCATTTGTGCATTATTTACTAACCCGAGAACTAATGCCCCCCGTAACTACTTGTAAACGGTTCCCAATACATTGATGCCACGATGACCAAATCAAGAACAATTTTTGGGACCGATGGTGGATGGTTTTTTATTATCCACCATGCAACAACAATGAGGTTTCATGGAAGGAATGATAACCAGATTGTACCAAGCCAAGAACACATGCAAATCAAACACCACGATCAATAAGATGAAAGCAACTCACCAAAATAACTTTACATAAAACCTTTGCAAAAAATGAGCAACAATATCATATATTATTATGGAACTCAATGCATTACATTAAGAATGGACCTTGCTTAAATAGACAAGGAATAACAATCTAAGAACTAGTCAAGGTCGTAGATCAAGCCATAAAACAAGGAAATAACTAGTCATTAAAGAACTAGTCAAGATCATATATTTAGGAGAGAACTAGACATCAAGGATCTAGTCAATACCATAGATCAAGGAAAGAACTATACTTAACAACTAGATAATATCTCCTAATATCTAAATAAGATAAAATAAATATCCACACACATAAGTGGGTGAGGATAAATACAATAAAGGTAAATAAAGTACCTAGGTGAACATGAGCTAAGGTAAATACCTACTCTAACACCCCCCCTCAAGTGAAGCTAGGGGCCAAAATAAAAGTGGCATGTCCATAGTATGAGTCCTGACAACTAGGTCTGATGAGGTACTCATGTACAATAACTAGGAAAAAAGGACACCGCAAGGTACCCAAAACTAGTAACAACAAAGTAAAGAGAGTAAAGACCCACTCCAAGGAATCCCAAGAAGCTCAGCTCAAAAAACTCATACAATGTTGAAGAAGTTTGGTGTGCACTGTGGTCTGAATCCACTGCTCAATCACAAAACTCAAAAACAACTGACACTAGTTTCACCGAATAAATCCATACAAGGAGATTGTCAACGAGAGTGATGTCAAAGTGTAAAAAAACACCAAACATAATTTGATCAACTACTGCAAATAGGTGTGCCACAATCCAAGAACAAAAACCAAAGCAACAAGGCAAGGACACAAAATCCAAAGTGTCACGATCCAAGAAAAGCCAAGGTAACAAGGCAAGGACACAAAACCCGAAGAAGCAAGATCAACACCACACCCTCCCATACTACTAAATGGGTGGAGTGGCACTACAAATCTGTATGAGTTGTCAAAAAACTACTCGAACACTGAAAAACTAACACTGGAATGCACCAGAATAGATCCCCCATAAGAGATATTGTCAACATGCCAAAAGTGTCGAAAATACAGATACAAAATCTCTCAACAAACAAGAGAGATACACTACACCTACTAAAGAAAAATGCTCAAAAAAAGAAACATCACAATGCATAAGGTATAGAAAGTGGATCAAGAGGCCTAATGGTGGAGGAGCCATGCCTATAGAGTCCTCTCAACGAATGTCTATGTTGCCACCACGAGTGATTAGATATCCACCCCAAATCAACACAAATGGATGAAGAAGATGCCTGCATATGACTTGGTGTAAAATGCACAATGGGTGCATGCAAAAGAACATTAGAATGTGTGTCAGGTTGATCATGTCGGCGATACTGAAATCTCGGTTTCTCAAGCACAGGTGAAGGTGCAGAACTCATGTGTTGCTCATGATCCTCAGAAAGAGTCGAGTGAACAAAAAAATGAGCTTGTCAATGTGTGATCCCAATGAAGTATCTGCTCGAAAACCAATGTCATGACAAGAATTCCACTTAACATGTGGAATAGAGGAAACAATACCCTGTGAATGTCTGATCAATGACTCGCTAGTGAGACCCATAGAACGGAGCATGCGAGAACTGAATGTAGTGGTATGCTTCTCAAAAAATCCATGCAGCTAATCGCGAAATAGGATACACAACATGTGGTACTGTAATAGGCACATATGTGGAAGAGCATGCAATATCAAGCCTCACAGGTTTAGAAGCATCAAGAGCAGGAACAAGCTCAAAGACTAACAAATCAATGTTAGTGGGTACAGGAGCAATAGATGCAAGTGGACTAGGAGCATGGATATGGTTGTCCACAATATCATGGTGATGTTGTAGGCTAGTAAGTTGTTCTTGGCGGGAGTGGATTATTGTATCCTTATCGTGAATGAGTGATTGTAGAAGATAATTTCACTTCTTGAGCGATCTATTTTCTTCCACAAATTTTACAATATCCTCTTGAAGTCCACACACTTCAGAGAAAAGCATATCATTCTCAGAATCCATGATAGATACAAAAATGTAACTCCCAAAAGTTTAGGACATCGAGGCTCAGCCAAAATTGCGTCCATAATTGATTACAACACTCCTCCATATTTGAAACTTTATAATTATAGTGCAAGTCTCAAAATAAATATTTCCAATGGAAAGAGCATGAAAAAACAAGCACTTTTGCAAAAAATGACACTCAAAACCGAGTTACCGATCAAAATTTACAAGCTTTTTAATATTTTGCTTTATTATTTATTTTAGTTGCCATTAAAACAAAATAAATTGTTGTTGCCTTCACCACACAAATAAAATTAAAGGGGGCTGAAGTTAAGCACCTACTAGGGAATCACAAGCTTTTCGAAGCCCTCAAGTCACATATGACCAAGGGCTAAGGATTTTAATGGTAAAAACTATTATTCACGTGTTTTTGAAAAGTCAAAAATACTAAAAATACTATTTCGGACTATGTAGAAAGTGACCTTTGTTTTCCGAAAATAGCAACATGCGGATTTTCTGAAATAGTAAAAACCGTGCACAGCATCCATGGACCCCTACCAAAAAAGGAAAGATCTAAAAAACGTCTCTGCGCACAAACCAAAATAGTTATGTCACAAAATAAAACTACCTGTGTAGATCCTAAAAACCCAATAACCCAAAAATAATCCCATGTTTTCTTTTCTGGTGGGCATGAATCTCGAGGTGAACCAGTGTGCTTCTCTACAACAACAAAAAAATCGAAAAAATTGACTGCCTACAGAAATGGTCGAGTTTACAGTCAATCTTAGGGTTTTCATGCCTTTCGGATCCAATGGGAGCCTCTTATTTTACATAAAACTACATGTAAAAACAAAATATGACCAAATCCCAAATATATGAATATACAAAGATTTTATTTACAAAATAAAACTTATAGACGGATGTCAACAACAATCTCCTACTTTGATACCATGAAAGGAACGATAACTAGATCGTACCAAGCCAAGAACACAAATGCTAATCAAACACCATGATCAATAAGATGAAAGTAATTCGCCAGAATAAATTTACATAAAACCTTTGCAAACAAATGAGCAAAGAATATCATTTATTATTATGGAACTCAATGCGATACATTAAGAGTGGATCTTGCTTAAATAGGAAAGGAATAACAATCTAAGAACCACCAAGGTCGTAGATCAAGCCATAAAACAAGGAAATAACTAGTCATCAAAGAACTAGTCAAGAACATAGATTTAGGAGAGAACTAGACATCAAAGGATCTAGTCAATACCATAGATCAAGAAAGAACTATACCTAACAACTAGATAATATATCCTAATATCTAAATAACATAAAATAAATATTCACACACATAAGTGGGTGAGGATAAATACAATAAAGGTAAATAAAGTACATAGGTGAACATGAGCTAAGGTAAATACCTACTCTAACAACAACAATAAGAGGTTCCTCTCTATTTTTTGAATAAATTATATTGCGAGTTCGTGCTTAATGAGGTCCCAAATTATTTTGACTTTTCTGAGTTTTATGGGCGAGGAGGTGGCTCTGCACAGAGTAGACCTGGTGCACGCGTAGGTCAACCAAGGATCCCCCATGCCCCAAAACCCCCACTTCCTTCAGTTATCCCTCCTACAATGAAGGAGGTTGTGGAGATTGACACACTACATGCATTGAGGGAGCTCACTGACACTCTGACCCAACATAGTGACCAAATTACATCTGGTGATGTTGGTGGAGGCACTAGTTCTAGTGCACCACACCACTGTGGATCATGTGGTGCCGTATGCACTACTGGGCGAGACATCATTTGCTGGATCACATGATTTCTTTTCTCTAGATGAGATGATGGTGGATGTTTTTGGAACTGGTGCAAATGATCTTGGTCTTTCACATGTAAATGTCAAATAAATATTATATATACACAATAGTTTAATTCATGTTTGAGATTTTAATATATATGTATTTGATTATACGTCATGTACATACAAGTAAAAACTAATTTTTATTTTATTTCAAATAGCAAGAGCCGGTGAAAGAAACATCCGATGCGGTGTCGATATGCTAGCTAATGCAAATTTATAGGTGTTACAAATGTAAGTTTCAAGTTGTACTTACATTTCAAATTTCATTTGATTACACTTTTATTATTATAATGTTTCATGTGTACATGTACATATTAATATATGTTTGTCTTTTATATGCGGGGAGCATGGTGGGTCATCATCTACTATGGAACCGAGGCTACTTGGCACGCCTCACGTGAATTTTACGCATGTTATTTTCTCTTTACACTTTGTTTCTAATTGTGGAAGTTCACGTGGATTATGCTTTGGGTATGTTATGTGGCAGTCATGTAGATTAATATTGATTTGTACATGTTTTTGTATATCTTATGACCTCCAAGAGACTCCTCCATATATGCAGACTGTGGAGGCTACATAGATACTACCATAACATCTGCAGATCCACTAATTAAGGTACAATTTTTCAAATTTGTTAAATTTTGGAGGAATTATTTCTTATTACTTAAATCTACAATGTCAAATTTTGTACATGAAATATCATAATTATCTTTGTCCTTACGCGGTGCTCTAGCAAAAAATGCCCAAAAATCGGTGTTATTGAGTGATTGAAGGATATTATGTCTTTCAATTTTCATTAGAGTTTTTCGATTAACTTAAAACATTCGACTTGTTTGCGTAATCAAACGTTATTTTTTATTGATTCACTTACAATACTAGTAGCAAGTACCACGATGCACAATATTACTATCCATAGTGTGTCTTTTGACACCAATAATGTGATATGCATCATGAAGGTTTTCAACAATTATAGAGAGGTTTGACCACGTATATTAGATGTTATCAATCTTAAGGTGTTTAATGTAGGTCTCATTTTAATCAATTTCATCAAACTAACCAACAATGACATCTTTGATAATCATTTAAAATTTCAAAATTATTATCCCAAATTTCAGTGGTTTTTCTTCAATTTGTCATTCATAAAGTTTTTTGAGACATTGGTTTAAAAAAATCATCAATTTCAATAAAATAATTAGGTTTCTTACGGAAAATCCTAGGAGAGTGTTTTTATCAAATTTTTTTGTCTATAGTTTCAACTCGAATTTCCTTATTCACATTTTCATTGTCTCCTTCAATTTCAACATTTGCTACATCACAGTATTTAATTCTTCTTCACTATTGATAGTAAAAACATCTTCATCACGAGTATTTAATTCAACTTCAACATCGATGTAGAAACATTACAGGTTCCTCATTGCTTACTGATAGTAGGGGTTGAAGATGAACCTCTTCTTGATTCATGAAGATTTTGCATTCACTCGGCATTTTTGAAATTAAATTGCCTTTAATTCGTTTGGTGATTTTTTACTTAATGGCTTCCTTTTTTACTTTTGTTTCTTGTCTCCCATGATATTTTGCTTCCAGGTGATAGGAAAAACATGTAAAAATGAGAATTTCACATGAATTCATACGGTAAAGTTAAACAGAAGAAAAATCACATGGTAATTAGAACATTGGGATGTGTGTAAATATGATTTAAGAACCACGATCACGCTTTACAAACCACACTCGTGGTTTATAAAGTGTGATCACGGTTCTTGTTATAAAACCTACGATCGCGTTTTTATAAACCGCATTGCGGGTTTATTCAGATCATCAAATCTGACCCTAAGGCTTGGGAAATCTTTTTTTTTCCCCAACCAAATCTATGGAAGGTCATTATGAAGTGTAAAAGGTCAAAAAACTTCAAATTTTCTCTTCCATAGACTTGAACCATGTTGAAAAATTGAAAACATTTCACAAAAATGGTGTCATCGCGTAGGGGAGATTGTTAGCTTCGTAGAAATATTGATTTTAAAGTGAATAGAATAAGATAAATATCATTTTATAATTTTTACTAACAATAGGTCTTTAAGACATTTTTCTCCCATGAATGTTCATGTCTACATTTAAGATTGCAACTTTTGTTTCACTTATCAAAATGTGATAAAACTTATACCATCCCAAGCGTGGAGAAATTCTATACATGTTAAAAATATATATATTTGATTTCATATTTTTTGATATAGTTATGGTGGGAAAATGAAAAGCGTTCCATTTTCTAAATCTTTTTAGACCACTTTCACGGAAAAAATCATTAAAAAAATATTGCTCAAAAAATACAAAATAAAATCCATCCCAAGATAGACAACTACATCTAACTTTTCACCAAATAAAAAAATAACAAGATTTGGTCATCCAAATTGTGGGCAAACGGACTACAATCTTATAGGTTTAAAAAAAAAAACCCAAGTCATATAATTTTAAGTGTTTAATATAGCTAAACTTGTCCATTTTTTTTTTTAAAAAAATTAGTAGTTTAGAAACTAGATTTCTGGATGTTACGATTCATATATATATATTTTTTCTAATTTTGAGTGCGCGTATTGCTAATAATCCCTACAAGTTGAGATTTCTTTTTTTTGTAATATGACATCCACTTATGACCCCTTTTTGTCCACCAACTTGTTGCACTTACCCATAGAAGATTAAATAAGAAATGTGCTTAAATAACTCAAAATATATTGAAACCTAAGAGGTTACACATCTTGTATGCAATATTTCAATGTGAATGCATGAAAAAATCCTATTTTATGACATTTACTATATCGTAGATCACATGAGTTCATGGTGAACAGAAGATTAAATAATAACATGCATTGAAATAACTCAATATAGACTACAAATATATTTGTAATCATAGTATTGTTTGCGGATGTTGTCATTACATGAAACACACAATGAAAAGATTAAAAAACCACTCAAAACCGGGCTCACCCCATGACCCACTTGGTGATTCGAAACAAATTGAAATAGGCCAAGAAATGAGGGATCTGATCATCTTCCCCATCTTCCGGCTTCATCTTACGGCTCCAAAATGTGAAGAATTTTGAATGGGTGGCAACAATTAATGGCAATATTTAATGTCATAATGGTGTAAACTATAAATGAAGAAGGAGGTAGGAAGAGTGATAAGGGCCAAAATGAATACACTTGAATGCTTGTAGGTTTATCTATGAATAAAAATTTATTTGTGTGCAACACCTTTAAATGGATCAATAAGTGTAAAGTGATATACGTCAATTTATCATCCAATTTTGAATTTTTTATTGTGCATCGGGTTTTAGGCTTGCCACATGTCACGTGATGTGGCACATGGATGGAGGAAGCATTTTTAAAATTCATCATTAAAGTATTGTCATGGCATATTATATTTGGGGTCGATTATGCCCCATTTTTTCCAAAACACCCTAAAACTAGGATAGGTGCTCAACAACTAGCACATCTCCCCTAATTACTTTAGAATACTATAATAATGAATGCTAGAAAATACACTCACCTATTCTTGTAGCAAACTGAGATTTCATATGATAGGAGAGATGCAATGAAATAAGTATACAAAACTAACTAGAATGGGTCAATGGGACGAGGAAGTACATATTCCAATGATCTCAAGAGGATGGTTTTACATGAAGCATCACCCAATAGAAAATATAGGACACAACTCTTAAAAAAATCTTTTTCCCATAAAAAATATATATATATAAACCGAACAACAACAAAAAAATTACAAAATACAAACCAATTGTTATACAAATATAGTCCAAGTGTGAGATACAAACAAAACCTTTGGTCTCAATATGTTGTATGTAAAATAGGGCATGTAGAGTTGTCAATACAATATCTTATAGTGTTATTCGGTGGTTGCTTAGGGGATAAAAGGAGTTGCAAAACAATTCTTATAGATAACATTGTAGTATATGTAATTATGGCGTCCATAGAAATCACAACTAGTCATATGATCTTGGTTATGAATTCTAGACTAAGTAAAAGAGGAACCAACACTAACACTCCCTAAAAAATTTGACCTTGTTTACTCATATATTAACCGCCTAAAAAACATGTCACTTATGTATTTTTAATTATTTTGTAACTTCCTTATGTTGACTAATACTCAATGTATATATAAATATTCAATGTATATACAAACATTCTTTACATATTCAAACATTTTTAGTTGTTAAGGTGGCTGAATTACAACCTTATATTGAATCATGTCACTGTACATTCATATATTAGAGGCCATGTGTTATGTATGCAACAATTCAGCCTACATGCTTTAAAAATGCACCTAATATATATTGAAATCACTCAAGATAAATTGAATCATTGAATATCTACATACTTAAATAATTCAATACACATTGAAAATACAATTGTAATCTTGGTGTTGCCTACAAATGTGATAAGTGCATGAAATACATAGAAAAAACATCAAAAATCCACTAAAATCCGTACAACCTAATGACCCACTTGCAATTTGAAACAAAGAGAAAAATATAACAAGAAATGACAATGAAAGCCTTGAAGAGATGTTGATTTCATTCACCAATGGTACCATTGCATGTTGGAAGGGCTCCAAAATGTTATTCCACATGATCGAAAGTGTGAAGGGTTATGGATATGATGGTGGAAATTAATTGTAGCATTGAACAAAGTAATGGTTTGAAATTGTTAATGATAAAGGGGCATGCATAGTGATAGGGATGAAAAGAATGATGCTTAAATGTGTTTAGGCATATCTACAAACTATCATCATTTATTGAAATTATTGAATGTGCAAGGAATAAATGGGTGTAAATTTATCCTTTGAATATATTTTTTTTGTGGCTAAATTATAGGCATACATTTAATGTATATTCATTCATTTAAGCATTCAATGTATGTTCTTGAGCATGTAGTAGATGTTGAACACATAGAAATTATTTTTGTTAGGTTGGGGTTTATTTAGTTCTGATGTTGATTGTGTATTCAGTAATTTCAATCCACATTAAAAGTTTGAATGCGTAGCCAAAAATGACAAAGTTACTGAGACATATATTCAATGTATGTTCAGTATTTCTAGTGTATATTCATTCGGTTAATACAAAATGAAATGTGGATATTTAGATATTAATTTCCTAAAAGACACAACACTTATGTATATTTAGTTATTAACTAACTAAAAACACGACACTTATGTATATCCAGGATATTAGTATCCTAAAAACATGTCACTTATGTATATTCATATATCAATTACCTTAAAAAATCCAACACTTATGTATATTCAAAGTTTAACTACCTTAAAATCACAAAAAAATTGTATGATGAGATATTCCTTACTTGTTATGTTAATCAATACTCAATGTATATTCACATATTCAATGTATATCCAAACATCATTTACAACAACAAACATTTATTGTATGTTATGTTAACTAAACTTTGAAGTATATTCACTAATATAAATGTATATTTAGTAATACCACTATATATTTCATAACATGCATTGAAATAGATCAATATACTAAAAATAAGAACATGCACTGAAATAACTCAATGTATATTGAAAATCTAAGAGACCATGAATTTTGTATGCAAGAGTTGAGCGTCCATGCATGAAAATACCTTATTTTACACATTGAACACATTGTATCAACCTAGTTAGTGGTGAATAGAAGATTAAATAAGAAATGAACTACTAAATAATTCAAAATATATTGAAAATCTAAGAGGTCACACATCTTGTATGCAATAGTTCAATGTGCATGCATGAAAAAATCCTATTTTATGACATTTACTATATTGTGTCACATGAGTTCATGGCGAACAAAAGATTAAATAAGAACATGCATTGAAATAACTCAATATATAATGAAAATATGTTTGTAATCCTAGTATTTTTGTGGATGTGATCATTGAATGAAACACACACTATGGTGAAAATATCAAAAATCATTGATAATCGGGTTCACCTCATGATCCACTTGGTGATTCGAAACAAAGTGAAATAGGACAAGAAATGACACTAGATCCATAATCAACAAGTGGATTTCATTCCACATGCGGCACTAGTATAGCTTAGAAGGGGACTTGAATCTTCATCTTCGGCTCCAAAATGTGAAGAATTTTGGATGGGTGGAAAAATTAATAGCAATATCGAATGTGGCAACGGTGCACAATTAGAAATGATGAAGGAGGTAGGAAAAGTGATAAGGCAAAAATGAATACACTTGAATGTGTTTAGGTTTAGCTATGAATAATAAATTTTTGTGTGCAACACATTTGCATGCATCGATTTAAGTGTAAAGTGATATGAGTCGATTTGTTGTCCAATTTTGAATTTTTAATGTGCATCGGGTTTTAGGATTGCCACATGGTAGTGATGTGGCACATAGATGGAGGAGGCATTTTTAAGTTCACCATAAAAATATTGTCATGGCATAGTATATTTGGGTTCGAGTGTACCCCCAATTTTTCCAAAACACCCTAAAGTTAGGGTGCTCAAAGACAAGACACTGCGCATCTCCCAACCACTTTAGAATATTATAAGAGTGAATGGTGGAGAAGACACTCACCTATTCTTCTAGTGAAATGGGATTTCATATCATAGGAGAGATGCAATTAAATAAATATACAAAAATAACTAGAATGGGTCAATGGGACGAGAAAGTACATATAACAATGATCTCAAGAGGAGGGTTGTGCATGAAGCATCACCAAATAGAAAAAATAGTACACAACTTAAAAGAAAAATCTTGTTTCCTAAAAAATATATCCAAGTCGAACAACCAAAAAATCAAAAATACAAACCAATTGCTATAAAATATAGTCCTTGCGAGATATAATAAACAAAATCTTTGGTCTCAATATGTTGTATGCAAAATAGGGCATGTAGAGTTTTCAATACAACATCTCATGGTGTTATTCGATGGTTGGCAGAGGATGAAAGGAGTAGCTAGAACAATCCTTAGAGATAAAATTCTAGTATATCTTATCATGACATCCATATAAGTCACAATTGGTCATTTTATCTTGGTTATAAACTCTAGACTAAGAAAAAGAGGAACCAACATGGCTTATGTGATGATTACATTATCCTAGGGACAACCTTCATTTAACCCAAAGGATTCCACTATAATATTCTTCACACTTCTATTTTCCTTTGCAATCATGTTTATATGGTTTTTTATACTCACTAATGCCCAATATATAGTATATTTTTTTGGGGGTCGGCTTCGCCTTCATTTGAAAACATCTCCTATAAAACCTAGCTGATTCACCGGTAGTATACCTCAAGTAGCTTAACAAATTACCAATACTGTGAAATTTGAACTCGCATACCCTTAAGCACCAGAGATTCAGACATGTTAGCCTCGTGATTGTGACGCGCGACAAATGGCAAATGCAGTTGTTGACGCGCGACAACAATGGCATTGTTGACGCGACAACAAATGCACACGCGACATACGAGGAAGTGTGACGCGCGACTTGGGCAAAGAAGTGACGACGCGAAGAGGAAGTGTTGACGCGCACGAGGGAAGTGTTGACGCGCGACTTGGGCAAAGTGTTGACGCGCGACAAGATATTCGCATAAAGGACGCGCGACAGAAATGGGTTGTTGACGCGCGACAAGCGCAGAGTCGACACGTGACAAAGACCTCGATACAGGGACGCGCGACAAGACCTCGACACTCGGACAGAGTCGCTACTTGGTTCTTTTTTCACGACGCAGACTCTTTCGTAATAATGGAAGGTGCCACCAAAGAATACGAATAACCTAAAAGTAAGTAAGAAATCTCAAATCACTCTTCAAGTATTTTGGAAACTCATGGATACAGATATCAGAATACCAATCATATAGATGCCACCACAAAGAATCGAATACACTGACCGTGGAAGGTATTATTGAGGTGGACATGCATTCTCGCATAAAGATCAAAGTCAAACAAATGAAACCTACGATAATATGCCGATCTTGAAGATATTGTTCCCGTTGGGTGCAACTGTAAGTGCAAATAGATATCACAGATACAAACACTCGAGCAAAATGGAAGACAAAATCAAAATCAAACTCCGGTCCAAGAAAGAGGAAACCAGTGATTGTGATATTGCTCAAAATTCTACTCAAAAAGTAAAGCATCAAAACGAACAAGAATATGTGGACCATCGCGTGACATACAAGTTTGATTGGGCAACTAAATTTCCATTTATCAACCTCGTATAATCATCTAATTCTCAAGAAATCCCATCTCAATGTACATGTACAATATGTACGTGGAAATTGGGAAAGCAACAAAAATGCAATCAAGCTTGACACTATAGAAAAACATCAGGGAAAACAATATTTAATCAGAATGGGGGCGGATGGCCGTAAAATCAAAACATAGGTGGAAAATCAAAAAGAATGCATGCATGTTAGATACGCACAAATGGAAATATGAGGCAGAGCAGTAAAAACACAGTATATCTGTTGAAAAGGGAGGAACGATCACATCGCATATTGGTAAGATGAAAGAAACAAATCTACATGCAAAATTCATACAATTCTCTACTCTTTTCAAATACTAAAAAAGGAAGAGCGATTTCGATTTCCTCGATTTCAAAGTTTTGTATCAATTTAACTAATGCTGAATGTACCTCACCTCATTGGTCCGAAAGTAGTGGATGGGAAATGGCAAAATGCCTCTCGATGATAGAGAAGGAAGATTTGAAAGAGAATGTAAAAAAGCAAACTTTATCTCTTTTCAATTGATGAAGTGACAAAAATGACAACACCGCATGGGTATGTATCCACATCTATACTTTAGAAAATCATATAAGGACACCTCATCTGTTGGGTGTTATGAAAATGGTTGAAAATCGCAATGCCGAAAACCTATATAAAATTGTTTCTCATTTGAAAGATGTTGCTGAATGACTGATTATGAAATTGCTACGGTTGGTATATGCGTTGGAGCAGATGGTGCATCTCACATGCAGGTCACCGAACAGGGCTCTGTGTTAGATTACAAACAACAATGGCCCCATATATGCTACCAATTCACTGTATGGCTCACATAATGAATTTAGCGTATAAAATGGTAAGCAACCACGAAAATGTTGCTAAATTAGAAGACCTTATAAGAGAACTTCATGCCTATATGTCAAGCAGCCCAAAGCATTTTCTCGAGTTCCAAAAATTTGCAATTGGAATTACAGATGGCAAAAACTTCAAGGATGTGGAGACTAGATGGATCTCTTTTGTATGAACCCGCATGCAGAGTTCGTGAGGAGTATCCTTCATCGGTTGGTTTCATGCACAAATACCGCATGAAGTCGATAGGGCAAGGGACTTGTTGTTCCGCTTTAACTGATTTGAGACATTGCTTACATTGGTTGGTATTCTTCCAATGTTAAAGGAGATCAATACACTCGATGAAGCATGCACAGGCAGATTAATCTATATTGTGGATTTTATACGGATGAGAAAATGGTATGTCAAAGTCTTGATATATCAGACTGCTCCCGTGATAGTTTTGATGCACCTGCTTTTGAAAATTGGAAAGATTTATTAGATCTTAAAAATCCTAACACCTTTTTGAGATTTAATATCCACGATCACCTCTCGCATCACTCATAATGGGAGGGAAATACCAATGCACATTTTGCAAAAACGCCAAGATATTACAGATCGAACGAGAAGATGTTCCCGTGACACGTAATTTGTTTGAGTCTCATATAGTTGAAACAAGAATAAAGCTTAAAAAATTTCAAAACCTTGTCATCATGTAAATTAGGAACGCTTTCAGAAAGATAAAATTCTGAAGCCATGGGTGTGATGAATCCTAATTTTTGAATATCAAGGTGGCCGTGCAGACTTTGTCGTAAAGCATTTCCATAAATCAATGGTACAATAATGGAACAATTTACAAAGACGCGTGAGCTCAAGGGTATGGAAATCAAAGGTATACCAATGCCGATTTATTAAAGTTTCAAATAACAAATTTTGCAACAACAATGAGGAACCAATATAAGAATTTAGATCAACCTTCCGAAAGTGGTGCTATTACAAGGTCATGGCGAGGAATCTATCAAAGTTCTATCTTACAAGAAGATATCAAGAATATTTCAGATTATATGAGTTATGCCAAACAATGATTTTGGGGTCTCTGTGGAGGATGAAAGGGTTTTCAAAGGCATTGTCATTTATAAAATCAAAACCGAGAAACAAAGTTGATAAAAATCTGAAAGTTACATGAGGTGTTATGTTTCTCGATACTCCATCGAAACCTTTCCGCTCGACAGAGAGCAATCACACACCGGAATTCCTTTGCATGAAAGAAGAGGTGTGAATAATACAGCTACAAGTACAAATATTCCCAACCTTGAGAGTGTAATTGGCTCTTCGTCACATTCTACAGAAGACAACATCGAGTTTGATGAAGCTCATTGATAATGGATTGTTTCAACTTTAAATAGGTATCTTCTTTATCTATCTTTTATCTTTATCATTAAAGATGTTACAGGTCTATATACTAAAAATGTCAGGCAATTCACCCATCTATCTACTAATCCATTTCTCGTGTTGGGTTTTTTTAAAACACAGATCTAGCTCATTACCAAAGCAAGTGTGATGATTTCAACTTTAAGGAGGTATCTTTTTCCCCTTAATCTTATTGTTTGTTACTATTCATTTTTTTCAGCTCTGGTTATCATTAAAGATGTTACAGGTCTATGTATTTACATTTAGTTAAATACAATCTTTTTATTTTTTGAAAACGTGGGTTGACATCCGTCCGAGGAAGTCACATTTCTGACCGACAATGTCAGGCAACTCACCCATCTATCTACTAATCCATTTTTTGTGTTGAATTTTTTTAAGACAAAGATCTAGCACATTACCGGTGATGATTTCAATTTTAAATAGGTATCTTCTTCAACATAATCTTATTGTTTGTTACTTTACATTTTTTCAGCTCTTGTTATCATTAAAGATGTTACAGGTCTAATTCTATATATTTACATTTATTTAAAGATATTGTTGGTCTATATATTTAAAGATGTTGTCATTGCACTTCTCAGACCGACAATGTCGTGCAACTCACCCTCTATCTACAATGTCGTAAAACAAACCCTCGTCATATACGCAAGATTTCACAAAGAATCTAATAATACTTACCCTTGATGATTTCACAAAGAATCTAATACGCAAGAGGTAAGCTAAACCCTATCATATTTGCAATTATGTTTAATTTCTTACCAGTGATGATTCTTTCTTGATTTCTTAGAATTATATATATCATATCATAAAATTCCTCATCATCCATATATATCATATCATCACCATATCATTATCATATCCTGAGTCCTGACACTACAATTATTATTAACACAATTCTATTCGTTCTAATGTCATCTATATCCATTCTAATCATTAATGTCATCTATATCCATTATAACACATTCCATTTATTTATCATCTTTATCCATTCTAATGACATTATGATCATATCGTTACAAGTATAGAGAATAATTATCTTAAAACAAGTTCAAAAGTCTAGAGAAGAAGAATTATTGTGCTTGATGATAAATCTACGTCCACATTAAATTGATCATCGTCCATATATATCATATCATTATCGCCATTCATCGCTTTCATCATCATCTATCATTAATTATCAATTATCATCATTCATCATCTACGCCCACATACAATTCATGACAATGCAAGTAAACAAGAAACATACATATAATTCATGATAATCACCATCTAATGCAATTAAAATTAAAGATTGTATATAAATCCATATAATTAAATTCAAATACCATAGTACATACTCAATAGTAGAAGTTTTCAAATTCAATATTTAAAGTTTCCTCAATAATAAAAGTTTCTAGTTTTCAAAACCCTCTTTTCTTTATCCAATTCTACTCCTCTCGCTTCTTCCCCCCAACGGCTTCTTCCACTGTGTGGCTGTACTCTTTCCCCAACACCAAAAATAACCCCGAACTTATAAGATCTTCTCAAAGACTCGTCCAGATTTTTTAAAATTCTTTCTTCTTGATTTGTCGATCTCCATGCGACAAAAATTTGGATCAGCCAGCAGCAGATAAACTATCCTCGCTACCAATTTTCATAACGACTAATAATCTCATTGATAAGAACCTTAGCCCTTCTCTCCCATTCTATAAGCTGATTGATATGAGGAAGAATAAACTCACCGAAGAATAAATCATAACCAATTAATTCTCCAAAGGAAAAGGTGGCAATCAAGTTAACTTGTTAGTGTTGAAATGAATATCATTTAATTCAGATTTCATTTCACCTTGCTCCCCTGGCCTAACTACCTCAAATTGTCTCAAATGCCAGTTTTTTCTGGCCTCTATCTTCTTCCTGCTGAAGGCCAGCTCAATTGCATCTCCATCTTTCTCATCAACCCACACAAAATCTTTTTGTGCTTGTCCGATCTATGAAATACTCCTTGCCCTCTTTAGAAGTACTTGTGCCCAAACCCTGTATGGTCCAAGCAACAAGTGATACCTAATCAGCAAGTGAACAAAACCAGAACTTAAAAACATATAAAGAGAAAACAAACTAGCATTACTTTGTAGTACTTTATGGTCCAACCAGTTATCGATCCACTCAATGATTCTCTCCAAGCTTCATACTCAGGAATGGTGTAAAAAGATAACACATTTCCATTTTTGTGAGTTGCCTACATCAACATGTGCCAAAATTAGACATGGAGATACATAACCTCTGGAGGCTTAAAAACAAATATAAAGAGTCTCAATACACTCAACCAAATACAGGGGGAACATTTACCCTGACAATAGGAGTGATAAATTCCACAACAAATGAAGGAATTTTATGGCATGGTGTATGAAATTGATCAACAATCCTTTGATGTGGGAACCATCATGGTCCTTTAAGAGACAAAGGACAAGTCAAAAAGGATCTCACTAGAAAGGATGTGTCGAATTAAGCGTAAAACTAAACAAATATTAGACAAAGATCATGTACTGGTCTCACACATTATCATCGATGGCCATATCTTAAAGATTTAATGTTGTCATATATTTTATCTTCCTCAGACCAAAGGATTTTTTTATATCTTTTTATTCTCCATTTGTTGGTGAGTGGTAGCTTCCCCGACATCGAGCAAACTTACCTCCGAGAGGAAACACGCCATAATAATCTTGACCAACAACAGATATTCCTGCCACCTGATAGGATAAAGATAACTAAAATAACAAAAATTAAATTGGAAAGTGATGTCGAAACATGTCACAATACTACCAAATTCAGTATTCACATTTCCCTGATTCAAGGCACAAACACTTACAGCAAGAGCCTTGGCTGAGTCACCCTCCGTTAATATTAAAGTACATTGATCGAATTCTTCCCCGCTTGATTTGCATCATCAAGTTTGGGAACATCAATTAATTTCCCTTCTTGGTTCCATCAGTTTTCTTAAGATCTTTTTTTTGTTTAAACTCTGCCCACGCCAGTATACTTTCAAGTACACACTTTTCCACTGCACTCATCAGGTCAAACAAAGTTACAAAGCTCATCTTAGACCCTAGATTGCAAAAATTACATGTACTCAAAATGCTACATCTTAGACACCACGCCCGGATTTATCGACATGGGCTGCAAAATGCGAAACAAGAAAATTACTATAAATTTATAACAAAAAATTGTATCGTAATAAAAAAAATAATAAAAAATATGAATTAAAACGAATTATACTTACAATCAACATGGAAACCGAACGCTTGATTCGAGAAATTTCTTGTCTTCTTCCACGAGTGTTGCTTTGTCAGAATAATTGGTAAATTTTTGAACGGAAGGCCCATAAACCGATGGATGTCATTTGCTTCGATATCAATTGGAACATTCGCCATCGCTCGTAGTCACATAAAAATGCCATCCTCTCAATCAGGATGACAAGGTAATTCAAAATATCCGATCTATTTCAAATGGGGCATATTAACGAGCCCTCAAAATTCACACGATCCATCAAATCTTTATATTCTCAAGACATCTTTAAAACAAGATGGATGTGAGGGCATAAGGGATTCCTCAGTAGTTGATCTTGGAAATCGATCAATTGATTCTCTAGATTTTTTTGCTGAACTCATAGCTGGGAAGCATGTGAAGTCGACATTATAGTTGTACTTGCATCTTTGACAACGATTGAGACCTACAAAAATTCAAGAGCGGAAGGTGAAAACGAGAAAATGACCGTCAAGGGTATTTATAGGCTAAATCAAGGCGCAATGGCTTCAATTGACGACGCATGCGCAAAGGTCTTAGCTGACGCGCGACAATAGTCCTAGCTCGCGCATCAATAGGATCCAGCGACGCGCGCCATAGCCAGCGCGCGCGCCAATAGGAGCCAAAGCGACGCGCGCATCAATAGGATCCAGTGACGCGCGTCAATAGGAGCCGCGACGCGCGCGCAATAGGAGCCGACGCGCTGCCAATAGGAGCCGCGACGCGCGCAATAAGAGCCGCGACGCCGCATAGGAGCCGCGAGCGCGCCACGCAGCGCCAGCTAGGAGCCGCGACGCGCCATCAATAGAGCCAACGCGCCAAATAGGAGCCATGACGCGCGCCAATAGAAGCTGACGACGCATCGCCACCAAGACCATCGACGCGCTCGACGCGTCGAGAGTGATTATTGACGTCTTGTTGTCGCACGTCACATTCTACAGAAGACAACATCGAGTTTGATGAAGCTATTGACAAGAAAAAAGAAAGTGTCACATTTTGAAGATGTCATCATTGAAAATTTGAATTGAAATATTTGGGATGATTATTAATGTACAATTTACTCTCCAAAATCGTAGTTAACAACCATAAAACAAACACCCACAAGCATGTATACATGATTAATTAATGAAAGCTTAAAGTAAAGACATAACACAAATTTACCGAGAGTATCATGAGTACCACAATTTTATTAAGATGTTATGGCTTGAATTCTTCATAGTAATAAAAACTCTCTTCCACAAGATTGATCACTAACACTAGCTCTCCATACTTTTATAAAAACAAGTAGAGGCTATTATTAGGCTTGGAGAGTAGTTAACTTGTAAGGAAAATTTACTTTTCTATTAATAATGAAGATAATCAAGTCAATAAATTGGTTCATACTCTTCCCTATTAATATATGTGGATAAATGTACACTAATGGGTGAATTATCCAAATACTAAAATACAACTAATATTACAAGTGCACCTTAATTATATACAATAGTGTATGGTTATTTAAATACACTGACATCCCCCCTTAATATGTACTTTAATAAAGGGAATGAAGGAGGAACACTGAACTATCCCACCTTAATGAAAATTGCCTTCACTCCCAAAAGTTTCCTAAGATGAAAAAATTGATCCTCAAGCAAGGGATTTATGAAGTTGTCTAAAACCAAATTTTTTGTTCGAAAAAACTTAAGGTTGAGAGTCTTGTGATAGATTAACTACCAAAGATGATGCATTTTTATATCAATGTTTTTTAATGTGTTGGTGCTCCATCATATTGTAATAGATGTGGATGACCCTCTAATTATTTTTCACATTTCCAATAAACTAGCCTTATACTTACAATAGTCATCTTTTCAAATTCACACATTACCTTAGTCAACTTATATTTGATTGATCAAGAATTAATTTTCATAAGTCACCATATACATGAGTTATCCGATTTTGATTATATCTATCTTCTTACCCTTATCACATATCTCTATCCCTTAATTAAATACAAGCCAAGCAATGTTACCAAGTTTTGAGGATAAAATTAGGGCTCCATCTTCATTTACACTTTTCTAACCTCTACTCTTCCATGACACTTGGAGAACTACAAGTAGTTTAATCCTGTTTTGGTGTATTTGGTGCATAATTTCTAGCACTCATAGGTATCGAAGGGGGAATGATGAGGTAAATCTAATGTATATAATTAGAAACACTTTTTTAGGCTAATAGGTCTAAAATACAAAGAGATGATATTTATAGTTGTAGAAGAGTCATTGAAAATATTCATACACATATCCTAGATCAATAAACACGTGTGAAGTATGTGTTAGATATAGATTAGATATCTTAGTATCAAAGGACACATTCAATAGCCCTATGACACATTCATCAAGAAAACTTGTTCTAAAATAGATGAACATTTCCTCTGATTTTAGGATCCCAAATCTCAAAGGAAAATTTATGACACTCGCACAACATCCTTATCCAGCTTTCAAATCACCGTTATACCCCCTACATCCGTAGTAACGGTGAATTATTTTTAACCCTAATCCTAATTTAAGCTATATACTTTCTAGAATTAGTGTTGATAGAATATTATATCCTTACACAATTTAGGACTTTTGTTTCTATATTTGATGTTTTCAATAATCTTATATACACATATTGCAATATCATAATTGAATTACCTCTTAATGTTGACATTACAAAAAGATAGGAACGTTGAAATTACTATTCATCTTATTGTTTGTTACTATTCATTTTTTTCAGCTCTGGTTATCATTAAAGATGTTACAGGTCTATGTATTTACATTTAGTTAAATACAATCTTTTTATTTTTTGAAAACGTGGGTTGACATCCGTCCGAGGAAGTCACATTTCTGACCGACAATGTCGTGCAACTCACCCATCTATCTACTAATCCATTTTTTGTGTTGAATTTTTTTAAGACAAAGATCTAGCACATTACCGGTGATGATTTCAATTTTAAATAGGTATCTTCTTCAACATAATCTTATTGTTTGTTACTTTACATTTTTTCAGCTCTTGTATCATTAAAGATGTTACAGTCTAATTCTATATATTTACATTTATTTAAAGATATTGTTGGTCTATATATTTAAAGATGTTGTCTGCACTTCTCAGATCGACAATGTCGCAACTCACCCTCTATCTACAATGTCGTAAAACAAACCCTATCATATACGCAAGATTTCACAAAGAATCTAATACGCTTACCCTTGATGATTTCATAAAGACGTTACCCTTGATGATTTCACAAAGAATCTAATACGCAAGAGGTAAGCTAAACCCTATCATATTTGCAATTATGTTTAATTTCTTGCCAAAGATGATTCTTTCTTGATTTCTTAGAATTATATTTAATTTATTTTTTATATGTGCAAAATCCTTTGATATATTTTTTTAATCATGGATAAACAATACATTATACAATTTTAAATATAAGTCCACATAAAATTCCTCATCATCCATATATATCATATCATCACCATATCATTATCATATCCCGACTCCTCGACACTACAATTATTATTAACACAATTATTTATCTAATTTAAATTTATTAAAACAATTCAGCTTTTTTAAAATAATTCATAATCATATCATTACAATTCTATTCGCTCTAATGTCATCTATATCCATTCTAATCATTAATGTCATCTATATCCATTATAACACATTCCATTTATTTATCATCTATATCCATTCTAGAGAAGAAGAATTACAAAAGTCTAGAGAAGAAGAATTACTGTGCTTGATGATAAATCTACGTCCACATTAAATTGATCATCGTCCATATATATCATATCATTATCGCTATTCATCGCCTTTTCAAAGATCATCTATCATTAATTATCAATTATCATCATTCATCATCTACGTCCACATACAATTCATGACAATGCAAGTAAACAAGAAACATACATATAATTCATGATAATCACCATCTAATGCAATTAAAATTAAAGACTGTATATAAATCCATATAATTAAATTCAAATACCATAGTACATACTCAATAGTAGAAGTTTTCAAATTCAATATTTAAAGTTTCCTCAATAATAAAAGTTTCTAGTTTTCAAAACCCTCTTTTCTTTATCCAATTCTACTCCTCTCGCTTCTCTTCCCCAACGGCTTCTTCCACCGTGGCTGTACTCTTTCCCCAACACCAAATAACCCCCGAACTTATAAGATCTTCTCGCAAAGACTGCCATTTTTTAAAATTCTTTCTTCTTGATTTGTCGCATCTCCATGCGACAGTAAATTTGGATCAGCCGCTGCTTTAGCTTTGAATAATATGTCAGGGTCAAAACCATGCTCTTTAATTATCCGCTTTAGTGTATTGTTTTGTTTGTTAACCAAAACAATATTTTGCTTCAAATTTTTTGTCATGGATAAGTCGTTTTTTGTCAAGCTTTCCAAGTGAACTTGCAAAACCTTTGCCTGACTCTTCAAATTTTCATATTTCAACTGCACAAAAAGAGTAATGTCAATTCAAAATATTACTAAAAAATGAAAATTTCAAATTAACAAGAATGATTGTTTGAATGTAATAGTACTTACAACCGCTCTATCTCTTTCGGCATTTGCGATTGCATACCAAATCCTTGTCCTCGACCATTTGTTAAAATATGCCCGGCCTCGCACTAATATTTTCCAATTTGTTTAATGCCTTATCTAAAATGTCATCTTTATAGTTGTTGTTATACGTGATGTCCCACTTCTTACTTGGGTAAGTAAGGAATCCATCTTCGCAGTCGATTCTGACTCACAGCGTATAAACTATCCCGTTGCCAATAATTTTCATAACGACTAATAATCTCATTGATAAGAACTTTAGCCCTTCTCTCCCATTCTATAAGTTGTTTGATATGAGGAAGAATAAACTCACTGACATGGGATTGACAATCATAACCAATTAAGTTCTCCAAAGGAAAAGGTGGCAACTGTTCACTATCTGAATCTGATGAAGACGATCTTGCTGGAGAAGTATGGGGGCTTTCACCAAGATCAACTGCTACGTGTTTCTGCCTTTGGGTGGGCTGATCCTGTTTGTGAAAAAATTAATCAAGATTTAGATAAATAAATTTAAATCGAAATGTAATTCAAAATTGTAAAGCATATTTAAATTGAAATTTGAAGTATACCTCGCGCGCCTTGAATCATCTCGCGGTATCGAAAACCAATTGGGTCATTGCTATCAATGCCCAAATAATCTTCATCTAAATTTATATTGTTCAAAATAGATATGCCCAGACCGGGCAAGCCACCAAGTGAGAGAGTTGGAATTCAAAGGAGGAGGCAATGTTTAGTGTCCCACTAGGGGCCGGAGCAAAAGGCATGCGCATTACCAATGTTCTTTTCACTGCTCCTCCGGTGGCATTTTAAAAATTATTGGTTGAGTGGGTGTCGGTGCCATGCGGTTTGATCAGATCAGATCATGTGCTGAAAAGTACAAGAAAAAATGAAAAATAGGAAAACAATTCATAAAGTCAAAATTTCAAATTAAACGTACTATCAAGAGTCAGACTTGTTGTCGAGGGGTTGTTTTTCTCGGTGCTACGGGTGGCCTTGTAGGAGTTGTACTCAGTGTCTGTTCAGAAGATATGAATGCATGCGACTGTATGGAGTGAGTTGGGGAAGAAGGTTGAGTTTGTGAAACAGGTGTATGTTCCAAAGTCCCTGCAATTCATCAATATTAAATGTTGTCAATTCATTTGGTTAAAATTTAAATTGAAAAATAAATATGCAACTTTGGAATTTGTAAATAATATATGAGAAGGTATTACTTCTCTGGCGTTTAACGAGTTCAAACTGTTGAGGGTTTGGAGAGGAGTGAGCTTCCATTTCAGATTGGGAGTCCCCCGAAGCCTCAACGTGTTGTTGGCCTCTTCCTCTCGATAACGCCTTTTTCGGGAAGGGCTTCAAGATATCTTCTCTCAAAAATTAACATTTAAGTGTTAATAATCACAATGTCAATGTCAAAATTGAAATATAATTAAACTAAATACTTTATACCTGTTGTTCTTCAAATGGAATTGACAACTTCATCAACTCCTCATCAAAAGCAAGTAGGAATTTTTTTATCTCTTAAATTTAAAAGTGCCTCATAATAAAGGCCAAGGAGATAGTTTGTTGAATAAATGAAAGGTTTTTCTAAAGTTTTGAATTTGTTAGTTCAGCTTCTTATTTTTTGATAGATATGTGCACCAATCGAATTTTTGTTTTGAGATAGTGGCAACAATGTATGCAATGGCCCAATTTGGTATATCACTTGGCGACCCCGCAAAACAATTCTCGATTGAAAAAAATGAAATAAGTGCAAAGCAAGAAAGTGGTGTGCAATTGATTGTGTATCCACACCACGCCCGGATTTATCGACATGGGCTGCAAATGCGAAAGAGTGAAAATTACTATAAATTTATAACAACAAATTGTATCGTAATAAAAATAATAAAAAAATATGAATTAAAACGAATTATACTTACAATCAACAACATGGAAACCGAACTTTGATTCGAGTAATTTCTTGTCTTCTTCCACGAGTGTTGCCTTGGTCAGAATAATTGGTAAATTTTTGAACTAAGGCCCGTAAACCGATGGATGTCATTTGCTTCGATACTCGAATTGGAACATTTGGCCATCGCTCGTAGTCACATAAAAATGCCATCCTCTCAATCAGAGGATGACAAGGTAATTCAAAATATCCGATCTGCTTTCAAATGGGGCATATTAACGAGCCCTCAGAATTCACACGCATCCATCAAATCTTTATATTCTCAAGACATTTTAAAACAAGATGGATGTGAGGGCATAAGGGATTCCTCGTAGTTGATCTTGGAAATCGATTGAATTGATTCTCTTGATTTTTTTGCTGAACTTGCAGCTTGGGAAGCATGTGAAGTCGACATTATAGTTGTACTTTCATCTTTGACAACGATCGACCTCAAAAATTCAAGAGCGGGAGGGTGAAAACGAGAAAATGACCGGTCAAAGGTATTTATAGGCTAAATCAAGGCGTCAATGGCTTCAATTGACGCGCACGCGCAATTGGAGCCACGACGCCGCAAGAGAGCGCGACGCGCGCGCGTCAGGGAGCCAACGACGCCACGCGCGCCAAGAGGAGCCAGCGACGCGCGCCAAGAGGCCAATGACGCGCGCCAAGAGGAGCCAAAGACGCGCAAGAGGACCCAAAGCGACGCGCGCAAGAGGACCCAATGACGCGCGCGGCAAGAGGAGCCAATGACGCGCCAATGAGCCAATGACGCCAGCGCGACGCGATGCGCCAATCACGGAGCCAACGACGACGCCAAATGGAGCCAATGACGCGCCAAATCGGAGCCGACGCGCCAATGAGCCGACGACGCACGCCAATCGGAGCCAGCGACGCGCACAATCGAGCAGAGCCAGCGACGCTGCGCAATGGAGCCGACGACGCCGAGCGAGCCATCGACCATCAATCGAGCAATTTGAGCCAATGACGCGCAATCGAGCCGCGACGCGCGTCAACGGAGCCATGCCACGACGCCAAATCGGAGCCGCAATGCGCCAATCGGAGCCAATGACGCCGCACGCGTGATTAGAGTGATTATTGACGCCTTGTTGTCGCACGTCAATGATGGAGCCATGAAAAAATAGGTGAAATTTTTGTTTTGAATATCACAAATTCACCTTTCACAAACTTCCCGGTTGGATATTCGCTGTATTTTCCACCTACAATTTTATAGAGGTGTCGATAAATCTCCATATTCCTCAAGGGCACCACATTTGTCATATTTATTCCATGTAACCCAAATAGATGATCATTTCGTAATTAGATGATGTCCTTAATTTGAGATTGAGAGTCATTGTTTTTCCTCTTCTGAGACTCCTATAACTCTCTCTAGACCTTCACGGCTTATGAGAATCATAGATACTTCAAAATGTGTTTCTTTCAAGTGATGCTTGATCTTTGTCGATTGGCTAGAGACTTTCACTTCACACTCACAGGATTTCCTTTTTCATCCACCTTGTTTCGTTTTAATTAGAAGTGCCTCATTACATGCTTGTAGATATGATGAAACTTGTGAGGCACTTGACAATATGATGTATTTTCACTTTTTCCTCTTGGATGCATAAACTTATTAGTTCATGTTCTCTCTTGTGATTTTGTGCGAGCTGCACTTGCGCTCCTTATTCTATAAGTTACATTACACTTTTTCAATTCTATAAGCCAATTTCAACCTACCATAGACATTAAATCTGAGCCAAATTTTCAATGAAATGCCAGTCTGATTGGTTTTTCTTATATAATATAATTACAATTTATTTTAAAAATCAAAATATTTTTCATTATTAAATCACACGACTTTGGTACATATATCAATGTTTGAAACATAAGGACTTTCTTCTCAATCTACAAGTTTGTCTATCATTTTCCTATTCAAAAACTAATTCACAATTTGATCCCCCACTCAAGTTGGAATATCCTCGAGATGTCACATTTGTAGCTATAAAGAAAGTAGGTTGCAAGTTGTGAAAGTGTGTTTTTAAATTAACAAATTAATTGAAGAAGTGTATTTGTCATCATCAAGTGAACTGTATCTGTGTTACCATCAACTAGACACCCTAACAACTATCAATTTTGTGTCCACCGTTTTCCTCCACGAAAGGAAATTTAAAATTTAAATGATAAAAGTTAAAGTTCAATGCAGAAACGACAAAGAAAATAATGTATTCCAACAAGATACATACTATTTTGACGTCATGATATCAAAGCAAACGTGAAAATCAACTTTTGAGATTCTATTCCATGACAATTATTACCCTGTTCATACTAGTAAAGCATTGCAATAGATTCTATCTTCAATGAAATTCAAAAGCAAAAATAAAAATAAAGAATCGTTGGGCCAATGCCAATGCCAATGCACTTCACTCTGCTTTCACTCTTGTTTGTGATGGATAGAACTTGGGGAATAAGTCATTTTCGTCTAACATTTTTTGGAGTTGTGTTGGTTGGTCTCCACTTTTAAGCCATTCGTTTAAATTAGTATTAGTATCACCAATCAACATTTTTAAGGTGTTCACCTTTGTTTATATTATGGGAGTGATTAGGCTCCTCCTCCTCACCCTGATAAATATGTGCTGCTAACTCTCATAATCTTACTCCAAAAAAACATTGCAAATGGGACTCTCAGGTTGCTAAACATAACACAGAGGTGATAAATAATGCAAAACATGAAATGGGATCCCTTATTTGATGCCAAGAACTTGTCGAATGTTGGCTCCAAATGATTAGGGTACTCCTAGCTCTGAACTTTTTTATTGTAACATAATTTCTTCTTTTATAAAACTTTGGCAGATCCAGGTTTGTCCTATGAGCTACTTGTGTTTGTTTTCTTATAACCCATGAGTTTGGCCTAGTTTGGTATACTTGGAGCATATTCTTATATCACCTTTTTTAAATAATATTTAAAGTTGTATTTTAAATAATATCTCTATTTTATTATATATAAAAACATAAATATAAAGAATATGTAATAAAATATTATTAAAGAGATTTTCAAAATGTAAAGTATATATTAAGTAAATAAATTACACTTATGACATGTCCACATTTTATTAATAATACTTAATTAATATATGGATAAAAAATAAAGTGAATACCAAAAGGATTGAAACAACATATCTTGATGAAAGATGTTATAGATTTGAGATTTGTTACGGAGATCTAAATCTTGAAATGTACGATTATAGTTATGATGACTCTCATCTTGAAATTTGGATATGATCGTAGAAAGTTACCATAATTGTATACTTCATTCCTAGCGGGCGTCTAGCGCATAAACTTCTACTCTTAGTTTAAGTGTATGGAAAAAAAAACTATCATTCTATGTGTATTCACCTAGCTCTACTCTTTGCTTTCCTATCCTTAATTTGTAGTTTGCAAATGGTGTGTACTTGCAATAGCTAAAGATCTAACCTAGATTATCAAGAAATTTGGACTAGGGACTTGCATTAGGATTTGGGTGTCTAGTGTCCACCAACTAATCTTCTAGCAATCAAGACTCACTAAGTAGAACAATAAAATTATTGGGAAACTTGGAATCACAAAATATGTCTCTTATATAATAATATTACATAGCTCAATGTTAGATTTCTAACAATAGTGTTTGAGTGTATAAATGATTTACAATACTATTTATATATATGTGACATTGAATTCAAATTGGACTAGATTAGTGTGCATATTAACCTCCAACACCTAAAATTTGAAAAAAATTAAAAATTCATATGTGGATGGACCCATCCATTTAAAAAAGGAGACATTGTTGTCGGGAATATACAATGCAATTAGAAAATAGATTGGCCGAAGGTTTAGAAAATATAATAAAGATCATCTCAAAGAATTTAAGTTGAAGTTTTGAGATTTAAAACTTATCAAAGTCTCAATAAATACTTTATTTCAACCAAATTAAATATACATATAGACAAATATACATAAACCCAGCATAAATTGATATAATAAAAGCTATAAATCTATTTTTAAGATATTGTAAATATAAACACTAAATGTATTTAAAAACTCAAAAGTTATAAGATAATTTATTTATAAAATAAAATATTAGTATGGATTTTACAAATTAAATAATAAGAAAATTGCTCGACCCATAATTTATTGGGATAAATGCCTTAAAAACTTATTACTCAAAATTGATATGCAATGAACAAATGAATATCAAGTGGATTTGAAACAAGAGTCCCTCTCACCATGAGTTGTCGTCCAAGACAATATCTTTACATTAGCTCCATGTAAAACAAAAAAATTGAATTAAATAATTTAATACTAGCTGTCGCTCCCAGGGAGCAAGATTACATCGTTAGTGTGTCATTAGGAGGTGGAGTGGAATGTGGGGTACCAGTTTGTTTGTTTGTTGTATGGAAAACTCTCAATTATCACAGTTCCTACAATGTGTTTCACTGATAATAAACAATCAAGTTGGGGATAAAAAAATATTCAGTTTCGATTCTTCAAATATTGCAGGGCCCAAATAATTTTGCTACATTCGTAAACAATAAAACAAAGTTTAAATTATTTATTTATTTTATATCTAGACACCTAGATCAACAATCTCATAAAACAGTTGGTGAGATTGAATTACAATTGGTGAACTTAAATTACAGAGGTTATCTTGAATCATGATATTAGGGAACTATGGTGTAAGATTTTCAATACAATAACACTTCACATATTTCTGGAAATCTCCTCCCAATTGCTAAAAGGAAGTATCCTCATAAAACTCGTACTAAAAGAGCATAGCACCTGGTCAGTTAGCAGCTCTAAGTTGTGAAGTAATCCATCTAGAAGAAGTAAAGCATGGGTGAAGGCATGACTCTGTCTTTTTCACTAATCATTGTTTTCTTAGAGTTCATCTCTGCATATCCAAGCTTGGTTATGTTATTTCTTCTCGAGGTACCACTAGTGATGATAAATCACCAGATCTTTTAGACTTGCAATCCCACGTGCTTCCATACAATGATGAACTTTGTTGATAGTCGTGCTTTTGACTACCATGCAGATTTGTTATCATTTTTTCATACAGTTTGGGTTACCTGGTGTTAGTAAGCTTCTACATTTTCCCCAGCTTGAAGGATGCTGGACAAATTAAATTGGCAATAGAACGTTGGTTACATGGAACACAATACTTGGAAGGTATGTGCAAAATGGCTGAGTGGAGGATGCGTGAAAATTGGTTGACCAAATGTTAGATCAAAATATTGGCTGTCAAATAAGTTCAACTCAAAATACCCTGACATCATGACATCATGCATCACACGAGTCATGATGTCAGGTCTAGCCATTTAGTATTGTCAGCACTCATGGTGAAAATTAAGGTCGGCGTCCCTAGTTGGCAAATCATGTCGGAAAGTTCATTTTTGCATTGTGTCCAAAAAGACCGGGTACCTCTAAGGTGGGAGGCAAACCACATGAGGCGGTTTGTTATTTTTTCATCTGGCAAGTTTTCCAAAAATGTGTGGAGGTTCTGTATTGTTGTAGGCGTGGTGTCTTCGATATTTTGTTTTGTAAAAACATCATAGATGGCTTGACTTCTGTGGCGCATCATAAGGTTAAGTAAAAAGTAACGGAACCAAGGATGGCTTCCAAATCGGTTGTCATGGTAGCACAGTAAATGAAGAGCATATTCATGCATTTCGATCTTTGTGGGGCGCGCTTGGCGAAACATAAATGTACCTGATGGGAATAGAGTTGGGAAGGCCATAGAGAATAAACCCTTTGTTGAGTATTCATTGATGGGAGTTGAACTTATCTAGGGCCAATCAATTGATGGTGGGTTGGTCGGTGGAGTGGCTAATGCATAGGCCCTAATTTGGGAAACCTCTATATGGGTAGGGGGAGGCTTGCAACAAATGATGTTGCAAGTGTTGGGTCTAATGGTGTGGGGTCAGCCTCATGTGCTTCAGTTGATGGGAGGTTTGGCGAAATGGTTTGGTCAAGTATATGGGGCAGGTTGTCAAAGATATTAGTTGCTGGTATGGGTAAACTTGCAAGGGCGGCTTCATCTATAATGACGTCACTATAGTATGGGTCATGTAGGATTTTGTAGGAAAGTGCATTTCGGACATGGTCCCTACTCACAAAACACTCATAAGATTTCCCTTCTACACCTAATATTTTTAGGATTAAAATGTCTAGGTTTTGTGGGTGGCGGGGCAAGAATCACAAAATGGAGGTAATGTCTTGGGGGAAGCTAATGGTGTGGCCAATATACATGTATTGGCCTCCACGGGCATGTGTCACTTGCAATAGTGGGGCTACTCTAGCAATAAGCATTTCCTCAACTTGGGTTAAAATTGCTAGCTCTACGGATTGGGGGTCCGGTCCATATTATTCCAGGAGGAAAAGTGGTGCCCTTTTTTCATAGGAGCACATGCGACAACTGACTCCACCAAGACTAGGCCTCGTTTGCATTCCTGGGTAGCATTCATTGCAGATAGAACAAGGTTCGCCAAGAAGCAAGGATTCTAAGTGGGCCCAAAATGTGTGTTAAACATTTTAAAAAGGAGGGAGGGTGGGATTTTTGGATAGGGGGCAAACTGGCTAGGGGAATAGAATTTGTTTGTTGTCTCTACGGGCTATGTTGTTGAGAGTGTCTTTGTGCGCAGTGTGTAAGCTTGGCGTCATTTTTATTTATTGTGTCTTTGTTTTGGTCCGAGACCAACCGTCATTGAGCATTTATCATGTATGTTACTCTAAGTGGGTACCTGTAATGTCAAAACACAACTATTAGATTGTAAGCATGTGCTTAATAACATAAATTAGTAGTGGAACATATATGTTAGTAGCCAACCTATGTACTTACGGAGGCATGCATACTTTTATGGTGGTTTGGTGGTATTTTTTTCCATACTGAGGGAAGAGGGTTTATAGTGGCTTTTTTTTGGGCAAAACATCGTTTGTTAAGGTCGCATAGTTTAAGTAGTTTTTTTGGGTAAGAATGATGGGGTCCGGTAGGTTGTATAATGTTCCCGTATAAGAAGCTTAAGTAAGCAAATCTGGTTGTTCAATTCATAGATGACCATACATTGGGTTAAGTTGGTGTTTACATTTTCTTTATGATGCAAAGAGGAGTTTTTAAACCTGCTCGCCTTATGATTTAGGCCTTTCATTCATATCTCCTAAGGCATGGAAATTGTTGATAAAGTTTTGTTAGGTCACAGCATGATGAAGAAGGGCGTAAGGCTAAACCAATTAGATAATAAGAACAAGGAGGTGAAAAGAGCAATCCAAATTTGTGAATTTGGGCGTTGACTCAAACTATTGAGGTATGTTGCAATAGATCCGACCTTGAGACAACTACCTTCATTCATGGCTTAAATTGTCAAATCTATTTAAGTATCCTTGGTTTTGATGCTCTAAAAATATGAGTTGCAAGTCGTAATACATTCTTATAGCAAGAATTACAACAATAGCAGATGGCAAAAGGTCTTCTTAGTGGACCATAGAAGAAAAAGAAGAATGGGAAGGAGAAATAATAAATAGACACAATACCCATGATTAAGAGTTGGGAGATGCTCCCTATAGCATTTTGATTAACGCTTCTAATTAAAGTAACATTAAACAAGGAGGTAGACTTTTTTTTTTCTGTGTCAACTCGAAAAATACCATATTTTGTATGTTGTATATTTAGAATTGGATGGAAAATAACAACTGAAATAATTCTATAAGAATTTTGTCAATTTTGGGATCAAAATTTAATGACCAAGATTTTATTTCCTAACATTAATTCTAGCCAAGTTCTCTTATTAATTTGTCGTGTTAAGGCCTTAAACCAAACCCTCACATAAATCTACTTGTTGGTTGGGTCATAAAAAAGATTGGAAACAAAACATTGTATATTTAAATCATGTGGCTAGTGAAGCTATCACACAAGGGAAGTAAATCATTGTTATTTATTCTAATTTGAAAACCAATACTTCTGTGTTTGTTCCTTCCCAGCTTGGCTTATACTTTGAATGCTCCAAATGAACACACAAGGGTCAAACACTGCTTGCACATTAACACACACTCAATGAAAACACTCGACTCTATTTACACAATCAGCCAACAAACACATTTTGGGTGAATGTTTACATTTCTAAAATGCCCACCCATATTCATTAGTTTATTAAAAACTTCAAGGAATTTTGATGATGAAAGAAAACATATTTTCCTTAAAATAGTTGAACATTTTAGCCATGCCAATTAGATTAGATTATTAACAAAATACTTACAACAACTACTACTTGCACCTATTTTGCATTGGCTGAATAGAAATTCAAGTTGAATGTGTTTATCCTAAGCGTGTACGTTGCAAAAAAACAAGCCTTAATACACAATCGATATCACCACAAAAGATGTCGGTTTAATAATAAAAAGAAAATTGACATCCAATTATAAAATGCAACTGAATGCTTTAGTTATAAGCCTAGCATCCCTAGGATACCTACGATTTTGACAAAACTTTGGTGTTTGTCAACATGTTTTTATGGAACATGAAATACTGTTGAGCTTAACCATGAATGGGGTATAAGAGGTGTAATTAGTAAATATAGGTTAGCATTAATAAATAGCATGGAATATTGACATTTGTTTCTTGGTATGTGGTCTTTCATATGGAGGGAATATCACCAAAACAAATAATAGGTTCTTAGAAAGTTGTAGAAGCTTATTTAAAATTGGATAAGATGTTCTAATGGAGAGAATTATGCAAAGTCATAATTTTTTTGCTAGTTTTGGAAAAAGCAATTGAATTACAATAGATAAGCTAATTTGAAGATGGAAGAAGATTGGTTGGGAGAGTAGGTTTTTTTTAACATTATGAGCCTTTCGTAAAATGCAGCAATGGTAAGGAACTCACACATTTTGTCACAATATTATTGGTTTGAGTGGGGTGGTGTTTGTAAGTCGAGTTCTTGTTGTTGGCAAATTTTTGGAGCTACGTATGGAATACAAGTTCATAAATTTATTTTGCTTGAACTAAGTTGGTAGGGGATGCTTTGAAGGTGGTGGCTATGCTCTTTTCAATGGGGGATCAACCTATTTTTTTATCATGTACGCTCTGTATGTTTTCATTTGTTGCAGAGGTAAGGGTAGTTGTAACTATAACAAGCAAAATCAGCTTGTTATGATGCTATGATGAATGTTCATGCCTGTTATAGGACTCATTTTGTCCATATACTGAATCATTGCAGTTCCAGAAGAGCACATTTTTTTTGTAGGCCTTTGCTCCAACAAGGTAGGTACCTTGTTAAAGCTACGATAGGTGGCATACAGTTTTACTATGATACTTGCAAGTATAATACCTATTTGTATGTATTCTACTACAATGAAACTTTATCAGGATAATTTGCAGGCACATTGTAGAAGTGCAAGCCACCAAAAATAAGTTAACAATGCTCAATCAAACCTACTTCATTTGGAGGCATCTACAACTCCATTTTAGATTGAGAGAACTATTTAAAAAATGCAACAAAACTTGAGCAATTCAAATGCAAGTAATTTCCAAATTTCAAATAATAAATGTAGTACATAAAATAACAATATTAACCATTTTTTTGTTATATAGACATTAATCTTAGTTAGTGTTCATTGCAAGTGAATTAAATAAGAGATTTGTGCAAATTTTAGTATTACACAAATGTATTCATTCCATGTATGATTGGTGTTTGTTGTAATCACTAGTAAATCAATTTTTAGAATGAGTTATTTACATTGGTAGTTGTAAGTCCAATGGTTAATCATGTAATTTACATGTCCGAGTTACGTTGTTGATTATATGCAAGTTGGATATACTATAAATACATTATAGTGAGTGGTGTGGTAACATAAAGCAATAGTTTTTGCTTGTACAAAAAGGGTGTCTTTATAAATATGAACATCATATTATAAGGAATCCTATATTTTACTAAGCTATACATATACGTAATATATACAAGAGTTGTTTTTTATTCTGAGGCCTCCAGAAATGCTGCTACCAACTCTGCATGGTTTGAGTCTTGCTCGGCGGAAATGATGTTGTGTACCGTACAAGATAGTTGTTCCTTGCCCTTATAGGTAGATGGAGACACAAAGAAAATGAACATGTATGTATGAAACAGTACTTGTTTAATAATGTTCCATAAGTCATCTGTACTCCTCGATTTCTCTTTAAGAGCATTAGCAGATACACCAAGTAGCACTAATGCCACATCGTCAAAAGTTGTTTCCCATATAGTCCCAATTCGGTCTTCGACCATCATGTGCAATGCATATCTATAATCGCATGTAGTTGTGGGAAACTTGCATTTGGTACAATGCCAAGTAGAATTTGTAACAAAACTTAGCTTTTTCTAACATTGTTTACCATTAACAATCTGGGAGCAAGTAGGATAACAATAGTTCTCCATGTTGAGATGTATAATAGTAGCAACAATTATAATTTGATGGCTAGGGTTGGGGCTGCTACAAGCATGAATATCAACAATCATCTTTTCCACCGGTGCCTGTGTATTGAGTGGAGTTAAGCTAGTTGATGCTTCTGCTGTGGTTAACCAAATTTGGAGTGACTTCATTTCTGGTACTAGTGGTGTTAGGAATAGTTGTGTAGTAGGCCCTGTAGTTAGTGTTTTTTCTCTAAATGTTGTGCTTTAGCTTTCGAATAGCTAGAATTGGCATTTGGATGGCAAGTTGACCATGTTGTGGTTGTAAAATCTATATGGCCTCCTCACAAAGTACTCCCCATAAAGTTATGGTTATGTAATATCTGGTGTGGTCCTTTATAGTGACAATAGAGCGTTGTGTGCAACTCCCATCTGTTTGGGTAGTCATGGAAATATCAGAACAAGAAGTAACCACACCAATAACATCCACTGGATCCAAGGGGAACTATTGGATTGCACTGATTCTCGTGAAATGGAAAGTAGTTGTCGGTATCAAGGTGGTAGGTTCTGTACATATCTTGCAGAATAGAATCCATATTTAGAATGACTTCCCATGGGCTGTTGGAGTCTCTGTAGCCTACCTTCACATATTTGAGGCTACCCTTCGAGATTGTGTAAATTGTGCCCACCTGAATTTTTCATGGTAATAAGTTCAGTAACTTTGCCAAAGCACGTAACGTTCATGTCGTCACCGAGGGCATCAATTACATTGAAATTGAAGACCTGCCCTTCCCCTTTTGCATTGGTATAATCATGTATGGTTCCTTTGTGAATCACTCTACTTCCAGTACCCAAGACATATGGTATGGATGTAATTTGTTAATAGTTGTTGGCCTTCCAAGTGATGTCGGTGGAGCACTATTTGCCATTGTTGCAAGCTACTACCAATTTTAGGTGAACACTGCAAGGGATGTGTAAAGGTAAGGAACATATACAACTGAGAAGAACTAAATTACAACGTAAACAATAATTTAAATGACATAAAACACAATCTTATGCAGTTGCATCCACGGAAAAAGTCATGTAGGAAAATGATGCGTCAGCGGTAATAGATGTATTTATAGTTCAATTTTTACTAAAGAAACTTAAATGAATGTTTCAATAAGATTTAGCTGTTACAATAATTTATAGTTTAGTTTCAAAATATCAAATTACTCTAATCCGCCCAAATGTCTCAACAAAATTTAACTCAAGCTTTTAATTAAAATTTAGTCCCAATTAAATTGTAGGTCTAGTTTCATTTATTTTAAATCCTTTATATGGTGTAGTTAATATATAGTTGAAAGTATACCTAAATATTATATATGTTCGTTCAGATTTAATTGGGAACGTAGGTATAAGCTTATGTAAAATAGGAACATTAACTTTGTAAGAGCTATCATATATTTGGGCTAATTCTAGTCTAGGCTACTCTACTCGAAATGTTACTGGTATGTTGTAGAATACATAAAGACCATACATGCTACATGTTATGTTGTTTATGGTTGGTTAAAATCGATGAAATAAGTAAGGCTCCGACTTGTTAGCTAAGAGCTCTTTATTAGCAGTCCCACACAACTAATTTGATGTCGGTAACCATGTACATCATGGAACAAAGTGTTATGAATTACCCCCGAATCAGGGTGGGGATTATTTATTTCTTACACAAAACCAGGCACTAAGAAAGCAGATCAGTTGTTACCAATATATTAGAAATGGGAAATGGGATATAATGTTTAACCTAAGAGACTATGTAAACTTAATGGATTATGACTTCTTGGAATCTTCTTAAGCACGTATGGATAAAAAAGTATAAAACCCTTTTTAGAACATAGGACTACTGATAATTATGAAAGGCGCAGTGATTTAGAAGAGGTGCAGAGGATAAGAGTGAAATTTGTGGTTATATATAGATATTACGTCACATGTGTGGTTAGTAACACGGTATGAATGACATGTCTTGGGTATTTTAATCTTTTAATCCTTACGCTTAAGGAGACCACATATCTTTCTAGTAATTTATCAAACAATTCACATGGCCTGTGCATGCCTCCATGATTGTTATTTGTTGTTCTTGTTGTCTACGCTATAATATGTTTCAACTTTGGTTATTTGTTGCAGATTTGGTATTTTGGTATTGGGCAGCCGTAGACAATCTACCTAAAACTAACAAGAGTCAGGAACCTTCTATTACAAGGAAGTAGGTGTTGTATTGTTCTTATACACCAACCTATGGTACAGTCATAAAATCTATATAGGGGGAGAACGAAGGATGTAAAATAGTGGTATGTTTTTAGAGAATAAGGCGCAAGGTCGCATGTACATGAATTTGAAATAGTTATACTACTATAAGCGAGAATTATAAGTGAAATCATTTATAATATAGTGTTCAACAAAAATTGTAAAAAAGCCATATACAAGCGCATACAAAAAAAAATTACAAAAGTGATACCCTTGTGTGGAATGCATTAATAAAGTTCCCAATATTGAGTTGTGGAGCTCAATTACTTCAAATTAGCATTCAAAATGAAACTTGCGGAAAAATAACAATAACTTATCGGTTATGGAGGACCGACATCGACCTATGACCGACATCGGTTACCTACTCATGACCGGCATCGGTCGAGAAAGGAGGAACCGGCATCGATTAGGGCTAACCAGTGTCGGTTACTTGTGCGTGGATGTTTTATTTAACTCACAAGAATTAGATCTAATTTTAGCATAAAAGCATATCTATTGATTGTAATTGCATGGCTAAGTTCCCTAAGTTTGTATATGTCTATATAAGCATGAAATCTAGGGTTTAGAAGTAAGAATTGAAGAAGTTGATGATTATTGTGAGAATAATTGTGAGAGAGAGAATTCTTGGAGAAGAAGCAAAAGCTTGAGAGAAATAAAGTATTGTACATCTGAGAGGTGTGGAAGATTGTAAATATTCATTGTATATCTTGTGAAAGCTTTGGATAATAGATTGGCTTATTTCTTGGTGGATGTAGCCCACATTGGGTGAACCATGTTAAATATGGTATTGATTTATATCTCTTGTTTTATATATTTCTTCTAGTGGAATATCCACTTTTATTGCATGTATGATTAGATCTGATATATTATCTATACAACCTTTTGCTAACCCCAACAACTAGTATCAAATCTTTGTTTGAGGGTTTTGTGTGTTGATAGATTTACTCACAGAGGGTTTTCTGATTGAGTGGGAGCTACAACAATGGCAGAAAAAAAACAAATACAAGGTAGAGAAATTTGACTGCCAAATTATCAATTATGGAAGATGCAGATTGAGGATTATCTATATCAAAGAGAGTTTGTACTTATCTTTGGATGAAAATTCCAAACCTACGAAGATGACTAATGAAGAATGGAATATTCTTGATAGAGAGGCTTTGGGATCTATAAGATTGAGAACTTGCAACATCCGTGGCTTCTAATATTACAAAGCGACATCTACGGTAGAGTTAATGAAATCTCTTGCTAATTTATATGAAAAACCTAGTGCTTTAAATAAATTTTATTGATGAAGAAACTATTTAGTTCTAAGATGCATGAAGGTTGATTTTCATCTAGTCATTTGAATGATTTCAAATCTATTATAAATCGATTAAAATCGATTGATATTTTGTTTAATGATGAAGTGAAAGCACTTTTATTATTATGTTCTTTTCTAATATTTGGGATAACTTGGTAATGGTTGTTAGTAATACAACATCTACTAATAATATTTTAAAGTTTGATGATGTGGTTAGTATAATCTTGAATGAAGAAATTCAGAAAAGTATAGAGGAATCATCATCCGAGAATGCTTTGAATGTAGAAAGAGAGAGGCATGCGAATGAGAGATCCAAGAGTAAGAATAATGGGAAATCAAAGTCAAGGGATGGCATATCTAAATCTAGAGGTAAGGAATTACATGTTGGAAATGAGGAAAGAAATGGACATGAAAAGAAAGATTGTTGGTCAAAGGATAAAGAGAACCAACACCCAAAAAAAGGTAGAGATTCAAATAAGGACAAAATATTGCAAGAGAGGTAATGCAAGATGTTCTTATTCTTTCTTTGATAATAGAATAGAATCATGGGTTTTAGATTAGGAGCTTCTTTCCATCGACCCCTAATAAGGGTTATTTCAAAATTATGTCCAGGGCAATTTTGGGCATGTTTATTTGGGTGATGATGAACCTTGCAGTATTACTTGGTAAAGGGAAGTTCATCTAAAATTACAAAATGGAAATACATGGGTATTGAAAGATGTGAGGCATGTGCCAAGCCTCAAGAGGAATCTTATTTTTGCAGGGCAACTAGGTGAAGTTGGTTGCATGGTTACATTCACAACAGACTCTTGGAAAGTCACCAAGGGTGATTTTGTTGTGGCAAGAGGAAAGAAGGTAGGAACATTATATTTATCTACCTATGTTATTGATTCATTTTCTATGTTATCTACTTCATATTCAGATGCATGCATGTGGCATAATCGGTTGGGCCATATGAGTCAAAAAGGAATGCAGATCTTAAAGGCTAAGGGTAAGTTATCAAATTTGAAAGATTTAGATCTTGATTTCTGTGAGCATTGTATCTTTGGAAAGCAAAAGAGAGTGAGATTTCTCAAAGTTGGGGTAACTACTTGTACACTCAGATGTGTGGGGACCAGCTTAGGTAGCTTATCATGGAGGATCCCAATATTATGTTACTTTCATTGATGATGCTATAAGAAAGGTATGGGTTTATTGTATTAAACATAAATCTAATGTTTTTGATACTTTTAAAATATGGAAATCCTTGTTGAGAATGAATAAAATTCAAAGTTAAAGTGCCTTAGATCTGATAATGGTGGTGAATACTCTAGCAAGGATTTTAATGATTATTGTTCAGTGAATGGAATACGTAGAGAAATGATGGTTCCAAGAACACCACAAGAGAATGGTGTTGCAAAAAGAATGAATAGGACAATCATGGAACGTGCTAGAAGTATGAGGATACATTCTTGATTGCCCTTGCAGTTTTGAGCAGAATCAGTTGATACAATGGTTTATTTGATTAACCATGGGCCTTCAAGTTCACTAGATGGAGGAAGACCAGAGAAAGCTTGGACCGGAAAAGAGGTAGATCTTTCTTTTCTTAAAGTTTTTGGTTCAGAAGCTTTTGTGCATATTGATAAGGAAAATAGGAAAATGTTGGATGCAAAATCTAAGAGATGCATTTTCATTGGCTATGGATCTTGGTGATTTTGGATTCCGTTTTTGGGATTTAGAGAATTTAAAATTATTAGGATTCGTGACATTGAATGGAATGAAAAGAGAATGTACAAGGATCAAATTTTGGTACCCAAGGATAAATCGATTGAGAAGTTTGTGAATGAAAATGAAATCTCAAATTTAAAAATAATACCAACAAGGTTACACAATAACTAGTGTATGTTGACTTCTTCTAGACCGACATATCGATCAATTGAACCGGTATCGATTATAAAAGATCCAAACCGACATCGGTTAGCAGAACCGGTGTTGGTTACAGGTGACCAGCGTTGGTCACTGTCATAATTGGAAACAAATGTCTAGGAGGTCCAGAATGAGCCTCCGGTACCCCAAACTTCTATGAGAAGGTCACAAAGGGTAAGTAAACCTCCAAAAATATTTACACCTTCTCTATCTTATTTATTATTGACTAATAATGGTGAACCAGAAATTTTTGAAGAAGCAATGCAGGATAAGACCCACGTGCAGTGGGAGCATGGCATGGATGAGGAGATGGAATCCTTAGAACAAAACCAAATTTGGGATTTGGTTAAGTTGCCAGTAGGTAAGAGGACATTGCAGAACAAGTGGGTTTAGAGAACAAGGAAGAAGAGTGTGGATAAAAAAGGTACAAGGAAAGGCTTGTAGTAAAAGGATTTGCATAGAAAGTAGGTATTGACTTTGGTGAAATATTTTATCTTGTTGTAAAGATGACTTCTATTCGTATTGTATTGAGTTTAGTTGCAGTACATGATTTGTATTTAGAGGAACTAGATGTGAAGACGGATTTCGTTCATGGTGATTTGGATGAAGAGATTTATATGCAGCAAATCATTTGGGTATGAAGTCAAGGGTAAGGAGAAATTAGTGTGCAAGTTGAAAAAGAGCCTATATGGGCTCAAGAGAAAGGTAATGGTACATGAGGTTTGATAGTTTTATGCATGAGCATGGTTACTTGAGATGTGAATCGATCATTGTGTTTATTTCAAGAAGCTTGAAATGGGAGCTATATTATTTTGTTTTTGTATGTGGATGATATGCTTATTGCAGGATCTAGTATGCAGGACATTGGTGAGCTTAAAGGAAAGCTAGCTCACACATTTACTATGAAGGATTTAGAGTGCTGCAAAAATAATCTTTGGCATGCAAATACATAGAGATAGGAAGAACAAGAAATTGTATTTGTCTCAAGAGGCTTATATCAATAAGGTGTTGGAAAGGTTTAACATGCAAGATTCAAAACTTGTAAGTACACCTATGGAAGGACACTTCAAATTGAAGCAAATATCAATGTCCATCATCACATGAGGAGGTCAAATACATGACATGAGTACCATATGCTTCAGCAGTTGGGAGTCTCATGTATGTTATGGTTTTACCAGACTAGACATTGCATAGGAAGTGGGAGTTATGAGTAGATTTATGGCCAATCCGGTAAAAGAACATTGGAAAGTAATCTAATGGATACTCAGGTATTTGAGAGAGACATCTAACATATAGTTTGGCTATGTTGATTTGGATATGGCTAGAGATCTGGATGGTAGGAGAAGCACTATGGATATATTTTCACAGTAGGTGGGACTGACGGTTAGTTAGTTGGATTTCGAGATTGTAGAAGGTTGTGGCTTTTTCTACTACAGAGGCGAGTATGTTGCAACTACAGAGGCTAGCAAGAAAATGATATGGATGAGCAAGTTCATGGAAGAGTTGGGAAAGGAGCAAGATGATTGCAAACTTTTTCAATGATGTAATAGTGTGCAATTCATTTGGAAAAGAACTCAATGTTTCATTCTAGAATGAAACACATTCAGTTGAGGTGTCACTTCATACGGTAGGTATTGGAGGATGGGCAACTGAAACTGGAGAAGATTCATATGAGTGAAAACCTGCGGATATGCTAACAAAGCCATTAGCAAAAGAGAAGTTGGAGCTACACTCCACTTATGTTGGTCTTCAAGTTTGAGACTTGAAGAGGAAGAAACAAAGCTAAGGAAAGGATCCAAGAATGATGTTGTACAGGTATAGTGCAGTAATTTATCTCCAAGTGGGAGATTGTTGAGTTATGGAGCTCAATTACTTCATATTAGCATGCAAAATGAAACTTACAGGAAAATTCAATAACTTAGGCATCGGTTATGGAGGGACCAACATCAGTCACCTATGATCGGCATCGGTCAGCAAGGAGGAACTGACATCGGTTAGGGATAACCGCGTTGGTTACCCGTTGGTGGATGTTTTATTTAACTCACATGAATCGGATCTAATTTTAGCATAAAAGCATATCTATTGATTTTAATTGCATGGCTAAGTGCCCTAAGTTTGTATATGCCTATATAAGCATGAAATCTAGGGTTTAGAAGTAAGAATTGAAGAAGTTGATGATTATTGTGAGAATAATTGTGAGAGAGAGAATTCTTGGAGAAGAAGCAAAAGTTTGAGAGAAATAAAG
>CM031237.1:15137295-15225824 GCA_018340775.1 Taxus wallichiana var. yunnanensis
AAATTGCTCATCGGACTTACGGATAGCGATATATTCAACCATGCCGCCAAGACAGGAGGTAAGTCCCGATTGTAATCATTTTTTTGCATTTTAGGTTTTTTTTTTTTTTTTTTTTGCATTTTAGGTTTTTTTTTTTGCATTTTCATGGGTTTTTGAAATGTTTGTTTATGTATACAATTTTCTTGTTTTATCGGTTGGTCGTGAAGCTCAAATCATGCAAACCATCAAAACATTCCTCAAAACCCTCAAACATTCCTCAAAACCCTCCTCCAAACATAGATCCGCCTCCTGTGGCTCCTTCTATCCCCACAGAGCCAGCAGGAACACAAGATAATATCATTGGAAGAATCCAAGAAAATAAAATTGCCATTGAGAACCTAATTCAAAATATAAGACAAAATCATGCTACAAATCCATCCCGCATGACTTTAGCCAATACATTGCAAACATTGATTGGCGAAGTCGAGTCTGTAACCAACCAAATACATAGATGGAACACCTTTAGAAGTGACTGTAGGCGGTGGTATGCGGATAAACTATCCCATGCGGCCGTCAAAGAAAAAAAAATTGGAAAAGACCTCATTTGTGCATTATTTACCGACCCTAGAACCAATGCCCCCTGCAGTTACTTGCAAATGGTTCCCAATCCATTGGTGCCATGATGATAGAATCAAAAACAATTTTTGGGACCGATGGTGGATGGTTTTGACTATCCACCATGCAACAACAACAATGAGGTTCCTCTTTATTTTTTGAAGAAATTATATTGTGAGTTCGTGCTCAATGAGGTCCCGAATTATTTTGACTTTTCTGACTTTTTTGGTCGAGGAGGTGGCTCTGCACAGAGCAGACCTGGTGCACGCGTAGGTCAACCTAGGATCCCCCATGCCCCAAAACCCCCACTACCTTCAGTTATCCCTCCTACAGTGAAGGAGGTTGTGGAGATTGATACATTGCATGCATTGAGGGAGCTCACTGACACTCTCACCCAGCATAGCACCCAGATTGCATCTGATGATGTTGGTGGAGGTGCCAGTTCTAGTGCACCACACCACTGTGGATCATGTGGTGCCGTATGCCTTTGCGGCGAGACATCATTTGCTGGTTCACGAGGATTTCTTTTCTATAGATGAGATCTTTGGGAGTGTTTTTGGGCTGGAGCCACTGATATTGGTCTTTCACAGGTAAATTTTAAATAAATTTAAATAATATATATATATATATATATACTGATAGTTTAATTCACATGTTTGAGATATTATATATATATATATATATATTTGATTGTACGTCATGTACATACATGTAAAAAACTAATTTTTTATTTTATTTTAAATAGCAAGAGCTGGTGAAGGAAACATCCGGTGTCGACATGCTAGCTACTGCGGCTGGGCGTGTTTCAAACGTAAGTTTCAAGTTGTACAAACTTACATTTTTAATAAATCATTTAATTGCACTAGATTATTATTATAATTTGTTTCACGTGTATGTTGTACATGTATTAATATTTTTCTCTTTTATACACGGGGAGCTTTGGCGGGTCATCATCTGCTCGAGGGCGAGAATCTTGCGCATGCCTCACATGAGTTTTACGTAGGTTAGTAAATCTCTTTACACTTTGTTTCTAATTACTGGAAGTTCACGCACGGATTGCATGCTTTGGACCTCTGTACATGAGTTTCACTTTCTTATACTCAACCTATATATTATTTAGTAGGAAATGCCAATTCATTTGATATAACTAGCCATGTATGTAATCATATATTGGTTTTACATGTCTTGAAAGTACCACCTGGGGTAAGATTGTATAGTAGGGACGGGAATGAATGTATAATTTCCCTCCTTTGTATAGTTTTTTTACCTTCTTAAAATCTCAACATGTGGAATGAGTGCTTGTAAATGTTTCATGTACCTATATATAGATCTGGTGTTTCCTTGATGAACGTGAAAAGATATGTTTAGAGTGTAGGGACCTTTGAGTTCCTTTACTATTATTTTTTTCAATAGGTTTCGATAGGAGTGCTAAGCTCTTAAGTAGATTTTAATATTGATTTGTACATGTTTTTTGTATAGCTTATGACTGCTAGAGAGACTCCTCCATATATGCAGACTGTGGAGGCTGTTGTAGATACTGCCATAGCATCTGCAGATCCACTAACTGAGGTACACAATTTTTTAAATTTGTTAAATTTTGGAGACCTTCATTATTTCTTATTAAACTTAAATCTACAATATCAAATTTTGTAGGTATATATGTGAAATATTTAATTTGAAAATTAATTATTTGTATGTAGCTTACCCCTCGTGAGTCTATTGTTGTCCCTGCGACGCGTCAACAACAAATTGATAGGGATCATGACATTGCGGTAAGATTTCACATGCATTTTAACTAAATTGTACAAGTTTCTAAATTTTGAATGTATTTTAAAATTTTGGGTGTTAAAAACTTGTTGTTTATGAATGTGCAGGTTAGGTTGCAGGCATGCTTAGAGACACCTAGGACCACACGGATGAAATCCGTAGTGGCATCTCCCTCCACTACATCCCCAGGTCGTGGACGTGCTACTTCTAGCAGGGCGAAGAGAGGGAAGATGTTTCATGAGTAGATTTATAGTGGACACCTGGATGTACATATGTGGTCATGAGTAGATTCACAGTCCATTGTACTATATATAGCCTTTTGCGACCGCATGTGGTCCCATATGTACATTATGACACGTGCTTAGTTCGAGATGTATACATACATTATGAACTTATGTACATATATATTTTCAGAGACGTGCGCGTCTGGAGCACACTTTGTTTGATTCTTATATATATATATATATATATATATATATATGTGTGTTGGTTAAATCATATTTATTTTGGTTATTTTGGTATTATTGCTAACTCTGAGAAAGTGGGTTTTGATCTCTGTTCGTTGGAACTTGTAGATGCCCCGAGTATTCTCTATCTGTGAATTTATCTGTACCCAAACTAGGTTAATAATATTTGTATTGTTTATTAAATAAAATTTAGTGTTCAAAAGTATACATAGATCATAGTTTTTGTTTGTTGATAAAAGCGATTCCTCCATATATGGAACTCCTATGGATATCTCTGCTACGGTTTTGTTTCCGAGGCTATAAATTTGAACTATTTCAGGTCTTTTAAATCTTGAGGTGGATTTAGTGTATTACTTCTAGTTATATATTTTCTAGTATCTTTCTTATTATTATTTGTGGTATATTTCACCATGGGCATTTTGAATTTTTATTTTTCAAACTAAAACAATATTGTTAGCTCTATTGCCAACTTAAGTATTAGTAACTAAAGCTTATATATTTAATGGAATTCATCAATTTATCATCCTGTTGTATTTGGAAAAGTGTGCAATATGAGTTAATCCTTGAAGTTAATATGGAATTCATCAATTTATCATCTTGATAATATTACAGGTATACCCAAAATTGGGTCTGCATTGTTTGTAACTTTTGTGTACATATGAGTTAATCCTTGAAGTAACTGTATTGATTTTCCAATCCTGTAGCCGTACTGTTCTTTTGTAACTCATAATAATCCTGAAATATTGTTAAATCTGAATGATATGTGGCTACATATCTTTATATTATTTTTATTTGCATCATAAGCTTGTACTGTATTTGTATTTGCATCACAACCTAGAAGTTATTTTCAAATGTATTTGTACATTTGTTTTAGCTGATTGCTTCATGTATTTTGAGTTCCAAAACTGTGAAGAAGTTGTAAGTACCTTCCAACATGGATATTGAACTTGGCAGTTGAAGATGGTAGTTGATCATTTTGATTACGCTCATAGTATCTACATTAGAGTTAGATAAATAATATCAGTAAGAAACCATATAGAGGATAAGGGATAATATTAAATTTGGAGTACATGTTAACTAGTGAAAAGGAGTTGTTTGAACTTGATCAAAAGACAGAGTTGAGTTTTTAGGGAAACATAGAAACCATTGAATACATATGTTATAAATTTTTTGAACTGCAACATGTGGTATCATAGCTTGAAGATCAAGGAAGATTAGCTAAAAGGATTTGAGATAAGGTTGATACAGTGGTCCAAGAAGAGAGACAAAGAGATAGATGAAAATGATGGGTGAAGTAAAGAGTGAGGTCATGGTTACAAAATGCCACATTGGATGGAGAAGTTAGTATCAGAGAGATAAGATGCTAGACTAAAGCAATTACATGAAAGGGATAAGAGTTCAAGAAACATATGTGAAAAATAGAAAAGATGATGAAGAAAAACGTAGAGAAAGGTAATTGAAGGTTATTAGGCCTCATGAATCAGACTTGATATATGGTGAAGAAGAAGAAGAACTAGCAGGAAATGTGATTCAAAGGTTGATAGAGCTAATGAGGTACAAGAAGAGAGAGAGAGAGAGAGAGAGAAAGAAGGAAAGGAAGAAAGGATGAAGAGAAGATAATTATGGTTTCACAGGAGGTCAGAGAGTTGAATCAAGAGGTAGCACAACTGATGGTCTTCATAGAAAGAGAGAAAGAAGAGAAAGGAAAAGAAAACCGTAGAACAATATTACCCATAATATTATAACAAAACCAAGTGTTAAGGATAAGGTAGAAAATAAGATTCATGAGCCCCATATATCATCCTACCAAGGACACTTGATGACAACAAGAGATAACATAACAACCAAGTCATTGTAATTTAATTTAAATAAATAAGGAAACACTATATTTTGCAAACGGTGGGTCATGGCACCGAACGGACTGCGCCGACACATCCGGGTGGCCAGGTGAATGCTAGAGGAGGCGGTGTTTCGGTGCGCGAAATGGTCGTTGCTTTCGGGCTACTTCGTTCGGGCGCAGTCCCTTAAGAGCCCTGAGACCAAAATATCGTTCAACTTCGACGGGTGACTACTCGGACTCTGTGGCACCTAGAGAGGCCTCGTCTGATCCAACACCTCGGCGTAGGGACCCTCTACAATAGCCTCTCTCGGTTTTTTCCTTCTCATTTCGGTGCTCTCGCTGTCCTACTGTTTGCAAACGCGTGAAATAGTGCAGTTAGAGCCAGTGTAAGGTTGTCAAACGCTATATTTTGCAAACGGTGGGTCGTGGCACCAAACGGACTGTCACCAACACGTCCGAGTGGCCAGGTGGCCAGGTGAATGCTAGAGGAGGTGGTGTTTTGGTGCGCGAAAATGGTCGTTGCTTTCGGGCTACTTCGTTCGGGCGCAGTCCCTTAAGAGCCCTGAGACCAAAATATCGTTCAACTTCGACGGGTGACTACTCGGACTCTGTGGCACCTAGAGAGGCCTCGTCTAATCCGAACACCTCAATGTAGGGACCCTCTACAATAGCCTCTCTCGGTTTTTTCCTTCTCATTTTGGTGCTCTCGCTGTCCTACTGTTTGCAAACGCGTGAAATAGTGCAATTAGAGCCAGTGTAAGGTTGTCAAACGCTATATTTTGCAAACGGTGGGTCGTGGCACCAACGGACTCCGTGAAACACATCTGGGTGGCTAGGTGAATGCTAGAGGAGGTGGTGTTTTGGTGCGCAAAATGGTCGTTGCTTTCGGGCTACTTCGTTCGGGCGTAGTCCCTTAAGAGCCCTGAGACCAAAATATCGTTCAACTTCGACGGGTGACTACTCGGACTCATGGCACCTAGAGAGGCCTCGTCTGATCAAAACCTCGGCATAGGGACCCTCTACAATAGCCTCTCTCGGTTTTTTCCTTCTCATTTCGGTGCTCTCGCTGTCCTATTGTTTGCAAACGCGTGAAATAGTGCAGTTGGAGCCAGTGTAAGGTTGTCAAATGCTATATTTTGCAAACGGTGGGTCGTGGCACCAAGAATGGACTACTGTCCTGTTGCAAACACATGTCAGGGTGGCTAGTGAATGCTAGAGGAGGTGGTGTTTTGGTGCACGAAAATGGTCGTTGCTTTCGGGCTACTTCGTTCGGGCGCGATCCCTTAAGAGCCACGAGACCAAAATATCGTTCAACTTCGACGGGTGACTACTCGGACTCTGTGGCACCTAGAGAGGCCTCGTCTGATCAAAACCTCGGCGTAGGGACCCTCTACAATAGCCTCTCTCAATTTTTTCCTTCTCATTTCGGTGCTCTCGCTGTCCTACTTTTGTTTGCTTGAGCACGTGAAATAGTGCGGTTGGAGCCGAGTGTAAGGTTGTCAAACATATATTTTGCAAACGGTGGGTCGTGGCACCAAGAAGCGAATGCTTCTGCAGTCACATCGGGTGGCAAGTGAATGCTAGAGGAGGTGGTGTTTGGTGCGTGAAACGCAGTCGTTGCTTTGAGCTACTTCGTTCGGGCGTAGTCCCTTAAGAGCCACGAGACCAAAATATCGTTCAACTTGACGGGTGGTGACTACTCGGACTCAAGTGGCACCTAGAGAGGCCTCGTCTCTCCCGAACCTCGGCGTAGGGACCCTCTACAATAGCCTCTCTCATTTTTTCCTTCTCATATTGGTGCACACGCGTAAGTATGGTCTTAAACAACTTGGGGAGGAGTCGTTTTCAAAATTTACAACATTTTCAAAATTTACAACTTTTCATTTTTTCAACATTTTCAAAATTTACAACATTTTTTTCAAAATTTACAACATTTTCAAAATTTACAACATTTTCAAAATTTACATGACTTTTTCAAAATTTACAACTTTTTCAAAATTTACAACTTTTTCAAACAATGAAAGCTTCTCTTAGCTTCGAGAATTTAAAATTCTCTACTAACAGTGCCAACCACGTGAAGGTGGAAGCTTTTATGGCACCACTAACCTAAATAAAAGTGTTAGTCAAAGAAATTTAAGTTTCAAATCAAAACCATATATACTATAGATAGATATAATGTACGTGCAAAATACACAAATTTAAAATAAAATATATATTCAAACTTAAATCTAGATCTTTAATTTCTAAAAATTATATATATATATATATATTGAAAAGAAATTATATATATACCAGACATGCTCGCATTGTAAATTCATTCCAATGAACCATCAGGATCGGATCTACTCTGAATAGCAGACAAGATTGCTTCATGATCTGACTCTCGAACCTTCCAAAGAATCTTGTTATTAGGCCTTCCTCGATATCTATACAACTGAATATTTGTCACTAGAACTAGATGTGAATATAAGAGTATTTTCCTGTGTGTCTCAAAGTCTTCAAACACCCAAACAGAGGAGTTTTTTAATGGATACCGTCGAAGCCAAGTTCCAGTAACTACCACTGACCCTGTAGGATACTCAATATCTTCGCCATCTATAATAGGAGAAGTCAACTTCTTTCTTTCCTCGATGCAACGACATAAGAAATAGTCTATTCCTTCTTCATTGTCTTCTGTCGCAATTACTGCAAACACATGTCCTACAAAAAAATAACCAAGGAAAGTTGAACAAATCAAATTTAAATTACATATTAAAATTTCAATGGACATATAACTCAATTTACAAAAATTAAATAAATATAACCATATTTATACCTTGTCGCACCAAAATTGAAATTTCGTCAAAGTCCTTGGATGTTGTAACTTCATCTGCGAAACAAGTCGTAATGCTTGTGGAGGTTGATAACTAGGAAGCGGAGTTAGAGGCCTACAAATCCATCCTTCCACCCATTCTTGTGAATCACACTCAGCAGTGACAAATTCGATACAAGATGCACAAAAGCATGTCAACTTTCTTGTCCATACGGCCCATGAAGTAGCGTCTGAGCTACAAAATGAGTGCATATCACTGGACCCAGTGAGTGTCATACAATCCTCGTAGTTAGCAATATGTTTTTCCTCTATCAACCAAAAATATCTACAAACTGTGGAATTTTCTTGAGAACCTCGGGCCATGTTGTCAGTACACCATTCCACTATGCTCTTTGCATCTTTTAATTTAGCACCATCTTTGTACTTCAACTCTTCTCTTGCAAGAGCTCTTTTCACACATGCCCCTACTGCCGTCATGCTCTCCTTTTCCATGTCGACCTCGGTGAAACTCCAAATATGTTGCACACCCATCTTGACGTGCATTCTGCTCATCCAATAAAACATTCGTGCATTCTTAAACTGAGACGTGTAATTATCTGACCATATATAATGTTGTTTGAAGTGGATGTCCCTATCAGACAAGTTTCCATAAAATAACTGGAAACACCCTTGCACAAATTCAGTAGAATGAGTACGATCATCACTGATATAAAAGTGGTACTCTCTTAAGATTTTTCAATCATTCTCTATACTATCAGGAGAATGTAGAAATGTTATATGCACAAAAATGGCAACTTGTACTGAGTTGTAATATTGCGATTGAACCTCCATTTGTGGTTGCAATGTGTAATTCTCTGCAAAATCGACCACTGAAACAATAGTACCAATAGGAAATGTGTCTTTGCATAGCTTGAATTGTTCATCCAACCATCGAGCTCTATGTGTATGCCTCGCATACTCATAAACAATTTCATCCTTAAATTTTCTCATAAATTGAAAAATGGGCATTTGTTCTGTAACTAGCTCACACCGTTTCGACTCTTTTCCATCTTTCAACTGGTATGCAACTGATTTATATTTATCAAATTCAACTAAATTATGTCCTATTGTACCTTCAATTTTCTCATGGATGCAACTTTCCAATTTAGGTAATCCGCCGCATGTACTACTGACTTCCATCTAAACAATCCGACTATAAAAAAATTGTCCAACTTCTTTTTCACAAAATATAGTAGGAATGAAATCCCTGGAAGATATTGGTGGAACTTGAACACCACATTCAGATAACATAGTTTCAGAATGAAAATTAGAATGAATACGTAAAAATTTAGCATAATGCATCGCAAATTCAACATGTTGCCTACAACAACAAGTGGTGCGAGCATGGTTGATTTTCACATAGAATGGTTTCAACATTTCAAAAAAACGTTGACTAATTTTAATTTCCGGATTCTCTTGTTCAAACTTACGAAAAAAATTGAGTTTGAGTCATATCTAAGAAATGCTTTGGATGTGGTTCACGATTAGTAGAACCAACTCTCCATTTTATAACATCTCTTGTATTAGGTGAAACTCTAGTGTTATCATGCCAAAATTTAATAACAACTTCTCTTATAGCATCAGAATTATTTTTGTCCTTACGCGGTGCTCTAGCAGAAAATGCCCAAAAATCGGCATTATTGAGTGATTGAAGGATATTACGTCTTTCAATTGCTTTCATTAGAGTTTTCGATTAACTTGCAACATTCGACTTGTTTGCGTAATCAAACGTTGTTTTTTTTGATTCACTTACAACACTAGTAGCAAGTACACACGACTTTTACAATATTACTATCCTAGTGCGTCTCTTGACACCAATAGTGTGATATGCATCATGAAGGTTTTCAACAATTGTAGAGGTTTGTCCACGTATATTAGATGTTTTCAATCCTAAGGTGTTTAATGTAGGTCTCATTTTAATCAATTTCATCAAACTAACCAACAACTGACATCTTTGGGAATCATTTAAAATTTCAAAATGATTATCCCAAATTTCAGTGGCTTTTCTTCTGATTTGTCGTTCAGAAAGTTTGTCAGACATTGGTTTCAAAATGTTTTCATCAATTTCAATAAAAAAATTAGGTTTCTTACGTAAAATCCTAGGAGGTGTTTTTGTCAAATTTTGCTTGTCTACAGTTTCAACATGAATTTCCTTATTTACATTTTCATCGTCTCCTTCAATTTCAACATTTGCTACATCATGAGTATTTAATTCTTCTTCAACATTGACAGTAAAAACTTCTTCATCACGAGTATTTAATTCAACTTCAACATTGACAGTAGAAACATTACCTAGTTCTTCATTGCTTACAATAGTTGGGATTGAAGATGAACCTCTTCTAGATTCACGAAGTTTCCGCATTCGCTCAACATTTTGAATTTTGTTGGCCTCTAATTCGTTTGGTGCTTTTTTACTTAATGACTTCCTTTTTTGACTTCGTTTTTTGTCTCCCATGATGTTTTGCTTCCGATGATAAGAAAAACGTGCAGAAAAAGACAGAATTTCACAGTAATTCATACGGTAAGGTCAGAGAGTAAAAATCACATGGTAATTCGAGCATTGGGATGTGTGTAAATATGATTTATAAACCGCGATCGCGCTTTATAAACCACGATCGCGCTTTATAAAGCTGCTTTGAATAAAGCGCGATCGCGATCTATCTTTACCAATCGCGGATCCTAAGGCTAAGGCTCGGAAAATCTTTGTTTTCCCAACCAAAGCTATGGAAGGTCATTATGAAGTGTAAAAGGTCAAAAAACCTCAAATCTACTCTTCCAAAGACTTGAACCGTGCTAAAAAACTGAAAACATTTCACAAAAATGGTGCCATCGCGTAGGGGAGACTCTTAGCTTCATAGAAATATTGTTTTTAAAGTGAATAGAATAAGATAAATATCATTTTATAATTTTTTACTAACAATAGGTCTTTAAGACATTTTTTCCGTGAATGTTCATGTCTACATTTAAGACTGTAACTTTTGTTTCGCTTATCAAAATATGATAAAACTTATACCATCCCAAGCGTGGACAAATTCTATACACGTTAAAAAAATAATAATTGATTTCGATATTTTTGATATAGTTATGGCGGGCAAACGGAAAGCGCTCCGTTTTCTAAATATTTTCAGACCACTTTCACGGAAAAAATCATTAAAAAAAAAAAAATATTGCTAAAAAAATACAAAATAAAATCCATCCCAAGATAGACAACTACATCTAACGTTTCACCAAAGGAAAAAAAAATAACAAGATTTGGTCATCCAAAATGCGGGCAAACGGACTACAATCTTATAAGTTTTTTCAAAAAAAAAAAAAACTAAGTCATATAATTTTAAGTGTTTAATATAGCTAAACTTGTCCGTTTTTACAAAAATTAGTATTTTAGAAACTAGATTCCGAATGCTACGATTCATATTTATATAAATTTTTCTAATTTAGAGTGCGTGTATAGCTAATAATCCCTACAAGTTGAGATTTTGCTATTTTTTGCAATATGATGTCCACGGATGACCCTATGTCCATCAACTTCTGCACTTACCACGGTTTCCCATTTACATCTAACAATAATTACAATTGGCATCCGAGGTGATTTGGAAACCTAGGAGGGTCCACAGTTTTCTACTTTTACATTTTCTCACTTTGTTAGCGTATGAAAGCGATCTCGGAGGCTAATTTAAACTGCTTCAAAGGTTATCCCCAATGACCACGCACACCAAAACTATCTTTTACGGGTCCCTAGATATACCCAGGAGTTCATAACAAGCAGCGGAATTGAAAAAGAGCTAATGGTTTGCGTTTGGCGGCTAATTTTCCGTGCTCTTGCGGCCTCATAGTTGACCAATTGTAAAATGACAAAAGTTAGCTCGAGGGCCCGAGAAAACCACATCCAAAGACGCGGCGTTTGATGGAGGAGCACACAATGAGATATCTCCTACTAGTTCCCCTATATAAAGAGAATTCATCGAGTCGGCTTGGATGAGAACTAGAGGACCATTTTTAAACGGCAATAAGTTTTTGGAGCGACAAATAAGAAATTGGACGAGTTTGACCTCATCAAATGCGGCCAGGAGGAGACCTACAAAATGACTTCACCAAACTATCCCGAAAAGTGATCTTTCCAATACTTGAATGTTCCATGCATTTATTTAGTATAAACCCTACGGGTTTGCGAAGACGGGACATGATTTCTCTTTCCGAGGGTTCAAATGGCAGTCCCAAAACGAAAGCCAACTTTCTAGTTTTAACAACTCTCTTTGTTGTAAACCAATGTAATGAGGATCCTATAAGAGCATCAAAAGGATGGCATATGATCGTTTGAGTCAAACCAAAAATAAAGGTGACTCCTCGTATACCAAGGTACATGGTGAAACTTCACATCTCATTTCCCGAGTTACGAAGGGTACTTAGTGAGTCTCCGAATAATGCAAAATTTAACTATTTTAAGCGGGAAGAAGGTCAACTTAATCAATGGATGGAAGTCGAATTCATCCGGTCGATAAAACGATATTGGAGCGATAAAAAATGGTAAGAGTTTTCTAGATTATCTCAAAGCGAGGGTGATAGTTCATGGTTTAAAGTAGGTGAGTTATAATGGCGGTTGCGAGGATCTTTGGGACATTCATCACCAATCCGGCACTATGATAATTCTTCACCGGGAACTCCTCGTGCTATGATTATTTACTAATGCACAGCTTTTAGTTTGGTGGATGGAATATGGAAACACAACAACAAACATAACACAAGAATACCATAGACTATGATAAGAAGGAATGACGATAAATCTGAAATATAAGTGTAAATTATAATATCAACATGAAATTGTTCTGATCTCACCCATGAGGTACTTGAAGTGTTACTTGACTTCACTTGCCTTCAATGATAACTATGGGAGAAACTTCACAATTACACCTCTTAATGGCTTCTTTAACACACCTTCAAAATGATGGCTTCCTTTACACACTTACTCATACAATATTTCTCACTACTTCCTTCTATGCTAAATGAGGGGGTGGCCTCTTTATTTATAGAATTCGGGCTTATCCATCTTATCTCTAAGATAGGATAGGAAATCTCTTCCGACCAATCATATTCCATGCCTAAACTCTTGCCTTTACATGTAGCTTATCTTAAGATAAGATAAACCTTATCATCTCACATGGGTTCCACCTTTTTAGACTTTTCCACAAATAAAATACACAAAATATTTATGACATCACTCTTTGTCCTTATTACAAATATAATATTTCTAATTCCTAATCATGTAGACCCTACTTCTCTACTTATCCCAACTTTGACATTTTAACATTACTGGACCACTTACGACAAATATTTACTTTTTACAACATTCCTATTGTACTTTGACTGTTACCGTACTCTACATTATTGGCGGCACCGTCTTGAGACGGTGCCATTATCTTCCATCGGATGCTACTTTACTACTAATTACACTTAACAACATCCTATTCTAATACATACATTAATGAAATAGAAATTACGGAGGAAAATTTTAGTGTCGACATCTTCCCCCTTCCTAGCTTCTACTCCAGTCCTCGGAGTAGACTATTACAGTGCTTGGAAAATCTTGAACTTGTCGTGGTTGACCCATTTCGTAATGGGAGTGCCATCGATTCCTCCGGTCGATATGTACCATTTTCATGCACAATTTGCTATTTTGTAGGGCCCCATCCATTTTGGAAGAAATTTTCTCTGTCTTCTTTTTTTGTATACGGAATCATATACTAGAACCAAGTCATTCACATGAAATGGAGACCAACGGATCTTTTGATCAAAGTATTCCTTACTGCTTCATTTTTTCTTCTTATAGCTTGTATCCTTTGCTATTTCCCTCATTTCCTCTAGCAAATGAAGATGTACCAACCTTTCTTTTCTTGAATCACTTTCATCCATCCTTTCATTTTCATAACTCTCACGGTGGGAATATCAAACTCAATAGGAAGAAGCTGGATCAATGCCATAAGCCAACTGAAATGGGGAGTATCTTGTTGACTTTGATGTTGCCCTATATGCCTGATGCTTGCATGAATCCTTTTATCCCACTTATGTACTGCTGCAAAGCTGCATCTTTTGCTAGAATTTGACACAACACAAAATTTGTTCGTTCCACATGTCCATTTGTGCTTGGCTTGTATGTTGTTGCCTTCCTGTGCTTAATAGAAAACTTATTGACTAGGGCTTCTACCACCTCATTAATGAAGTGGCTTCCTTGATCTATTACAATTTCTAATGGGCAACCAAATCTGGTGACAATGCGTTCATATATGAACCTTGCCACTTCATCCATGGAAGTTGTTTTGATGGCCTAGCTTGACCCACTTGGTTAAATAATGCATGGCAACTACTGATATACTTATTTTGGCATGGGGTAGTTGGAAGTGGACCTCTGATATCTATTCCCCACTTTTGAAAGGGACCAAGTGGAAGAATAGGGCATAATGGAGTGATGAAGTCTTACGGTTACCATGTGTTTGACAAATATCACATGTCTTACAATAATTATAACAATCTCTAAAAAGAGTGGGCGGTGATAACTGCATCAGATCCTTCTTGTTGTAAGTTGTCAGAGAAGTGTCCTCCACATGTACCATTGTGGAATTCTTCTATCGAGCTCCTTCCCTTGATCACGTCAGCTTTGCCCTCTTGTCTTTGTCCATCGAGGTCCTATTCAAATAATACTCCATGCGAGAATAGAATATGGATGGTGGCTTGAGTAATCTTCCTCTTAGTCTTTGCATTGGCACCATCGGGAAACTTGAATTCATTCGGATAATTCCAAATATCTATGTATTCACTAGGGATTGTGTCGAGGATAACAATGTTGCATCGGAAATCATCATCATCACAAGATGAACCTAAACCATCATAGGCTCGAGAGAGTGCATCTGCATTGACATGCTTCTTTCTGGCCTATCTATAATATCAAATTCAAATTCTTGTAGCAAAATTATCCATCTTGCTTATCCTCACACGATGGGTTAGGCTTATTCTGATATATTTTAGAGCACGATGATGCTATTCTGACTATAAATTTTGCCCTAGCAAGTAATTTCTAAACTTCTTTATAGCAAAAATGATAGCTAGAGCCTCTTTTTGATTCTGATATAATTTACCTCAACCTTTTGCTCATTTATGCTGCTCCCAAAGTAAATTGGATGATCATTCCCATTTTCATCCTTTTGGCTCAGTACTTCTAGTGCTTTGCATCGAGGCATCGATATACACTGATGAATGGCTTGCTCAATCTGGATTCTTTAAAATAGGTGAAGACACCGGGCTTCCTTGATTTGTTCAAAAGCTTCATGCGCCTTATTTCTGGTTCATAAGTAACATCCTTCTTGAAGAACTGGGTTAGTGGTTGTGTCAATGATCTTTGAGAAATTCTTGATGAACCTTCTATAGTAACCCACATGGCCTAAAAATGATCTCAACTTACTTCTATTCATAGGAAATGGTAACTCTTTGATTTTGAAACTTTATCGGGATCGTGCCAATACCATCTCTGGATCTGACATGCCCTAACAAAACACCTTTAGAACATCCAAAGACACACTTTGTAGGGTTTAGTGAGGCTTGTGCTTCATCTAACCTTTGAAATGTTGTCTCCATCTGGTGCAGGTGGTCCATCTTGCTCCCATAGATGCAAAAATCATCCGAAATACTCGATGAAGTTCCCGATGTAGGGTTCAACACCCTATTCATCAAGCGTTGGAATGTTGCTTTGGAGCATTACACAACCCAAAAGGCATAACTCTATAAGCAAATCGTTCCCCAAGGAGTGGTGAACATGGTCTTCAGTTGATCTTTCTCTGCTATACGAACTTGGTTGTATCCATTATATCCATCGAGCAAAACTATAACACTCTGGCCATTTACTTCGTCCAGATCGATCGAGAATGGAAGAGGGTAATGATCCTTCTTTGTTGCCTTATTGAGCTTCCTATAATCAACACAAATGCGTAGCTTCCCATTCTTTTTATTGAGATCACAATGGGAGAAACCCATTATGAATTCTCCACAGCAAATATGAATCCTGCATCAAACAACTTATCTATTTCTTCTTTTACAGTCTTGGAAAAATTAGGATTCATTCTATATGGCATTTGCTTTATGGGCTTAGCACCATCTACCAGCTCAATAGAATGTTCTACCCAACTTACTTGATGGAGTTCCTTGTAATCAAAAGTGAATATGTGTATGTACCTTCGAAAGAGCTGGAGGTAGGATTCCTTCTCACTCTCCATCACAGCATCACCAATCTTTATTTGTTGGAGACGATCATCAATTTCTTCTTCAGATAATTTTATGGGGTCATGAGTCGGTGTGACTGGAAGGATATCCATGACCGAAACATCAACCTCACTTTCTTCATCTTCGGTGTCCACTTCATTGGTACTAGAGTAATCGGAGGATGTCGATCATCGGTTTCATCACTTGAATCCACGGGTTCTGCCTTATGATGCCGAGGGATCACATTTATCTTCACCCTCTCTCTACCACGTCCAAGTGTCATGAAGCCTTCATTCCAGTAGTTTCTTGCATGAACTCTCCTTAGCCATGGTCTTCCCAACAACATTGGATACTGCAATGATACCATTTTCATCACTGAAAAGTCTACCACACATCTGACACCCATAACGAGATATTGCCACATTTGAAATAACACCTTATGGCTTAGCTTTTCCCTTATTTAATGACCTTAACATAAGTGTTGAGGGGTGATCAATTTTTAAACCCAACATATTCATTACAGACTCGGTCATTACATTAACTGCAGCACCTCCATCAACTAAGACATCATGAATTGAAATACCATTACATAATACCTCAGCTTGTGGAGCGTAGGGATCCGCCTCTGCCTCCAAAATAGGGACCTCAACCTCCTTCCTTCGTCGAGCATTGAGTCCACTTCGCGGCTCCGCCTCTTCTCCAGAAGACATAGCCAAGAGTTGACCATATGTAATATTTGCGAGGCCTTTTGGACAGATCTTCTAAGATGGAGTATGGTCCTTGTCCTGTGAAATCGAGAAAATCCTGCACACCCACTTTCTTCTCCTATGTTTCTTACTAGTTTCTCCTTTCATCTTCTTAGGATCATTTCCATCTTGGTTATCTTTTTCTTTCTTTCTTTTTATTCTGAACACATCTACTTCATTATTTATGCTCTTATCTACTACATCAAAAGAATTCACGGTGCTTTTCCTTTATCATTATCTCTTGTACCAGATGTAGAAGCTCTATCTGACAATTATACTTATAATGACCCTTTTTATAACAACCATAACATCTGACTTGAAATATTTCTTTTTGGACCTCTATCTCCTCCTGAGAACTAAATTCTTTTCCTTGAAGAAGATTAATAGTTAAGCGGCCCATCTTCTTGAGCGATCTTCATACTCGGTAGATGTACTAGGAGAAATATTTGTGCTCACCAGAGTGGTTGTGGATTACGGACCAAAGGTGTTGGTGTAGGCTCTACTTTAGCAACAATTTCTTTGGGCTCCTCTTCCATGCTTTCTTCTTGCCTTCTTGCAATCTCCTTTGCTTGTTCATGGTAGTTGGCGGTCATACTTCACTCGTTGTCGATCTCTGGCTTCATCCCAAGAATGAAGTGCTTACTGAGGGAGATTATCCATGCCATTCATCAACCCATCCGCTAATCCTTCCTTCGGATCGGGCATCGAGCTTCCTCCTTAGCTCTAGAACACGAGCATGATAATCTCTTATCTTCTCCTTCTCTCCTTGGGATAGCTTTGTGATCTCGATCATGAGATCTGCATATTTACATTGTTCACCAAATTCTTGAAGAAAACTTTCGGTTTAATAAATCCCATGAGTTTTTCACATTTTCATCACTAGTGTTTGAACCACCTAAGTGTTGAACCATCCAAAAGGTAGGAAAAATTTCAGTCCATTGTTCCCTTCTTATAAGGCCATTACAAATACAAGATCGTTTAAACTCTTGAATGAAAGAGGAAGCATCTTCATTAGATTGGGCTGAAAAAATAGGAATCTTCCCCATTTTCAAAAGTAACCACGGTGAAATACCAACCCACAAAGTCTGATCAACAAGACTTATGTGCACAAATAATTGGAATCACTATAATAGAAAGTGACTTTACACCTTTCTACAGTAAAATAGAAATGACCACGGTAAACTATGGTAAAACTTGACTTACTGTGGTAAAAACTGACTTTACTGTGGTAAACACTATTCACGGTAAAAGTGAAATTCTTTGCGGTAAATACTATTCACGGTAAAAAGTGAAGTTTTCTTTGGTAAATACTATTCATGGTAAATACTATTCATGGTAAAAAGTGACTTTACCATGGTAACTACTATGCACAGTAAAAACAAGGTTACCCTCCAAATGATTTTTGACTAAGTGGGAATATCTCTCCAGAAAATCCACCAACGAGGAATGGTCCCGGCAACGGAACCAAAATGTCATCACCAATCCGGCACTATGATAATTCTTCACCGGGAACTCCTCGTGCTTTATGATTATTTACTAATGCACAACTTTTAGTTTGGTGGATGGAATCTGGAAACACAACAACAAACATAACACAAGAATACCATAGACTATGATAAGAAGGAATGATGATAAATCTGAAATATAAGTGTAAATTATAATATCAACATGAAATTATTCTGATCTCACCCATGAGGTACTTGAGTGTTATTGACTTCACTTGCCTTCCACAATAACTATGGGAGAAACTTCACAATTACACCTCTTAATGGCTTCTTTAACACACCTTCAAAATGATGGCTTCCTTTACACACTTACTCATACATATTTCTCACTACTTCCTTCTTATATCTAAATGAGGGGGTGGCCTCTTTATTTATAGAATTCGGGCTTATCCATCTTATCTCTAAGATAGGATAGGAAATCTCTTCGACGAATCATATTCCATGCCTAAACTCTTGCCTTTACATGTAGGCTTATCTTTTAAGATAAGATAAACCTTATCATCTCACATGGGTTCCACCTTTTTAGACTTTTCCACAAATAAAATACACAAAATATTTATGACATCACTCTTTGTCCTTATTACAAATATAATATTTCTAATTCCTAATCATGTAGACCCTACTTCTCTACTTATCCCAACTTTGACATTTTAACATTCTGGGACCACTTACGACAAATATTTACTTTTTACAACATTCCTATTGTACTTTTCATTATTACCGTACTCTACATTATTGGCGGCACCGTCTTGTGGCGCCGTTATCACTCTGGCAATTCTCTATTTTGGCATAGGTAGTGAGAATCTTTGGAAAGCTCTATTTTGGTTGCCGGGGTGTGTGCTTCAAACCTTCCAACCGTATTTTTCTTGGAATGTTTCCAATGCGAGTTTCAACAAAACCATTTTGTGCATATCCCACCATCATGGAATTCCATGATCCCCAATCTATTTGAGGTGTTCTATCAAACCATTCAACATCTTTTTAACAGACCCATTTTTTTGCATACCTGCTATCATTGTCGTCCAGGAGGCCACATATCTTTCAGGTATTTTGTCAAACAGATTCGCATGAGTTGTGTATGCCTTCACATTTTGCATACGTGCCAAACTGGGCACTAAATACATTTTCTTGGAAGTTTCAAAGGCCTTTCAACAAACGCATTTGTGCATATCCTGCCCTCGTGGCATTCCATGAGCCGCATCTATTTGGGGCATTCTAACAAATTGTAGCTTTACTGACCTCCAACACGTCTATTTTGCACAAACATGTCTACCAAGCCCTGATGCTTAACTACAACATCTGACAAAAATGCCTCTCCAGTTCATGTTCTTGGCAGTTGTCCACGTGGGTCCCAGAACTCATTTTTTTGACGTTGAGACTAAGAGAATACTGGCACAGTCTGCAAAAGGGAACATGGAAAATCCATGGGATGACATTTGGTGAGGCATCTCTTTGAAAGAAAACAAGAAAACACCCAAAGCGCATTGATTTGTGTAAAATGAACTGCAAACCACCTTTCTTTCAGGCATTTGCACAGAACAGACTAGAGCTTCCTCCCCATGGCGGCGGCAGTTGCACTCTCTCTCTCTACACAACCAAAATGATGGAAGAAAACCCAATTTTTCCCTAAATCTGCCCTAAGAAGAATATCACGGCTTTTTTAATTTTATTTTTAATTTCTTTTAAATTTATTTATCTATATTTTATTTTTTTGTTTTAATCTAAAACATCATAAAACCCTACAACAAAGTAGACAAATAAATCAACTATAGCTTTTTCCTCCCAATGCAGAATACACAAAGTATATAAATTTACCCTTTTCACTCCCTATAGGTGAAATCCCTACTCATGCTCCCTCCACTAGCCTACAAATTTCCCTTTTCCCTCCCCAAATTGGTTCTATTTTATATCTCCCACACAATACATACAAACATGCATTTACAAAACATACAAAAAACAATAAGAATAACGTAAGGATCCTACCTTTCCATACTAGCTCCCACAATATTGCATCCACAAGCTTTAATCCTTTCAAAACCAACCAAACACCAAAGCAATTATTCAAGCTCCAAGCAAGAACTCCCGAGACAAAATTCCCAAAAATGTAAAATCAAGAAAATGAGACAAAGTAACTCCCATTCCTAAAAATTCACACCCATAAATAGAAAAATGAATGAGGGTGATGAGGTGGCTCCATATAGGATATCACTTCATCATTCCTCCACTTCAACACAATAAGGAAAACCCCAACACTAAGGTAATCAAATGAAAAAGGTAAGGTTATGACATTCCTACATGCACAATCCACATGCCCCCATACCATTCAAGCACAAAATACATGTGATAAGAAGAGAAGTGACTTTATTTTCCTTTTACACTCAACAAGACATTTAAATGGTAAAAATTAGCCCATACTTCATAAGTATGGTTGGTAGATGATTATGAGAGGCAAGGTACTAGGTTTACTTATCCCAAAAGTCTCAAAACGTTCCCACTAAGTAAAATTTAGGGTTTGGAGAGGGAGAAAGAGTGCACACAACACAAATGTAATAAATTTTATTCATCATCATGCAAAAATCTAGATCTAACTACCCCAATTATTACCCACATGTCACCTCTTCTTTTTAGTTTAAAATTTAAGTTAAATTAGCTAATTAAGACACATTAACAAGTGTTAATAAAGTGACTAAATTTTTCCAATTATTAAAAACATGCTCCACAAAATTAAAACACACAAAATAAAGAAAAGGAAAACATCACAATCCCTAGGCCACATATATGAGGTCACCCCCCTACCATGGGAAAACCTCCTAACCTAGCAAGGAATAACACAACACTCACATAAGTTGTCAATTAGCTCTTATTGCAAACACACAATATCCCCCCAGGGTTGGTCCCCAATCCCCTTTCTATGTATAGTGATAAAGTTTTCTTGCAATCATTAACAAAAATACCTCTCTAGCCTTAAGGCCATATCAATATGTCATCGAAATAAATGCATATAAAACACCCATAATACAATCCTCAACATACATCAAGTAATACAACACACACATACATCTATAAATTAACATCGTTGTATAATGTGGCTAAATCATTATCATCGGACTTACGAATTTTTAACAATTATTTGCAATTCATTGAAGACTTCAATTCTACTCTAGTAAATAATTTAAAATCATCAATAATGCAATTTGACATTCTACAAAGTCATGAAATTACCTATATATACGGTGAATCCTAACTACTAGATACTCTCAACAACATATTACCGATCCCTAATACCATCATATTATTAGCAATTCACAAAATCAATGAGACCATGTGGTTAGTCCAATACTCTGAATATACTCAATACGTCAAGAATCCAATGTTAGTATATAAAAAGTGACCATTCTAGATTATCATCATATCCTTAAATGTCCATCAAGGTCCACAATACACCCATATAGTCCAAAGTAACAATTAGAACACAATAGTAATCATGATGTCCCCCGTATCTTATTAACATGCTAACTAAAATATAACAATAAGTTCCATGTCTCTAATCAACCGAAATTAAAATCATAGTACAATAAGTTGTTGAAGAGGAGTGGGCATTACATCCCCTCCCCTTAGATTTTACTTCCTCCTGGAAGTCATGGAAAGAGGTAGGAAACCAATGCATATGAATATAAGTCATGCCTTTCACGAGATTTCTTTATTTCAAGAAAAAGTGGGTTCCTAGAACCCAATTTTTTTCCAACACTATTTAACAAAGGGAAGGGAGATTGTTAGGCACAAGATACTAAACAATCTCCTCCAACAAGGTTACAAATTTTAATTTTACAGAGTAAACTCTACGAGGTTAACCAAGTTACAACACTGAGCATTTAAACAGAAATTTTCCAATGGAATCCCAAAGAATAAAAACCAAGGTCAAAGAAAAACAGGAAGGGTTACGCACATACAGGTTCCACGTAGTCACACATAGGTGCAAAACACAACAAAATGGAAGGTAAGATCTCAATTTAGGTTGAATTATACTTCAATCTTCATTATTTAGACAAGTGTTAACAAATACCAATCATGACCCCAAATTTTGCACAAGAAAACACACCTACTCATAGGTCTAGAAAATTTAGGACCACACAAGATGAGGTTTAACAACAAGAAAACACCTAAATTAGCAAAAGTGTTTACAAGGATGCAAACTATTCATTGGAAGCACTTTTATAACTCAAAAGGATTCAATTATATTTTCATGGTAATACTAAGCATAATCTTAGCCATAAGGTTTCTATAACTTAAATTTATACTCAAATATCAAACACACAAACACTAATCCTTGATTTAGAAACCTAAACACTTAGACAATATTTCCACTTTGATGATAAGTAATCCTTGCCCAAACTAACATATCAACACAAGAGATACTAATCACTTTATATAACAAAATGGAATTTATTTATTTTAAGTACTTCCCTAGCTCAAAAGAATCTTAAAACTTTCACAAGAATAATATTATAATCCATAGGAACACTCAAGTGAGCTAGGAGAACTAGGAAATAAGAGAGGTCCAACTACAATTTACGAGAGCAACACACAAGACATTCTTGTAGAAATTTATGAAGACAAACTTGCACCATTCTCTTCCTTAAAGGATCATAGTTCTGTAAAAGGAAAGAGGATTCCAAAATTTCTCCATATCCTTAACATATGTTTCCTAATCTTTTCAATAAGCCTAGGTCACCAATGACCTATTCCACACACAAGGAGGGTGCCTTTCTTAAAACTAGAGATACAAACCCTCTTCTAAAATACTACAATCATACACTCGTCGAGCTAAGAGGAAACAAGGGTACAATGACCCTCCGAGCTCCAACAAGGGGAAATCACACACATTTATGCTCAAAGAAATAAATATAATCTAGAAAACATCACTATTTATAAGGTGTTTATTAATCAGAGTAGGTGGAAGACATAAAGGTTCAAATAGTCACCACCTTTTGCATGATGGGATGTAGGGTCCATTAATATGAACATAACTATTCATTCATTCAAACAGGGTGATAGAACCTTTAGGCATACCTCTAAAACTTCACACTACCCATAGAGAGGTCCAAAATGACCTAGCATATACTTATGTTATAACCATTTTACATATGTTTACTTGCTTGATATAACAAGGGTAGGTAACGTTCTCAAACCATATCACAACCCCACAATATTAGGACGTAAAATAGATTAGATAATTTTATAGTATCTCAAGGGAATTTCAATTAGCTCAAACTTTTCAGATTTTGTCCTTTATAGCCATTTATACAATCAAGGTTTCTTATTTATACATTTTACTTGTGCTCAATCTCATAAAATTACTCATTCCATAATCCAAAGTATAAGACATAAGTTATAGTTACATTCATAAGGCATATTTCTTATAAGTTTTTTTATTAATGCTTTCATTTTATTACGATATCACAAATCTTACGTCATTAAGGTCCATTACCAGTGTTGGCATGATACCTCGTCACTCTAATTAGGTGAAAAACTATTCATTTTACTTCTATGGAAGGTATAAGAGGATTCTTTGCTATTATTCACATAGTTTTATTTCTTCCATTATACTACAAAGCCAGATTAAGGAACCATCCTCCTAATGTTCCAATTAACTTATTACATTTTCAAAATTCCAATCCTTGTTGACAATTTTTGCAAATGTGCAAAATTAGGCAACTCAAAACTTTGTTTTCGATGGAAGGCATTGAGGAAATGGACCTAAATAGGGGAAGTTATATAGTTTTCATTGTGTTTTTAATTACAACAATTGATTAACAACATGAAATATGCAATTATGTGTGTTGTTGTGAAATGCAACACCTCACATAGGATTTCATTCCATGTTCTTCTTTAGTAAGGAAACACAGAAGCCCCAAAGGACCAATGCATTGCCTTGATGAAGGTGGGAATCATAATATATGCGGGATGTTAAACTCTAGAATAGAAAACATAGTTTCTATTTGAATGGCTGAGAATTCATTATTAAGTTACATGTATTTTAAATTTGATCATTTCCTATGATTAATTGTTATTAAGTATGTTATTGAGTTGTTTAATTCATTGTACAATCATTACATATCATAAGAGATGAAAGTAAAAGGAAGTACACAACTCAATTACAGAAATAATATCATTTATTCATTAAGTAAATTTAATGTCTCCCACACAATCCATGGGATGTAACTTATGATTATTGAAATAAAAGATACATGTGCATAAAACTAAAAGAAAAAGAGTATAGAAGAAACCCATCATTACTTTGGGTTTTCTTCTATTCTTCATCACTCCAGATTATAAATCCATCTTCATATTTTCATCCTTCAGTCCATCAATGTACCTAAAAAGAAAAAAGAAAAGACATCAGTCAAAGAGCTCAGGGTTTAATATGTATTCATGTGTTATCTAGCTTCAAGAAAATGAATCATTTAAGATGAAAAAGCATAAGTTACATTAAAGTAATAGATGCAGATTTTGAGAAAGTAGTATCTTACATAAGCTCATGAAATTCACATAAATCATGACATACAACAAAGAAAGAGAAAATAAATACACTATGGAACACAAGAGAGGCTAAAATCCTATTGTTTTGTAACTAGTTTGACTAAATGTGCAGGTCTAGGTAAGAAGAAAGAAAGAAACAATAACTATTGTATTTTAAAAATGCCTTCCAAGAAGCTAAATATTGATGAATACAAAATTCAATCATTGCATAATTTGAAATATTCATATCAAAAGGTTCCATAGTATACAAATAAAAATCAAAGTAATGCATTCATTTCAAGATAATCAAGTACAACAAGTAAAAATTGAGTCAAGAAGCTCAATGTTTGAAAAAATTCATCAACATCAATGACTCTTCACTTCGTAACTTAGGATACTACATCACTTCTAATAAATGCAAAAGAAGACAAGTACAACTACAGATCATAAAGGATCATTTACCATGGAGGAAAGTATTCATTATAGATCTTCAAGAAACAAAATATCAAAGGTTTACAATCATGTGAAAGGGATCAAATTCAAAAGCAAAAACAAATACAAATAATGCTTGTATCAATGAAAGAGAGCATAAAGATCAAAAGGTTTCCACTACCAAATCTTCCATTTATGAAGAAATCATTTTCTTTAAAGTAAAGATTGGAGATTTTAAAGCACCTTACATAAGCTCATGAAATTCACATAAATCATGACATACAAAAAGAAAGAGAAAAGAAATACACTATGGAACACAAAAGAGGCTAAAATCCTATTGTTTTGTAACTAGTTTGTCTAAATGTGTAGGTCTAGGTAAGAAGAAAGAAAGAAACAATAACTATTGTATTTTAAAACTACCTTCCAAGAAGATAAATATTGATGAATACAAAAGTCAATCATTACATAATTTGAAATATTCATATCAAAAGGTGCCATAGTATACAAATAAAAATCAAAGTAATGCATTCATTTCAAGATAATCAAGTACAACAAGTACAAAATTGAGTCAAGAAACTCAATGTTTGAAAAAATTCATTAACATCAATGACTCTTCACTTCAGTAACTTAGGATACTACAACACTTATAATAAATGGAAAAGAAGACAAGTACAACTACAGATCATAAAGATCATTTACCATGGAGGAAAGTATTCATTATAGATCTTCAAGAAACAAAATATCAAAGGTTTACAATCATGTGAAAGGGATCAAATTCAAAGAAAAAAAAATACAAATAATGCTTGTATTAATGAAAGAGAGCATAAAAATAAAAACGTTTCCACTACCAAATCTTCCATTTATGAAGAAATCATTTTAAGAGTGAAAAAAGAATATCAAATTCTTCAAGTACAGATTGAAGATCTTTAAAGCACCTCAAGATCCATTATAGAAAGCCTCCATATCAGCTCAACCATCAAGGAAAAGACAACATATCAAAACATCCAAAATTTTAACTAATGATGATGCTTAAAAATCAGAGAAAGAAAGTTATATGACCATTATTATTCAAGTATGGAGAAAATCAAATTAATTATTCTAAGATACAATACAAAGTATAGTTTCAGATTGGATTTAGGAAAGTATATTACATGAATGATATTCATTCAAGGTTGATAATACAATAGAGTCAAAAGAGTATTACAAATTCATCCATTGGGACATGGAAAAGGAGTTTGAATGTAAAATAGGTAGTTGCAATCATATAAACAACTAAGAAGATGTCATATTATCCATGATTTTAAGATACAAACATTAAAAAAAGTTTTAAGAGTCGTATAAAAATTATGATACAAAATAATAGTAACAACTGCAAAGAACAAAGTCAAGTAAAGATTTAAGAGTATCAAAGTATGAATGCAAATTTTCGGGATGTGTTTCAAAGTTCACACAAGAATTGATCAAAACCATCATGATGGAAAAGGATATATTACTCAGTTCATGTTACCCTACATAAGAAGAAGAAAATCATTAAATGATAATGATAAATCAAATAGAGCATCAACTTACCAAGTTATCTCATTTAGTGAAATACAATATAGAACTAAAAAATATGTGAGATTAGCATACATCTAAGAATGAAACATCTTTTGGAAAATGCACAAATCAAATACATGACAACATAATGAAAATAATATTAAGTTTCTATACATCCCACTAGCTAGAGGTTTAACTAACACAAAATGGTAACCATACAAGGAGTTTTCGTTGTTATTAGCATGTGAAGAACATATTCTATCATCAAATAGCTAGGCATGAGCTTTATTAATGTATGTTCAACTATGCTTCCCAAAATTTTAATGATAGAGATTAGAAATAGAATTTGAAACAAATTTAAATTCGAGTAATTTCGATAGAATATAAGAAACATCCAATGATATAAATATATAAGAAATCATTTTATGAATACATTTGTAGTAAACATCTACATAAAATGGAATCAACATTAGAATATTCAGTAGAAGAACATTTTTTACAACTCACTTCCTTGGCATTACATATTGTCTCACTTGTAATTACTATAAACTGAAAGTTCTGTAGTAGCCATGAGACAAAATAAATGCAAGAAAAAAGGGTTTCATCTTTCACAAAGATCCATTATCAAACATAACTAGAAGCTTCTAACAGATGGCATCTAAGGAAAATAAAATGAAATACAGCAAAGCCACAAACTTTGATGGCACAGAAACTCAATTCCAAGTCACAAAACCTCACAGGCTAGAGAAATGCACAATTTCAAGCTTCAAAAGATCAAAAATGGCGGTTTGTTACAATTTTGGCATGGTTTCACTACTCATAACAAATAATAGAAATGAAAATGAGTTTAGGTTTCAAGTCGGTTTACCCAACTTGACTAACCATCACTCAACCTAACTTGACCCAGGAGCTTCACAAGATCATCGGTGATGACCATGTTAGTACAAGATCCAATGATGAAAGATGTAAACTCCAACCAACTATACTACCAACCTTAATTTAAAATTTACTAATCCTGATCGATGGTACATGATAAGATGGCTATCAAGTAACCATAAACTAACTACCAGATCAATGATGGAGATAAACTTGTATGAAAATATCAATGGCCCTAATAAGGTCATTAAAATCAATGTAGGTAACCTAAATAACTAAGAGTTAGAATTTATGATGGAGATCAAACAAGTACAGTAGATTAATGGCCGATAAATAGTTTATTAAATACATTACAACACAACTCAACACAGTGTAGGAAATTGACAGAAAAAAAAAAAAAGGGCATAAATCGATTGATGAGATTTGATCACCGAACTTAATGCAAACTTCACAGGTTTCTAATGACTTAATCAGATTTAAAGGTGTGGTCACCGACAATGAAGGGTTGAAGTCAGTCATTTTCACGAAGGGAATATCCCCAATGACTACATATCATTACATTGACCTTCTAAAGTCTAATTATATTATATGATTAAACCATCAAAAGGAGTCTAAACAATATCAAAAGGGCACAAACTTCAAAAGGCTGAAAAAATTATTGATGTATTGTTAAACCAAAAAAAGGGCCCAAATACAATGATTAATTAAAATGTGGTAAAGATTATAACATGTACAATTTTTTCAAAGGAAGACAAAGTAATGATCAAAATGTGGTTATTTAAAATGGTAAAGGTCCTCATGCCTTATGATTATTCAAAGGAGATCAAGATAATAACAAGAAAAAAAGCTAATGATGTACATGTTAAGGTCAAGAATCTTCTTACCTTAATTTTTTTAAATAATACCTTATTTTTGCCAAAAGAACCTCGTACCAAATCAAAGAGGGAAAACAAAGGAGTATTATTTCTACATATGCACAAGTGGCCTCACAAACTGCAAGAAGACAAAATTTAATCATGTGCACATAGGCCAGGTGGTCCTCACAGAAAGGTTGAATAATTTTCTAAGTAAAGGGAATTATTTTACTTACACAAAATGTATTTTTGCATGCCTTCACAAAAGGATAGAACAGAGAGGAAGAGAGAATTTCTTTTGCAATGTGGGTGAATATTCAAGTGTCACATCAGAGAATTAAGTATGATTATTTTATCATCACCTACAACACAAAGGAAATAGTTGCATGCACATTGGAGAAAGTTTGCACCTCAAGAAGTGCCTAATATTTTCCAGAAATATTCACCCAAGATTATTAATTGTATTAAAAATAGAGCAGTCAACTAAATTTTGATTGAGTGTATTTTTGTAACTAAGGCTATTAATGCCTCATTGTAAACTAGCATGTTTATTTTTCTTCCTTTATTTATTCATAATAAAGGATAAAAATAACATGCATGGGAGAATATAGAATACAACCTATTTTTAGGAGGGATAGGGTGAATTATGTTTACTATATATTGTGTGTATTAGCAAGGCACGGGGGAAGTTTTGGATGTATGAGTGATGGAACATATTTTTGCTAGTTTTTCCCTTGAATGAGAACAAGTTATTGCCTTTCCAATAATTTTCAATGGTGTGTATCTTTATATTAACTCATGTGAATGTTAATTCCCTGATTTAATTATCTTATCTTACTACAAATTTTGTGTTTCTATACAGTCTTAGTGTGCATGTTAGTTATTGTAACACACAAGTGTTTTCCTTAGGATTAAACATAAACCAATTGGTTGGTGCTTCGTAATTTGTTCTCAATATATTTTAGATATAATCACTCAAATCCCTCAATCACTTTGTTGTATCACCCCATTTCAATTTCAGTTAAAACCATCTTTTAAACCCTCAAAACCCCAAAAAAATAGTTTATGATACATCAATAAGGAACCAACCTTGATACCAAAGACTCACCTTAATAATAGGTATACCCATAGACCTAAGGTGTTTCCATTGTATCTACATAAGTGAGGAATAAAGAAAGCTTAGAACCCCTACTATTATCCCTCAACTAGGGTGCACTTTTGAGATATAAAATTTATTTGGGACTACGGATCAATCTTTTGAGAAAATTACAATAATTTACAGTAGATTTAAAACAATAAAATAACACTTTTGGAAGAAAAAATCTACAACAATTCATTTAAAATCAAAATAAATTATTTGGCGACTCCGTAAGGCTGATTTCATACCAGTTTTGTTGCATGTTCCATTCCTAAATTGACTACAAGATCATTGGTAAGAGGACTTCCTATTAATTTTATTTCATTACCTTTAAATTCTATAAAGAAGAATAGTTTGTAATACGTTACCTTATAATAGGCTCAATAATGTGTTAATCTTGTTGTTAAGATCCCAATAATCGAATGCAACATCCACCACCACCACCACCTAGAAATTTTGTCACCTTTACTAGTGGAAACCCTTTAGTAATTCTTGTCTATCTTGACATACTTGTTGCTTCCTTGAAGGGTTTACCCTCATTCACTTGTGAAAATTAGATTACTCCTACTAACATATTAAAGACATTGTATCCCTTTGTGCATTCCATAACATAATTTGTGAAGATGCATCTTTGAGATTCTTAGCTATATCATTCAAAGGAAAAGCTTTGTAATGGTCAATAACTTTATCGATAGTGAGTATAACAACTTGGAATGAATTGGGATGAAGTATTTTCAAGACAATTTGATCATTTATCTCTCATAGAACAACTATCCACAATCGAGAGAGCTCCTCATGAATTTATGACTAGTTTTAATATCAGATTTTCTAGAACTTGGGATCGAATTCCAGCCAATGTTAATCCCCAAGCTGATCACTCATTTTTAAGCTATCTTAGAGCTTTAAATACTGACATTTCAGCCATAATACAGTCCATGGGAGGAAATACACTTCCAACATCTTATGACATAGCTATTAGAGATTAAAATAGCCTTATTCAAGCCAGGTAAATTAGCTCTCACACCTTTATGCCTTTTTTATAGAAGATTTGGCACCTATACATCATTAATTACAATCACAAAACTTGTTATTGAAGCACAATCATAATTCCCATGTAGTAATCACTTCCTTGTAAACACTTGGGAATAAAGTAACATCAATTGAAAATATAATGGCTCATCCTAATACACCTTATGAAGCACCTTATCGCAAAAATATGTAGTCATACTACCAAAATCAGAATTATAAATAGTCTTATTAGCAAAGACAATTTGATCCTAATGTTGCTAGTTCATCTAGAGCTCTTGTTCCGAAAAAGTCAATATGGATATATAAGAGTGGTGTTTACCTTGCAATAAGCCTCATTTAGCTGATAATTACCCAAATGCATTCTTGAATATAATCCTTGTTGCATAACCTCAATCTAAAACATTATACATGCCTCAAATGGAGGGTGGGAAACAAGATACTCGACTCAAAAAATCACTAGATCTATTAGTGCTTCTTCAGATCGCCATATCTTTCCAGAAAATCACTGTCGATTTCCAAATTCTTTATATCCTTAAGTCTTGTGAGATCTTGCTACATGATTCTCGGGATAAATCTTGCATTTTGGTGCATCCCCTGGTGCGTGTGATAAAGCGGATCCGACGTTTGACGACCGCCTTTAATCAAAAGCAGTCACGCTCTTACAGGATTCTCACCGCACGCCATAATGGGATAAACTAAATGCAACCTAGAAGTAGAACTTAGTCATCTTTGGTGAGGAATATTTCATTCTGTCACATGACTAGGTCTTAGCAAAAAGCTCAAGATTATGAAGAAAAACAACATAAAGAACCTGTTTTACCTACCATTACGGATAATTCAGCAAGTGCAGGTCAAAAAACAACAAACATTCCTAGTACGGGTCAAAAAACAACAAGCGGTTAGCTACTAAATAAAAGCAAAAACAATTATAGCCTCATCCTAGAAGATTTTTCATACCTAGAAATTTCAAAAGCTCTTTCCTAAACGTGTCAAGTAGAGTCATTTTTGTAAAATCATATGTTAAATATTTTGTTAAAATAGAATATTTTTTCTAAAACTATTGTTTATTTTAATATTGTTGAGGTTATGAAAAAAATTAGTATTTCATTGTGGGATGCTTTAAATCTACCATGAAAACAAGAGTTACTTGCTCCAGAGCTTGATAAGTTGCAGATTTCTTCAAAAATAGCAAAAAAGGAAGCTCATAAAACTAATTAGGTTCTTGAACAATTGATTAAGATCGTATGAAAGAAGTTAAATGGATGGTACAAAAGGTTATAAATGATCATGATATTAAAAAACCACCACCCTTTTATATTTATTCTATTATTGGTGATCATTTAGTTCATAATTGCATGGTTGATAATGGTGTAAACAACACAGTAATGTCTAAAGCAACTACAAAAAAATTAGGCCTGCAGTATGAACCTACGAAAAGATTATATTGTAGCTAAATGGGACAACAACCAACACAGTTGGTGTCATCAAAAATTTGGAGGTAACATTACATGTTTGTCCTAATGTTTCAATTTTACAAGATGTAACTGTTGTAGATCTACCTCCCTATTTTTCTTTTTGTTTATCAAGATATTTTACAAAAAAGATAAGAGGTTATCTTTCTTCATATTGGTCATTTTTTCTTCACTACAAGGTATGGAAATAAAGTTACAGTTAATTCAGAGCCTTTGGCTAGATTTTATATTGAGCCTCATTCTACAAATGTTGTAGCAAATTCTGCAACAATAGATAAGATTGATTTTGATGTCACAACACAAATTTTTGCATTAGATGGTGTTTCAAATTTTTTTATGGATGAGAAAATTCAATAAGAACATGCTTACGATCCTTACAAGGAAGTAGAGGAAGAGTTATTTGGTGTTTATTGTTTACATGAAGAAAATGCACATATTCCTTGTTGTCCAAAATAGAAAATATATAGTAGAAGGCTTATGGAAGCTTCATTTCAATGGAGAAAAGAACAAAAAAGGAAAAGGTGCAGGTTTGATGCTTACTTCCCCTTCAAATGAAAGGTATTTTTCAGCTCTAAGTCTACAATTTTCATGTACTTGTAATGTAGTTGAATATGAAGCATTAATTCATGGCCTATAATGGGCCAAAAAAGAGGAATCAATATGTTACAAGTTTTTAGTGATTTTGAGCTAGTGATAAATCAATTAAAAAAATTTAATGTTTGTAAGAACTCATTGCTGAAATCTTACAAACATAGAGTTTCAGACTTAATGGATGATTTTGAAGCTATTAATATACAATATGTTCCAAGAGTTAAAAACAAACATGCAGATAGACTTGCAGCAGTTGGTGCTAGTTTCAAAGTTTTAGAATAGATTGAAAACAAACAAATTCAGCCACATATTAAGCTGATTATCAAACCTTGAGTGCTTGATAATGAAGAAAATTGGCAAGTTTTTGAAGATGATTGACAAATCTACATATTTCTGGAGCAAGAAGCTGAATTTTTTACAGTTAATCAAGAAAAATTGCAGCACTTATATGGTGACAGATTGTTTCAATTATAGATAAATAATTTTCCTCAAGGGTTGATCACATTAGAGGACATCTTCAGTTCAGATGATCAACTAAGAAAGGACAAAGGAAATATCTCAACTCATGTAGATAACTACAAAGAGATATTAGTTGATGATGAAAAGAAATTATTCATTGGAAATTTATTTTCCTTAGCTGAAAAATAATATTTTATCAATTTATGCAAATAATTTAAAGATATTTTAGCTTGGAAATACCAAGATTTGAGAGGATTTGATCCTAGTTTAGCTCAACATACCATAGAATTACAACCAAATTCAAAACTAGTTATCCAGAAAAAAAGACTTATTAATCCCAAGATTAAGCCATTAATGAGAAAAGAGTTATCCAAGTTAATTGAATCAGGTATTATATTTCAAGTTAAGCATTCAAGTTGGGTAGCCAATATTGTTCCTATTAGGAAAAATAATGGTGAAATTTGACTGTGTGGATTTTAGATATCTTAACAAAGCTTCATTAAAAGATCATTATCCATTACCCAATATGGATCCAATTTTAAAATAGTTTTATGTTTAGACAGGTTATCCTTACTAGATGGTTATAGTGGATATAATCAGATTCTTATGCATGAAGAAGATAGATACAAAACAACCTTCACCACAAAGTGGGGTACTTATGCTTACAAAAGAATTCATTTTGGACTTTCTAATGCTGATGTAATGTTTCAACGTGTAATGGATATGGATTTTCACATCATTTTAAATAAATACATGTTGGTTTATTTAGATGATGTTACTATATTTTCTAAGAATTATGAAGATCATCTTATGCATTTAAGACATACATTACAACTTTGCAGGTAGTTTGGAATATCATTGAATCCCAAAAATTCTATCTTTTCAATCCATGAAGGTAAATTACTTGGACATATTGTTTTTAGGTAAGGTTTAGCTATTGATCCTTTCAGAATTGATGTAATTTCACAGTTGTCATTGCCACATCATAAGAAAGCATTACAAATTTTCTTGGGAAAATCAACTTTGTTAGAATATTTGTTCTAGATTTTGCAACATTGGTTAAGCCATTAATAGTTATGTTAAAGAAAGATAAAACTTTCTCTTGGACCAGTGAAGGAAGAAAAGGATTTGAAGCTATTAAAATAACTATTTCACAAGCTCCTACTTTGGCAAATCCTAATTTTGATAAGGATTTCATTATGTATGCACTTGCAATAGATGAAACTATTTCAGCCATATTAACTCAAGTTAATGATGAGAATACAGAACAACCACTTGCTTTACTTTGGGAAAATCTTACATGACTACGAGAAAAGATACAATTTTCTTTAAAAATAAGTAATTTATGTAGTTAGAGGTTTGAAGAATTTCAAGTACATGCTTTCAAATAATAAGATACATGTTTTAGTCTCTCATCCAAGTGTTACATTGTTCCTTTTACACAGGAAATGAATGAGAAGAGAGTAGGTTGGATTACAAAGGTTATAAAGTATGATGTTGATATCCATGTTGCAAAAAAAAATTAGATGAAAAGGATTATGTGAACATTTGATTGCTAATATGGAAGAAAAACAGGCTACAAAATCATTACAGTCATTACAAGTATGCTGCAATTTTATATTAGCAACCTAAAATTTTATTACACCCTGAAAAATCAGCAACCAAAGCTCAATCCTGGAGGTTCCAGGATCAAGTTGCATGTTATATTTGATCAATTACTTACAACATGGTACTTATCTAGATGGTATGGACAAGAATATATGAAGGTATTTCATATTAGAAGCCATACCTTATGCATTTATTAATGGTTTTCTATTTAAAAATATATTAATGGTGTTTTGTTGTGTTGCGTTGATTATGATAAAGTACAACAATTATTATCTAGGTTTCATGAAGGACCTGTAGGAGGTCACTTCTTAGCACGTATTATAGCCTCAAAACTTATGAAAGATGATTATTGTTGGCCTAACATATTCAAATACGGTTTTGAATACATTAAAAGTGTAAGAAGTGTGCATTTTTTGTTGGAAAGGAAAGATTAGCTTCATTTCCTTTGCAGCCTATTTCAATGGATCAATCATTCATGTAGTGGGGTCTTGACTTAATTGACATGATAAGTGCACCTTCATCATAAGGACACAAATGGATCTCAAGTTTCACATATTATTTTACATGTTGGACTAAAGCATTGGCCTTTAAAGAGGCCAGAAAGACTTCAATCTTATCATTTTATGAAGTTATAGTTTGTATATTTGGTTTTCAAGCAACTATCATTTTAGATAATGCCTCATCTTTTATTGGTGTAAAGGTAACAGATTGGGCTATGAAGCACAATATTTATCTTAGTACTCCATCTAACTATTACCCACAAGTTAATGGGTTAGCTAAAAGTATAAACAAAAATCTGCTCAAGATTATTAGAAGAACACTCAAGGAGAACCAAACATCCTGACTGACCATTGTGAATTCAACACTTTGGGCTGATAGAGTTCATAAAAGATTTATGGAAATTCACCATACAAGTTTATTTATGGACATGAGGCAAGAATTCCTATTTCAGTTGAGCTACCCACATTGGATTTATTGCATCAAATGGAATTACTTGAGAATGAACCAATGCAAGTCTGTTATGCAGAACTGATGGAACTACAGGAGCTAAGAGATCAATCTCACTTGAAGATGGAGAAAAATCAGAAAAAATCAAGAGAACATTTGATAAAAGGATAAGTTTAGATTCTTTAATGAAGGAGACATTATGCTGAAATGGTATGCTTATTGTGAAAAGCCAGGAAACCACATAATGTTTGATACAATCTAGAGTGGTCCTTACAAAATTTCAGCTTGTAAAAGAGCACAATGCATTTCAGCTTTCAAGGTTGAATGGAGAGGAACTTCCCATTGATGTGAATGGTATGTTTCTCAAACATTGTTATTGAAAATCTTATAGTGTAGGTTAGAGTAGGATTTCCCTTACAATAAATGTAGTTCATGCACACTTGTAATGTTTTAGAATTCATAATTGCATTCATGCATGTGATCTGGTTCACCAGATCTTTTCCCATATTTAGTTTATTTTTTAGAAAGATCTTTTTTCCATAAAAGGTAAATTTTGGTTATATTCTTTGACTCCATGCCCAATGGAGTAGAGCAAGGCACTGGTCTTATAAGCTAGCAAGAAGCTTTCCCGCATAGCATCGCTTAGAAATATTGACAATTTATACAATTGTACAAAAATGGGCAACTCGAAACTTTATTTTCAATGGAAGGAATTGAAGAAATAAACCTAACTAGGGGGAAGTTATACAATTTTCATTGGGTTTTCAATTCCTGTAATTGATTAACAACATGCAATCTGCAACTATGTGTGTTGTTGTGAAATGTAACACCTCACATAGGTTATCATTCCATGTTCGTCTTCAACAAGGAAACACAAAACTCCCGAAGTACCAATGCATTTCCTTGATGAAGGTGGGAATCACAGTATATGTGGGATCTTAGACTCCAAATAGCAAACATAGTTGTCATTTGCATGGTTGAGAATTCATTATTAAATTACATGTATTTTCAATTTGATCATTTCCTATGATTAATTGTTATTCATAAGAGTTGAAAGTAAAAGGAAGTACATAACTCAATTATAGAAATAATATCATTTATTCATTAATGAAATTCAATATCTCCCACACAATCTATAGGATGTAACTTATGATTATTGAAATAAAAGATACATGTGCATAAAGCTAAAAGAAAAAGAATATAAAACCCATCATTGCCTTGGGTTTTCTCCTAGTCTTCATCGCTCCAGTTCCAGCTCCATCTTCATCTTATGCATCCTTTAGTCCATCAATGTACTTGGAAAGAGAATAAAAATACATCAATCAAAGAGCTCTAGGTTTAATCTGTATTCATGTGTTATTTAGCTTCAGGAAAATGGATCATTTAAGCTCAAAAATCATAAGGTACATCAAATTAATAGATATAGATTTTAGAAAGTAGTATCTTGTAGAATGTCATGGCATTCATAAAATCATGACAGCTAGAAAAGAAAGAAAAAGTAAATTCACTATGGAACACAAGAGAGGCCAAAATCCTATTGTTTTGAAACTAGTTTGTCTAAATGTGTAGGTATAGGTAATAAGAAAGAAACAACCACTAACTGTTGTATTTTAAAAATGCCTTCCAAGAAGATAAAGATCGATGAATAAAAAAGGTAATCATTACATACTTTGAAATATTTAGATCGAGGCAGGTATTGTTATCTCCAAATCACAACACCTATGGTTTGCACAAGTGTGTGTTCTTCAGCTCACGATGTGATTGGATAACATGGGTACTATCTCCAAGTTGTGGGACTTGCTACTTGAGATAGACCTCTAGAGAAATTTGGTTCTTACTCCTAAACTACCAGCCACAATATACTCTAATGCAGATAAAACTATCTATCCTAATCTAGCATTACAAGGGACTAGGGAGAGAGAGTGCATGAAAACAAAGGCTACACTAAAGAGGTGATACACTAGAAAAGAAGGGTGTGAGAATAGTATCCAATGTGTGAAACAACAAAAGAAAAGTGCATACTGGAAGGGGTGATAACAGTTCTCTACAATCTAGCAGATGCATTCACAACAATATTCCATACATGCATAATGAGAATTAATCCCTCCAACAACATAAGATAGATACCATATATTTGTAGTGAGATTGAAGGGGCAAGAGGAATGCAAACAAGCACATAAGGGGAAGAATTATCCACAAACTTGTATCTATTGCTTCATTAATATGCACAATCCAATCTATTATAGAATAAGGTCCTGGATCACCATGCAAGAGTCCAATCCAAGGGCCTATAGTACATTGGCTTCATAAAAAAATTTGACATAGATTTGCTACTAAAAACTATCTTCCTTTACAATGAGCCCAACACTCCAATTTATAGAAATTTGAGAAGAGAGAGAGGGGAAAATGAAAATCCCAAAATATGTGATTCAACCACTTGCAAAAGGTATTAAATGGAGTGAAATTATGTTATGTTTCTTGTAAAAGGCTCCCATATTTCCCCCTTACTTTGAGGAGTGAGAAATGTCAGCCCATGCTTCATTGAATGCATCCCAACTACCAAATAAAACATTCTTCTTAACCTTGCCACGTTTTCTAAAAATCATCATTTATTTCTCATAAAATTATATATTTCTTTATTTTTTTGCATTAGGGTTGGAACCACGATTCCAACGGTACCAATTTTGTGTATTTTCATTGAGAAATGCAAAAGTTATGGCCTTCTGAGTGCGGGCGGCTATTTGGGTCTGCCAGGCATTTATGTCATTTAATGGGAATGAGCACTTATTTTACTGGACTAATTTATTTTTATAGAGGACATCATGCCCATTCCAGAAAGTCAAACTTTGTGAAAATCGGAGCTCGGGGTAAAAATTTATGGTCATTTGAAGTTTGAGGTCTCATTTGCACAACTTTCCTTTGCATGTGGCTATATCGGGTATTTTGAGTCCTTGTGTCTCGCTTGTCCCTGAAAAAATCTTCACTTTTTCTGATTCCCTCTTGGTGCAGCAATTTCATCTTTTGGTTTCCCGTTTGTCCCAACATTGACCGGGCCATGAGGGCCATTGACCTCCGCCTTTGCCGCATCTCCCTTTACTGCGGATTTTTTCGCTTTGTGGGTCCCGCGTGTACTTTTGTCCCGGTGTCCCATGGACGCGCATGACAAAAATATCTGATTTCACCGATTTGAACTACCTATGGCCATTTGGCGATATGCGTTCTAGATGTCCCATGGATCATCTGGGACATATTTTTCCAATTTTTCCACACAACAAAGGAATGCGGCCATTTCGGGTTTTCGGTCCCAACTGTCCCATGTGAACTTTTGCGGCTTGGGACAAAAACTTCTACTTTTTCTGCACTACACTAAAAGAGGCCATTTTTTGGTTTTTTTCAACTTTTTCTAACTTCTTGGATTTTTCCTTGGATAGAAAAGTTAGAGAAGAGCGAAAGGGAACTCCAAAACCTAGAATTTTTCCTCGACCCATTTCTTCTTTCTCAAACCTGAAGAACTTATGCAAGTTATCCAAATTTACCTTGAGGTGTGAATTTTGGATAACATGGTACCACATTCTACAAAGATAAATCAAAATAATGCATTCATTTCATGATAATCAAGTACAACAAGTATATAATTGAATCAAAAAGCTCATTAACTAAAAAAATTCATCAATATCAATGACTCATCACTTCTCAACTTAGGATACTACATCATTCTAATGAATTCAAAAGAATACAAGTACAACTCCAGATCATAAAGGATCATTTACCATGGAGGAAAGTATTCATCATATATCTTTAAGAAACAATATATCAAAGGTTTACAATCATGTGGAAGGGATCAAATACAAATCATGTTGTATCAATGAAAGAGGGCACAAAAATCAATAGGTTTCCACTACCACATCTTCAATTTATGAAGAAATCATTTTATGAAAGCAAACAAAATATCAAAGTCTTCAAGTATAGATTACAGATCTTTAAAGCACCTCAATATCCATTACATAAAGCCTTCATCTCAGTTCAATCATCAAGGAAAATGCAACATATCAAAACATACATACTTGTAACTATTATCGTCAAATCACAACACCCTCCAATTTATACAAGTGTGTGTGCTTGAGCTCACAGTGTGATTGGGTAACATGGGTACTATCTCAAAGTTGTGGGACTTGCTACTTGAGATACACCTCTAGAGAAAGTTGGTTCTTCTTCCTAATCCTAGTGCAAACTAACTCTATTGAAATGAAGCTACTAACTATCTCTATCCTATAATTTTCAAAGGACCAAGGAGAGAGGATTAACATGCAAATGAAGGAAAACTACACTACAGAGGTGATGCACCAAAAGAAGGGAATGAGAATAGATTTCCAATGTGTGAAAATGGAAGAAAGGTACATACTAGAGAGGGTGATGAAATTTCTCCACAATCTAGCAACTGCATTCACAATAATATTTCACACACGCTCAATGATAATGAATCCCTACAAGATCATAGAGTAGACACAAACATTTTCAATAAGATTAGAGAGGCCAGGAGAATGCAAAAAACAAAGTAAGGGAAGATACATCCACAAACTTGAGTCTAGTGATTCATTAATATGCATAGTCCAAAATATTACAAAGGAAAATCCTTGGATCACCATGAAAGGAGTCTACTATAAATGCATGAAGCACATTGGCTTCACAAAAACAAAATGATAGAGTTTCTCTACTCAAACTATCCTATTCTAAAATGATCTCACACTTCAATTTATAGGATCCTCGAAGAGAGAGAGAATGAAATCCCAAAATCTACCTTTCAATCACTTACAAGAGGCAATAAATGAAGTGAAATGATGGTATGTTTCTTGAAAAGATCTCCCCATGTTATCCAATAACCTATAGTTGGATAAAATGATGACCATGCCTCTTAATTATACTATCAACCACCAATTAAAAACATTGTTTTGAACTTGGTCCGTTTTCCTCAAAATTCTCTATCATATCTAGATTGAACTCTGGATTTATTATTATTTTTGTGTTTTGGCTTGGAGCTATGATTCCAACGAGTCCAACCTTGTGTGATTTCCTTGAGAAATGCAAAAGATATGGCATTCTGAGTGTGATCAACTATTTTGAGTTTCCTAGGGATTTCTTGAATTTTACGGGAATGGGCATTTAAATTCTTGGGGATAGAGATGTTTCTTTTCCTTTCACCAACCTAACCCTCATTAAACATCCAATTTTGTGAAAATCAAAGTTCTGGATCAAAATTTATGCCTATTTGAATTTCTAGGGTCGAGTTGTTTCACTTTTCGTTTTCAGTCACTGCGGGTATTTGACCTATATCTTGCACGTGAGGCCCATACACCATTCAGGCCAATTATTTCTGCCATATCCATCACATCCCGTTCCTACCGTGGACATTTTGGCATTTTCATGTAGTCACATCCCAACTTGCCCGGGACATTTGGGTTGTCTTGGGTTGTCTAATTCCGCCTTCTCCGTCGTTGACCATGGCCAGGTGGGTAACTTACCCCCTCATACCCACATGGCATTACCTCTCTTGATGTGCAATGATTTTAGGTCTTTGGGGAACTCATGTCTCAATCATGGTACTTAGACCATGCGGGCCTTGAAATTATTCCTTATTCGTAATACACATGACCCATCCCAAATCCTCTGCGAATCCTTGGGAGAAAATGATGCATGTGCCATTGGAAAATCAGGATTTTGACAAACTAATGGCTCAATGGAACTTGGATTGTTTGGTTTCAAGTTGGGACCCAATTTAACCACAAATCATTGTCTTCATAGCATTTTAGATGCAAGTCAGGTATGAAGAACCCTGATTCCTTCCGCGGTTGTTCAATCTACATCCCCAAAATCTGTAATACATAAAAATATGCCCTTTTCCATATTTTTCCAAATTTTTAGCAAATTTTCATTAACTCGTATTTTTCTTGAATGTGGGGGTTAGAGAAAAGAAAAGAGGTGCCCAAAAATCCAAATTTCTTGTTTTCACCATTTCTACCTCTCCAAGTTTGAAGGAAATAGATAGGTTATCGAAATCACCATGGGGGTAAATTTTGGATAACAATTTGGCAACTCAACGGGGCCATGTACCTTCCCGATGAAGTGATAAGTGGATTTTGCAACATTCATTAGGCATGGGATGAACTCCGGTAATCTAAACTGATCTGAAACTTTGAAAACCAAAGTTCTTAAGACATTAAAACATTTTTCTTAAACTTGGAACTTCATTCCGCTATAATATCAAATCTTCCCCCAATACTAATTTTATAATTTAAGAACTCAATTGCTATTTTTAGGAAGTAAAAGGATTTAATATTCAAAATATGTCTCCTAACTTGATTTTAGTTTGCTCTGCATTTTTCTAAATTTTAACTTTGCAACTATTCTAAGCAACTATGAGCTCTCTTAGGTGCAACTTCTCTTTCTGGAAGCATGATGAGTTGTATACAAGTATACACTAGAAATTAGGGAAATTAAATCCTATTCTAAGAAAAAAAAAATGTGTAAAATCACTTGGAGGAATTTGAAACCCTAGACTTATATGCACAAGCATGATAAATTCTTCCTTCTAGTAGTAATGTTTGAGGTAAATTCCATTAAGTGGAATATGCAATTCTTCACCATCCAACTTATCTAGTAGGAAGGCATTTCTACCTTTGCATTCAGTGGTCATATATGGACCACTCCATATAGCATCAAACTTGGAATGCTTGTCTGGATTTGCATGATCAACATCCCATTTCAATACCAAGTCTCATACTTTTAATGTCCTAGCTTTATCCTTCTTGTCAAAGCTTCTCTTGATCAATGTTTGATCTTTTTCCTTGGTTTACATTACATGTTCTCTTATTTCCTCTAATTCCATCATCTTTGCATACCTGATTTCCATGGGTTCAAAATTATCTAGTTCCAACTATTTCATGAGTTCCAATGTCAACAACTCAAGTGATATAGGTAGCATTGCTTCTTTCCCATATACAAGCTTGTATGGAGAGTTACATGTGCACCTCTTCGGTGTGATCCTATCAGCCCATAGAGTGGATTTGAGCTTCATATGAAAGGTTCTCTGATTCTCATCAAGGGTCCTTCTAATGATCCTTAAGAAAAAAAAATTGTGGACTCTTCCTGGCCATTACCTTGAGGGTAATAGTTTGATGAAGTGTTGAGGTATATACCATTATTGACTATTATCATTCCCTTCTTTTGGTGCATCACCTATGTAGTGTAGTTTTCCTTCATTTTCATGTTATTTCCTCTCTCCTTGGTCCTTTGGAAATTGTAGGATAGAGATAGTGATTAGCTTCATTTCAATGGTAGAGTTAGTTTGCACTAGGATTAGGAAAAAGAACCAGATTTCTCTGGAGTTCTATCTCAAGTAGCAAGTCCACAACTTGAGATAGTACCCATGTTACCCTTTTAGTCGGCCACTATCAGCTCAATCGCACACACTTGTGGAAATTGTAGGGTGTTATGATTAGGAAATAATAGTAACTAATGATGTTGCTTGCAAATTAGAGAAAGAAAGTTACATGACCATTCTCATTCAAGTTTGTAGTAAATCAAATTCACTTTTCTAATATATGGTGCATAGTATAGTTTTAGATTTGGTGGTCAAGAAAGTACACTACATGAATTATATTCATTAAAGGTTGATAATCCAATAGCATCAAAAAGTATTAGAAAATCATCCACTAGGACATGGAAAAGGAGTTTGAATGTAAAATAGGAAGTTGCAATCATATAAACAACTTAGAAGATGTCAAATAATCCATGATTTTAAGCTATAGGAATTGAAACAAGTTCCAAGAGCCCTACAAAAATGAAATTATGATACAAAACAACAATAATAAGTGCAAAAGTACATATTCAAGTACATATTTAAGAGTATGAAAGTATGAATTAAAATTTTCAGAATGTGCTTCAAAGTCTGCACAAGAATTGATTGAAACCCTCATGATGGAAAAGGAAAAATTTATTCGGTTCATGTTACCCTACAGAAGAAGAAGATAATCATTAAATGACAATGATTCATCAAACAAAGTATAAACTTACCAAGTTATCTTAGTCGATGTGAAATACAATATAGAACTCAAATATCTATGATATTAGCCATACATATGAGAATGAAACATCTTTTAACAAATGCACAAATCAAATAGATAGCAGCAAAATGAAAACAATATGGAATTCAAGTTTCTATACAACCAGCATAGCTAGAGGTTCAACTAATGCAATAAAGGTAACCATACAAGGAGTTTTCCTTTTTATTAGCATGTGAAGCACATATTCTATCATTAGAAAAATCCAAGCATGAGGTCTATTAATGAAGGTTCAACCATGTTTCCCAACATTTTAATGACAGATATTGAATTGAATTCAAAGCTGAGTAAATGCCATAGAATACAAGAAACAACCAATGATATAAATATAGAAGAAATCATTTTATGAATACAATTGCAATAAGCATCTACAAAAAATGGAATCAACATCAGAACAATCAGTAGAAGAACATTTTTATAGCTCACTTCCTTGGCATTACATATTATCTCATTTATAATTACTATAAATTGAAAGTTTTGAAGTATCCATGAGACAAAATAAATGAAAGAAACAAGGGTTTCATCTTTCACAAATCTTCGATATCAAATACAACCGTAAGCTTCTCATAGATGGCATCCAAGGTAAAAAAAAAAAATACAACATAGCCACAAACTTTGAGAGCACAAATACTCAAAAATGAGAACTCAGTTTAGGTAAAGTTTAACAAATTTTGCATGGCCATTACATTTCCTATTAAAAGCTAAGAAAAAGTTACACAAATTCGAAAGAATCAAAATCACTCATTAAAGCCAAGAATTACAAACCCTTGGGAGGTCATTATATGCAGATAAAATCAAGAGTACCCAGAGAAATTTTCAAAATCAGTTATGGAAAAGAAACACATAAAGAAAACATTTCAAAGTTTTAGTGCATATTTGAACCAAAACGAAGATAAAGAATAGATTTAGTTCTTTAAAAATGGCAGCCTCACCTATTTTTTTTTAAAAAAATGGAAAAACATTCAAGTCTTGAGTTCCCATCACAAACTCAAAACAAAGTTCAACAAAGATCGAATGACAACCATTTACCCAAATGACCCATAGTGAATCCGAATGGAGTAAAGAATGACAAGTATTCAAACCCATAGCTGTCGAGGTGACAAAATTGCAAAGTTAGAGCTCTAATACCAATGATAATGGTGTCTATGAATGAATATATTTTAGAGAACTTAGAAAGAGTGGAAATGACAAAAATATACAAGATTCAAAGTCACAGAGCCTCACAGGCTAGAGAAATGCATGATTTCGAGCTTTAAAAGATCAAAAAATGGTGGTTTGATATAATTTTGGCATGGCTTCGCCACTCATAACAAGCAATAGAAATAAAAATGAGTTTAGGTTTTGAGTCATTTTACACAGCTCGACTAACCATCACTCAACCTAACTCGACCCAGGAGTTACAAGATCAATGGCGATGATCATGCCATTACATGATCCAACGATGCAAGATGCTAACTCCAACCAAGCTATACTACCAACTTGAGTTGAAAATCGATAAATCCGATTGATGGTACAAGATCGAGACAGATTGTTATCGAGAAACCACATACCAACTACCATATCAATGATGGAGATAAAATCATTACAATCAATGACCTTGATTAGGTCACATAACTCACCAACTCACCAAGATTAGAATTGATGATGGAGATGAAACTTGTATAAAGATCAACAACTGATAAATGTTTTATTAAATAAAATGAAACACAATTCACCATAGTGAAGGAAATCAACGGTGAAGATTTAAAAAGATGGAAATCAGCATATGAGATTTGATCATCGAAATCAATGCAAACTCTAGGGTTGGTAATGACTCAATCAGAGTTAAAGGTTTTGTTACCTACAACAGAAGGGTCGACTCATCATCACGAAGAGGACCAATCCCAATCATTAAATATAATTGCATTGACCTTCTAAGTTCTAAATTATATTGTATGATTAAACCATCAAAAAGGAGTCCAAACAATATCATGAGGCCATAGACTTGCAAAGGCCAACAACATTACTGATGTATCGTTAAACCAAAGAAGGTCCCAAATACAATGATTAATCAAAAGGTGATAAAGATTAGGGTATGTACAATTGTTTTCAAAGGAAGACCAGATAATGATAAAAAGGTGGTCTGCTATTTAAATGGTAAGGGTCCCATGCCTATGATTATTCAAAGGGAGATCAAGATAATAGCAATTAAAAGAAGCTAATGATGTAGATGTTAAGGTCAATAATATTCTTACCTTAAATTTTGCAGAGAATACCTTATTTTTCCAAAAGATCCTTATACCAAATCAAAGAGGGAAAACAAAGGAATATTATTTCTGCATATGCCCAAGTGGCCCCACAAACTGCAATAAGACAAAATTTGGTCATGTGCACATGGATAGGTGGTCCCCACGAGAAAGGGTGAATATTTTTGCTAAGTATTGAAGATAAAGGGAATTATTTTAATTACACATAATGTATTTTTGCATGCCTTCACAAAAGGACATAATATAGAAGAAGATATAATTTCCTTTGCAATGTGGGTGAATAATCAAGTGTCACATTTGAGAATTAAGTATGATTATTTAATCATCACATACAACATAAAGGAAATAGTTACATGCACATTGGACAAAGCTTGCACATCAAGCAAGTGGCTAATATTAGCCAAAATATTCACCCAAGTTTATTAATTGTATTAAAAATAGAGCAGTAAAATACACTTTGACTAAGTGTATTTTTGTAACTAAGGATATTAATGCCTCATTGTAAACTGCATGTTTTTTTAATTCCTTTATTTATTCATGATAAAGGCTAAAAATAACATGCATGGGTGAGTACATGATTGTAGCCTATTTTAGGAGGGGTAGGATGAATTATTTTTTCTATATATTGTGTGCATTGGCAAGGCACAAGGGGAATTATTGGATGTATGAGTGTTGAAGCATGATTTTCTAGTTTTACCCTTGAATGAGAACCAATTATTACCTTTCCAATAATTTGCAGTGGTGTGTATCTTTCTATTAACTCGTGTGAATGTTAATTTCCTGATTTAATTATCTTACCTTGCTTCAAATTTGCTTCTAAGGTGTTCTCTACATCTTAGTGTCCATGTTAACTGTTTGTGTTGTTGTGAATTATTCCCTCAACACACAAGTGTTTTCCTTAGGATGAAACTAAAACCCATTGGTTCGTGCTTCTGAATTTTATTCTCAATATAGTGTGCATATACTCAATCAAAGTCCTTAATAACTTTGGTGTATCACCCCATTTCAATTTCAGTTAGATCCATCTTTTAAACCCTCAAAACGCCAAAAAATTAGTTTAGGATACATCAATAAGGAACCGGCCTTGATACCAAAGACTCACCTCAATAATAAGTATACCCACAGACTTGATGTGTTTCCATTGTATCTACAAAAGTGAGGAATAAAGAAATATTAGAACCCCTTATGTTATCCCTCAACCAGGTGCACTTCTGAGAGATAACACGCCTCTTAGTTAGAGTTCCAATATGTTCAGGTTTAACATATTATCCATTTAATTTTAAGAGTAGGAGGAGACAAACATATTACATTATTAATTTTTATAGAAAAAAGAGATCATTTACCAAAATGGTACACACTCGAGTTTACAATATTTTTCCCAAAAGATATATGTATCCATAGGAGGAGACAAACATATTACATTATTAATTTTTATAGAAACAAGAGATCATTTACCAAAATGGTACTCACCAAGTTTACGATATTTTTCCCAAAATATACATGGATCCATAAGTACTAATAGGAGTTACGATGAAGGCACACATTAGAGATATAATTTTTCTTTTACAAATTCAAGGAGTCTAGATTAGTATCAGGGAGAAATAATGTTTATGGTTAATACTCAAATAGGTTCACTATATTTAAAAGAGAGTGAGTTTCCAAAACAAAACTTATACCTCTCCAAGATATCATCAACCAAACAATCAAGGTGACAAAGGGGAGATTACCCCATAAACACTACTCTTCCTCATCGAGAGGACATCAAATTATCAAGAGGAAAGTCAACTGATTTACTCAAACATAGCCTATAAGGCCAAGAGTTGCATCCCTAGATGAAAATCATGACATAAACATAGTTAAGATCATACCTTAAGACCTATAAAACAAAAAAATCTAAGAACAAGGTCCAAAAAGGACCTAAGGAATCCATATATGTCTTAACATAACTCAATACTAGTAGACTATAGTGTGGTATACTTAAACAATTTAAGAGGTAAAGACAAGGGTAGGTTTATCTATGGGTCATCGAGAGAAAAATAATCACACTATTTTAAGTACAATGCTCAAAGGGGATTAAGTCTAACCACATTTACCCAAGGTACATACAGTCCAATTGATGATATTTTCTAAAATAAAATAAGGGTACCATGAAAAAACTCGGTATTTCCCATCACTGGACCATCACATCCAAACAATACGCTATCCACCAAGGACCTAAAAATATCTAAGAGATAATTTATCTCTCACAAACTCCATAAGTTCCTAGCGTATAACACATTTATTTTGAGGAGGAACAAATTTCCTACTAGGGTGCAAAAGAAACACCATCGTCAAACTACCAACTAAATCGTATGACATGGAGAAATCTCTCCCTATAAAGGTTAAGTATCGAAGGAGTCACTCCAAGAACCTAGACACACCAAACCCCACCACTCCAAAACCAAAGGCATGGCTTAAAGAACCTATGAAGACAATCAAGACACCTACGGTGTACCCCCATACGATAAGAGATCACAATAAACACATTATAGAACTAGCTCATCAAAAAAAAAAAAAGGGTCACGTAACATTCTTAACAACATTTATCCAAGTGGCCAACGAGATAAACAAGATTTAAGTCACCAATCAAAGGTAAACTCCAAGAAATCTTGGAAATCAAAGAAAATGGCTAAGTAGCCACATTGCAATCTAAAAATAATTCAATAAGATAAGAATAACAAGAAGAGCCTCATGATTCTCAATCAAAAGATGAAATAAAATTATGGTCATTGATAAAAGAACTTAAGTTTACAAATATAAAACATAGAAAATTTCCACATCACTTTCACTTCGTAGCCCTTTATGGGCCGCCGGTAGGGGTACTATACATTGAGCTCAGATCTAAGAACACACATACAAAATTGGATCAAATGTGACAATGTATAGTCTCATTATTACTCTCTCCCATTAAGTGGTTAATTCCACAAGAGAAAATTCAAACCAACTCATCTAGCCAAAGTGGAGAAGAAGCGGGAGCTCTAACAATTAATCAACCTTTATTTTTCCCCAAAAATGGATCCCTAAGCTACCTCTTGCGCTAACTCTCAAGAGTTGCACCACACAAAATAGCACTCCAAATAAGGGAGGGTCTCTGTCAACACATCACATTTCTAAAACAAAGATCTAGGAACCCAATAACCAAAATCTTCACAAGGAAACCTAGTTCCTATCAGTTAAGAAGTTCACAAAAATATCAATTGAGTAACATTTCCCATTAACCGGGTTCGACAAGAGGCCCACTTAGGCCATTACAACAATCCAAAAAATTTTATTATTGTTATTATAATTTTAATCCTAGAAGTTATAGTATCATATGTTTAGGTTTCATTAACTGGTTTTCATATTCCCACGTTTTCCTTTGGTCCAAGTGTAAAAGCCAGCTCGATATACCAAGTGTAACGCCCATAAAATTTGACATTCAAAACCATAATTAAACTTACTAATTTATTAGGGAAACTTTTTGTGTTTTTGTTTAGAAAGTTACGAGGGTAAACATTAGTTGTGATTTAATTAATTTCTTGATTAAATATTTCTACACAATTTTTGGAAGTCGAATTAAATTAATAATTAAATATTACTAATTTATTTCCCAAAATTAATTTATAGTTTAAAAGTCTCACATTAAGTTCATTTACATTATCAAAGTATTTTTCAATTATTTAATAGTCATGATCCATTTAATTTATTTAACTACCCCTTACTAATATTTATTTAAAAATCTCTTTTTAGTTCATTATTTAGCTACCATGCACCATGTTTAATTTATTTCCTACCATAAAATTTATCAACTTAGCCTAGCCACTAAGTGGCCCCATTCAATCAATTACCCATGCCATTTTATTTAATCCCACTCCCACAAAATCCCCATCACTTAAGTGATGTAGGGTTTATTTTCAACCATTAGATTTGATCTATTTGGGCCATTGGATCTAGGTTGCCCTAATTTTCCTTATGAGTTTATTTTATTTCTTTCTTTTCCCTAAACTCATTCATTTGTTCCATTTTGTTTTGCAAGTTTGGAGAAAGAGGAAGAGAAGTCATGGAGGGCATTGAAGTCCTTGGAAGGGTTTATAAACTCCACTTATTATTATTTTTTGTGTATTTGTGTTAAAATAAAAGATCTATCCTATTGCATTGTGGGTATTATTTACCCTATTTTATTTGAGTTATTTGAACTTTCCTCTTGCAGGTTGGATGTATATACATTGTGTATATCTCATTCCTTTTGTATTAATTTTTTTTCTACCATTTATATGGTTAAGGGGTTTTTGTTTTTCCCATTAATTTCTTTTTCAAAGGTGATATATACAAGGATGTAGGGTTTGAGAACACATATTTAAAATAAAGTGTGCATATATGATGAAAGGTCATGACTAAAAATGAATAACGCAGGCTTTAATTGGCATGGCACATGGCCGACTATGTATTATTTTATATTGAGTGGGGTCGTGGCCATACGGCCACAACAAATATAAACCCCCCTTTTTTATATGACTAAAAATTTATTTAAAATCCTATGGCTTTATCAAATTTATTTTTTAATATAGTATAAATCTTTGGCTTATATAGCCAATCGACCATAAGGATACTTTTTTTTAATAATATGAAAGTTATTTATTAGTATTATTAGTATTATTATATAATGTGGGTGGGTGTGTGTGTGTGTGTGTGTGTGTGTTACAATAATTTTAATTAATTTATATATAAAAATTATATTATGTATAAATATATAAATTTATATACTTATCTATAATTATATATGTATATAGATATTTTTTGTTTTATATCTTCTTAGCATAAATAATTAATCGAGTTTATTTGTATAATAAAATATCATGCATAGGTAGTTTATATAGCTTCAATGTATTTAACTAGGTGAGAAAATTGGCTAATACCATTTGTAAAAAAATGTATAAATTGATTATAAAATCTACTCAAAATTTTCATTCAAACTTAGACATATGACAACTACTTCAAATATTATTTTTTCTCTTTTTTTTCACATGATAATTTGAAATAAATGAAATCATAATGAACTCAATGAAATTCTCCAATTTCTTCTTTTCAAATCTAATTTTCCAACTTTGCAATAATGGAAAATCAACACATACTTTCCATGAAAAATATCATTCCTTAAATTGTATGAATTTTACAACCTTGCCAATAAAATCAGATTTGAAGGAAACTTCCTTTTCCCAACAAAATACAATTTGGAATATCTCCATTTAACAACAACATTACCAATTTGATAAATGAAATTTACAATAACATTATTTTAAATACAATAATTACAACCTTCCACTCTAAGTGGGAATAATATGGAAAAATTACAACATAGAGATTCTTCCAAGGGTTCAAACATAAGTCTTCATTTCAATGTCTTTTCCCCAACTTCACAGCTTCAATTTTTCACCTCTTCAATTCTTCAAATCTTGAATCACATTACAAAGAAAATGGGATAGGAGATGCTCTCATTCCAACCTATAATCCAATAAGAGGAGAATCCATCCTCCTTATTGGCCCCTAAGCCCCAACCAAAGAACCATGAAGTGTGTAGGAAACTTGACAACTTTCACAACAATGGCTTCCACAAAACAACTCAACACTCATACAATCAACACAAGAAAGGATTTTAAACACCAAACACAACAACACAAGCCACAAAACCCAACACATAGGCTTACATTCAAAAAGGGAGAATATAACAAAGAAACCACCTCCTTATAGCTCCCAAATGAGTTAGGGGTTCCACCCAAAATACCTCCATGTGCACATCCAAACTACACAATATAACCATTTTCCTCCCAATGCATAATACACAAAGTATAACAATTTACCCTTTTCACTCCCCATAGGTGGAACTCCCTACTCATGCTCCCTCCACAAGCCTATAAATTTCCCTTTTCCCTACCCAAAGTGGTTCCATTTTCTATCTCCCACACATCTTAGGGCCATACTACACCAATCCCACACAATACATACACACATGCATTTACAAAACATACAAAAATAATATGAATAATGTAAGGATCCTAATTTTCTATACTAACTCCCACAATATTGAATCCACAAGATTTACTCCTTTCCAAAACTAAGAAAGCACCAAAGCAATCCTTCAAGCTCCAAGCAAGAACTCCCAAGACAAAAATTCTCAAAAATGAAAAATCAAGAAAATGAGACAAGTAACCCCCATTCCTCCAAATTCACACCCATAAATAGAAAAAGGAATGAGGGTGATGAGGTGGCTCCATGTAGGATGTCACTTCATCATTCCTCCACTCCAACACAACAAGTCAAACCCAAACACCAAGGCAATTAAATGAAAAAGGTAAGGTTATGACATTCCTACATGCACACTCCACATGCACCCCATACCTTTCAAGGACAAAATAAATGTGATAAGAAGAGAAGTGACTTTATTTTCCCTTTTACACTCAACAAGACATTAAAATGGTAAAATTAGCCCCATAATTCATAATTAAGGTTATTAAATGATTATGAGAGATAAGGGAAAAGGTTTTCTTATCCCACAAGTTTCAAAAAGTGCCCTTTGTAGTGCCCCTCCATGTCCTACCCTCGAGCTGCACACCTGTCAAATTAAATAACATGAAATGAAACATCTTAAGAACCTTTTTCAGACCTCATAAATTTCTTGGCATGATAAAATATATTCACTTCAATCGAGATCCTATGCATGACCAAGGTTAAGACAGAGTTAAGCCCAAGTTAAAATTGTAAATTTATTAATAATTGTTTAGTTGTAGCAAGTGCAGAATTCACTTCCTTTCCTTGTACTCTCATCATTAAATAAACAAAATTTTGTGTCAAATAGTGCTAAACGCAAGCTATGTTATAGTTGTTTTAAATCGAGTACCATGATGGGTTTCATAAGTCTTGCACATATGTATAAAGAAAAGCACGAATATCTCCTCATATTCCTATACACAAATTTGATCGATTTAGATTTTTCTATGTGTCTCAAGTGTTTTCTATTGTCTTTGCTTGGTTAAAAAACTATAGCTTCCTATCTTTTGGTGTACACAGAGGAAGAATAAAAAGATTGATGATTGGGAGGGTCTCTTTCAGGTGTAATTTCTTGGTGTAATGATTTTACTACTTTTTTGAATCCTATGTTACATACATTGTAACCTCTCGCAACACATTTTCATGATTTATATCCTTGAATTTTTTCACTCGTATTATTAAGGTAGAGAACATGCCTTTTCCAATTATCCCACACATTTCTATGCAATATTTTTCTCTTTCACTCTTCCTCTATGGAGAACACCATAACTAGATCTATTCTCTAGTGTGCCACGGTTGCAGGTATGCACAAAATGAGTTTTTAAAAGGGCTACTTGGGGGTATAAGGAAATTTCATTGGGATGTTTAAAATTCGGGACTAAAAAGATCTATCTTAGGTTTATTATCCTAGTAATGAAGCTCTATAATAGTTGTAATTTTTGTAGAAAAGTTCCCGTTGAGTTTTTTTGTGGATGACATGGGTATGGGATTGTTTATAGCAGGAAAGGAGTTTTCACACCATCAAATATAACAGTTGTGACATCCCCTCTAATGAGGTAGTGTATAAAGACATGGATGCCTATATAAGCACTAATTATATGCAATGAGATAGTGTCCAACTAAGTTTTTTACCTCTGCCAAAGACATTGTACCACTCGTGTTCAAAATGTGGAAAATGACGTTGGATGAGTAAGTAATTTAAGTAAGCATGAATGATCCCATAACTATTATCTGAATGCCTAAATCTGATGCGGTCTTGTGTAATGTGGGGATCGTTGGATTAGCATAAAAGTATGTATCTCTCTTCCTATAGCTTCAAACTAAACATTTTGTAATGCCCTTTATTTTAGTGTTGCTTTTGCTTTAGCTATGAAGATTCTTCTTAAATTGAAATTGTTGTTTTTTCCTTTATAACGTTAGTGTTTCACCTTGTCAAGTTTAACAATGGTTTTTATTAATAAAATAATAATAATAACCATTATGTTGTAATATCGATCAATGATTGTAAGTTATTATTATTTTCTATATGTCGTTGTGATCGGCATCATCCTTTGATATTTTTAACCAAGCTCTCTCGATTAGAGCCTCGTTGCGTGAGACGAGGAAGAGTACGATCACTTTGGTGGCGCCTTTGAAGGTAGGAATATTTCTAAAATGTTGATGGACCATTGATAAGTTCTAAAATTAATGTTTTATATATTTATATCAACCTTGTTTCTCTGTTTCCTCAAGCGGCCTATCCCCAGCATGGGCTCCAAAAATAAAATAAAATGAAATAAAATAAAATATTGTTGTGATGTGGTTAGTTGGCGGATGGGAGGTATTGCTGGTTATTCATTAATGAGATTTTAATGCTCTTGGTTGGCGTGATACATTTGGGAGTCGGTGGAGTCTTGACATCCTCCACCATGATCTTTTATGATTCTTCTTTATGTATGGGCGCGATGAATGGGTTTTTGCCGATACGAGACGGTTTTGGATGCCGTGGGTTTTCTTCCTGTCTGTAAAACAAGTGCGTTTTTCCCTCCTTTACCATGCCTCGTGGATCCAATCTCCATTCCTACATGCCTTTGTTCTTCTTCTCTACCATGGATGAGGGCTTGTTAACATTAAAGGTATGGAAATGGGTTTTATTGTTGTTTCTGTGGCGTTTTGGAAATTATTCTGTTCCTTATGCTAGCCTTATGGTACCTTACTAAATTAAAGAGGTAGGCGTGTTACCTCCACTCCTTTGGGTGTTGCGAGGTGTGTTCTTGTCAGTCGAGGATCCATAGCGACAAATGGTTTCAAAATGTGCATGATCAATAGCCGACAACAAGCATGTTGCGGTATAGTTGAAGCCTTTGTGGCGCTCATTCCAATCAAGATGTCCATTGGGTTGTTATCTCCTCTTCTCATCGAAAATCCTCAAATTCGGGACCCTCCTTCAGTAGTTTGGAGCAACTTGTTCTAATCATCTTTGTGGCTATGAGGGTATGACCTAGGGAGACCCGAAAAATTTATTGCTGAAGTTCCCTTTTGTTTTTCCTTCTTTTACTCGTTGTGACCCATAAAAAATGGATAATTGTGGCTCTTGGAGCGGATCTGTTTCCTTATCAGTTTCCTGAGTTGGTAAAGAATTTTATTTTCTTTCCATGGATCTATTGATTGACTTTTCTTTTTATTTGTGTGTATCCGCCGATGGAGTGTTTTAGGGTTTGAGCGGAATGGGTAGGTCATGGTATTTAATATCAAGTTTTTCTGCTTAGCTTGGAGGATATAAATGATGTTTCTTTACAAATGCAAGCAATAATGGGTAAGGCTCCCTTTGGTAACATGAATCAACCTTGTTTTAGTTTCTAACATTATCTCTAAAATGCCAAAGTGCAGAAAATCAAAGTGCAAGTATTTGCATGGAAATAATCTTTATCATAAATTAAAATATCAAGTGGAGTATTAGTTTGGCAAGTAACTTGTAAGCATGATTTGTTTTATTATCTCTTTTGTCTGTTTGTTTGCATGTATATTATGATACTAGGGTTAGTGGTCTTGGAGTGGCTTTGAGTTGTTGAACCTTATAAAAATGCATTATCGTAATTTGATTTCAACCTTGTATTTTTGCCTCATGGTCACTTGGAGACTTCTCTTTAGAAGTGTTTAAATTTAGTTGAAGATGGAAGGAGATCACCGAAAAGTTTAAGTAGAGGAAATGTGAAGAAGGCAAGACATCTTTGTGAAATATATATCAAATTAAGCCTTTGGGCACTTTAAATTGGTTTAGATAAGTTTTAATGTTTGGTATTTTGAAGAGGTATTATGCTTTGTAGTTTCATCAACGAAGCGTTTTGTTTGGTACCCGTGTTCTTTTACTCCAATGGGAAGATGAAAGTCTGAAGAATTTTGGGTGTGCTCCCATAAATTCCACATGCATAATGAAGCTTGCTTATTCAGATCTACATCTTTGAGGAGAGGGAAGGTTTGAAATGTGTTGTAACTGCTGGAGCCTTGGTTAGGAACATAGGCTACATTGAGGAAGCCCCATTTCTAGGATACTTAGAGGCATGATAAGACTAACTCTTCTTAATGATCTATCTCCTTTAGCATTTGGATAAATCAAATCTTTGCAATTTGGTTTGACTAATAAAAGTGAGATGTGGGTTCTTTAATCCTAGGAATGTTGATGTGTTTTACGTTTTCAGGTTAAATATTTGACTGATGGTTAATACATAACATGCAATGTTTTCTTATTTGACTCCTCCTTGGAAGAGATGCCCGGAAGAGATGGGATTCAAATGATTTTTCTTATCATATCACTTAACCAACCTAATCTAAATTACTTTTCCTTTTATCCTTTCATGAAAGTTATCTTTATAAGCTATATATGAAGTGATCTCTTTATATCTATTCTTGAATACGATCTCTAATGTGGATTTACCCAACTAGATTATTTCTTTTCCCTTGAATGATGGTTTTACCATGTGTGAATATGCCTACCATGATGGAGTTTCAAGCTTAGGAGACTTTGCCTTCGGGAAGAATCGGGTGTTTAAACTCGGAACACCAAGGCATCATGCTTAAGTTGTGTTTAAACGAATTTGAATCCCAATCCTTTTTTTTCGAGTTTCTTTTTGTGGCGGGTTTTTTTCCCCTAAGGAACTCATATGTTCCAATTTGTTTTATCGCGACATCATGCTTCATTGGATGTTCCAACCATCAAACTTTTTGATTTGTTCCTTTGTGGCGGGTTTTTTACTCCGAAGCATCGCGACATCATGCTATCGTGTTGGATGTTCCCAAAACTTGAAACCCGATTTGTTCCTTTGTGGCGGGTTTTGGAACTCCGAAGCATCGCGATGATCATGCTTCATGTTGGATGTTCCCAAAGGCCGAAACCCGATTTGTTCCTATGTGGCGGGTTTTGAAACTTGGAAGCATCAAAACATCATGCTTTTGAATGCGTGGTTGTTTCCCAAAATGTAAATATAAATCTGATTTTCCTTATTTCTCCTTGAGTTTTAATTAGGTTTTCGGACCTCCCGAGCATGCTTGAAATGGCGTTATTAAACAAACCGAGTTGTAAATGTGAGTTGGTTGTCATGTACCAGAATGCTGAAATGTATTAAGTGCAGATTTTTCCTTTTTCTATGCGGGTTTCCACATCTTTTTTTACTTGACGGTTTTTAACTTTGTGGATTTTCGCGTTATGCTTATTTAACCCTAAAACCTAGAACTAATACCATTTGTGTGTAAATTGTTAATCGTTTGATTCTTCCTTGCTCACCTTTGAAGGTATTCCTCTCTTCATTCTCGTGCTTGGTTTTAACGTGAAATTAATTATGTTTGGCATTCTTCCCATCCTCTTACCGGATGTGGGGTTTTTTTATCTCTGCCCTTTTTGGGAGTTGAGATAAGGTGGTTTTTCTTGGTATTTTTATAGTGGCACAATTTCGCGTGAAATTTATTGCTTTTTAAATAAAATAGGGTAAGTCAAAGTCATAACTTTGGCATATTAGCAAGCATGGCAAAGTCTTGTTTGAACGTAACTCATTCCAAAGTTGGACCCTAGTTCTTCTTGAATCCTTAAGGCGTGGAATAAGTGACCAAAAATCCATACCTAGAATAATTTTATGGACTTGTGGTTCGGTGGAATCTTTGTTAACACGAGTATCTCCTTAATATTGTGAGATAGTTGTCTAAATTATACTCTCATATCAATTAAGTTTTCTATGCGGGCTTGGTAAGGTTGGGAAACATCGTTAAATAATATAAGTTGGATACTTGTTTTGTTATATAAACCTAATGGCATTGGTGCCTTTATTTAATTGAAAAATACATGGTTGGTCACTAAAGGTGAAATCGGTCGAAGACATCGGTGGGCATTATCATTGTTCTTTGTGATTTAAGTACGATCCATTGCTTGGTTTAAGTTGTATTTCTAGTCACTTGGAATTGTACCACAGTGTGAAGCAGATCCTAAGGAAGTGAACTTTCTATAGTTACGTTATTTATTGTCATGAGAAGTGTAATTAAGCCTTGTATGTATGTTAGAAGGTTATCCTTAAGGAACTTTGCAAATTTTCTTTTATTTAAATGCTAGAATAAATTTTTAAGTGAGGTTTATATCTTATCATGCTCATTCTAAAAGAAATCGACTCTCATAAATATTTGTGCATTTATATGTGAGTAGATTACAAAAAAAATAGTGTAAAGTTTCATCATTTCGTATTATGAAGTTCTTCGTTTAGAAAGTTCAATGTATTGTAAATTTTGTAACCTTGCTTGCAAAGTGTGGAAGATCTCTTGTTTTGGCATGTGAGGAAAATAATGCGTGGCGAAGTTCTTTTTTAGTTTCCTTTGTGGTCGGACTAGTAACTCACTGCGGTGAGAAATGATATTCAATCATTACATTGGTATAAGTATTGTAAAACCTTGTTTTGAGAATAAAGTGTTAGTCTAAACTTTCTGTGAACATCTTGTAATGATGTGATATAAGTAAACATAAATGGAGTGGTTAATCCTTATAGAAGTTAGTTAAGATTTTATTTTTAGACAAGCTAATAAAGAGATGATTTATTGAAAACAATAGATTTCTAAAATAATTAAAAGAGAAACTATCCTTGTGCAAAAAAAATTCATAATCTTGATATCCCTAGCTTAGCTAGTGAACACTTTTCCTTTTGGGTGAACTCTCAAACAAGATTTGGGGAAAATAATGGTTGGTTACGAAAGATAATAAGCTTTAGCAAGTAGGAGAAGACTTGAGTGAAATACCTTAGTTGTATAAGAAAAATAATGTTCATAATGGTAAGAAGAAATTGTATTAATCATACTTTGAGCCTTTATGAAAACATGAGTCATGAGCTAAAAGGGTGTTTTATCAAATAAGTAACCTTCAATCTTTCTTAATGTTGTAATACTTGCCCTATTTGTCGAGTGTTCATGTTGTTTGACTTCTATGTTGTCTTGTCGAGAAGAAAAGTAAATTGTCCTTGAATGATGTGAATGTTTTGTCCAACTAAGTTGCCTTACCCATCCATGTATCAAATTGTTCTTAGTGTTGGTTGTACCCTTGGATGAGTGACGACATGTTGTATTCGTGTTCCCATATCAATTAAGTCAAAAAAAAAAAGTCTCATTAATCTGGATTTCATTGTGTTGGTTATGTATCTCTGGTGACCTATATGCTTCAAACAAACATTTCATCACTTATTTCTTTTAGTGTTTGTTTTTAGTATGTTATTCATTTTTTTAAAAATGTAAATTGGAATAATGATATGGTTTTTACCTTTCCCAAAAATATTTTTCTTTAATTTTTTTTTAAAAATAAAATTAAAATTAGGCCTTTGGAACCATGTGCATGAAGCTCCATGTTGAATGGTTAATGGGAAACAAAACCTCAAACAAGATCCATGTCGACCCAAGACACCATCAAGTTTCTTAACCAAGATGACTAACTCGATTAGATGCCTTAACGAGGTGAGATTCGATACCCTTTTAACACTTCAGTCACTTTTGGTGATGTTCCCACTTTATGAAATTGTGATTGGTTTTGGCTTACAAATGTCGTATCGATTTGGTGTAACTGGAAAACACCTTCACCTACCTCTAGCACTCCTATGCAAGAATTGAAACCAACTCTCAATTTCATAAAAATAATTTCATAAGTTAGAGTTTCAAGTGGATGATGGAGCCACTAGTCGTCATACAACATAAGTGTTCGATGTGTTTATGATAATTCGTCTCAAAGTCACCTTCTTAAATTGAACCTTGTTTGATGTAATAAAATTCTATCGAATCCATGATGATTTATTTGTTTATAGGCGAGTAGGTAGGATTCGATGAAATTTATGTTTGGATGTAAAACAAGTGGTTTTGGAAACCATACTATGACCACTTTTGTTGATTTTTTCAATTTTCACACACTCACAACCTAAACTAGAAAATATTTCTTAGGATCCCATCGGTTCTATAAATTACTTGTGAACCTTTTTTAGTGTTACAGTGTGTGTAGAGTATTATTTAATCAATTAATTTGTATGAAAGGATTTTTCAATTTAAAGTGTTCTTTCTCTCCTCCCTCTCTCTCTCTCTCTCTTAATATAAATATGAAATTGTGGTTGGTCTTGGAAACGTGAATGGATTAAAATGTCAGATGAGTTTTAAATAATATAAAAATGGGTATGAATTGAGAAATGGTCAAAATATTGTGAATAGCAAAGAAAATGTTTTACAGTTTCTCTCTCTTCCCTACTCTCTCTCTCTTGAAAAAAATTAATGAATGTGTGAGGAAATTATCTCTCCTCTCTCTCCTTATCTATACCACTCTTTGTAATTTGTTTGAAATTACTTAAAATGATAAATTTCTTATTTTTTTCTTGAGTGTAAGTGTTTTCAACAATAAGTCATAGGACTGATGCAACATTGGTTGCATGTACCTCAACAAAAGGAGTAGAAAAAATGACATTTGTGTCATTTATTAGCATGTTATTTGACAATGATGTAATTGTTTAGAATATTTCAATGATATTTTTATGAATAGAATTTATTATTTTCATTATTTCCATGATGGAAAATATAGTGTTGTGTATTGGGAAAATTTACAATTTCGTATGTAGTTGTATTTTTGCATATTTAACGAATGTTATTCTTAGTTGTAATTGTATATTATGTTAAGAAAATGGAGGTGATTGTATTATGTACTTTGGAAAAAGATGTCTAAGATTTCTTATTTTAGTGTCAAAATGAATTTAGGAGGATGAAATTGGAACCTTGTCATTTAAAATGTTTAGTGTCATTGTAATTGTGATATGATTGTGACACTAAATTTTTAGGAAATAATTTAAAATGATGTGTTTTTACCTATCTACTAGTGTTGAAATGACCTACGAAATAAATTAATATTCAAATAAAATATCAACTTACATTTATGTTTGTTTTTCATATTGAGTGGAAAGTAACCAAACAAACATATATCTAAAAAAATTTACTTGTGTTAAATGTAATGACCGTCTCTAGTAAGCTCCAAGTTAGGATAGCTCCAAACATCCTTCATATTCTTAGATACTTAGAGGTTTTGTATGTGTTTGTGTATTCATCCCTTCAAACCTAGTTGAGAGCATTCACATAGGTATGAAAGTGTGTAATATTCCTTAGTGTGAGGCATAACATTGTTTTAATGGCAGACAAGATGACATGTTAAGATTGAAACATCATGGTTGTTTTTAGAGACTAAATAATGTTAGAAGTGGAATGTAATGAACAATGGGTGGGACCACAAAGATATTTAGGTTTTGCATTAATTCACTATTAAGTTTTTAGTTTTAAAGGAAAATTTGTAACTTTCCCTCATTCGGGAACATACCCTTGGGATGTCGATCTAATAATTTCAAGGGTCATGGACATTGTTTGCAACATATTAAATATTTCTTATGATGTGAAGGTGCGCGTTAATTGATCCACGTGAGAACAAGTGAATAAGAAAACATAGTTTCCCATTTAGGAATCAAACATAAAATATGTATATGATAGGATATTAGAAATTAACTACTAAGTGGAATATTTTATTGGTGGTTAAATACACAAACCAAAGCTAATGGAACCCATTATAAGATAAATTTTTAAAAAAAAAGTGAGAAAATGTATTCTTGGGATACCATGTAATTGGCGCGAATGCCTTGCAAGACATGGACACTTGATTACTCTTAGTTTGACTTGTGGTAGGGTGTTAAAACCTTCGAGTAGAAAGGAATGTAATACATCGAGTGACCTCTTATGATGCTAATGAACAAAGGAACTATGATTTGTTGTCACCAATGATTATAAATATTACCTTAGAAGGATTTTGAAACGCATAAAATTTTATAACTTTTGTATTCAAACTCCCTTTGTCCCTCTTAGATAATTTTTACCCTTAGTAGCAAATTAGCATGTGACTTCTCGTAGGGTGTATTTTCCCCATCCATGATGCTTTTTGAAGTTAGGAGATCATAAAGCCTCTCTTAAGGTTTTTGGTGAAGGAAACACTAATGCTTATTCACATGAGGATTTAATTAGTTCCTGGGAAGAAATTTTAAAATCATATAGTTGTTGGGTTATCTAGTTATATGCTCTAATACTTGGGTTTTTAAGAGTGGTGAAATGAGTTGTTAGGTATAGGGTCACCACTCCTTGTAGTCATGAATCCCTATGTTTTACGTAAGCATTATAGGGATTACATTTGTTCCAAAATGTTATTAATATAGGACCAAAGTAACCACGTAAATGTAGTTAGTAAAAAGGGTAAATAGTATTAAATCTAGGATCACTCGGAAGTAGAAGTTATGGTAGAAACATGTAATTAACCCATTTCTATTTGATTAAATCCTTAAGATGGTGAAACAAAAATAGTTTGAAATTTGTAATTCATCACTTAAATTCAAAGAAAAATATCTATAATGGGAATATAGGTGTAATGCACCCTTCCATGCACAATATGATTGTGAAAATATGAAATCCTAATTAGAGCAAAAATTGTGAATCAATGAATGACATAACTTAATTAGTTAACCTTTCTATTTAGTTGTAATAACTTGAAGATTAAAAGAGTTTATTTTTAGTATTAAACAATGCTATGAAATGAACTCGGGATAGGATTTCTTTTGATCTAAAACCTTCCTTTTTCTTCATGTACATTTTCCTCCTTATAACAAAGTATTTTTCCAAACCAAGGAAGCACGAATCTCTTAAATAAATAATTAAGTCAAATATTATAAGACACATGTGTGCATACATTCCTAATCACAATCATGCTATATAAATTTATTTCTACAAGATAAATGAGTGAATTCTAAAGGAACCACTATAGGTGAAATGTTAAACAAAAACATGTAGCCTAGTTATAAAGGAACGAAGGGTCCCATGTTATGTGTTCTTTAGAAAATTATAGTCAACTAATAAAAATAGGATTGTAATAAATATTTCAGTTTGAACAATGATGTGTTGTGGGAAGTACATGTGAGTAAGTATTTTTTGTTGTGGGTCATTTTTGGACCTTGTCATTTTTTGGTATGTGGCTTTGATGTGCATCATGTGTTTGATGATATATATGTGGGTTCATGGTTACACAAATGTCTCATGTGTTATACATTATCCTAAGTGATCCTATGTGATGTTATGTATCAAGAAATGTAAGCCAAAAAAAAAAATATTATCCTGTTATTATGTATGTTTTATTTGTGGGTGAAAAATGTGGTCGTAAAATATGGTATCAAAGTAGAGGTTCATGCTCTCGAACCTCTGTGATAGATTGGAGTTGTGATGGTCTTGCATGGTGGTGGAGATGGGAAGAACAATGTGATATATGTTGTGATGTGACCAATGTTGTAATTTTGATATTATGAATGCACATGTTATGCATCTCACTTAGTATGTATTTGTTATCATGTTGATGTGTTGTAATGAGAGTATTTTCTCTCCTTTTATGGACTTAAGGAGGATTTCATGTGTGATGTTCTACCTTTTTGTGTTTAAAAATAATGTTATTGTGGATTAGGGAGAGTTAGAATGTTTTGTTATTATGTGATATGAAGGTGTGTTGATGTGTGGCATGAAAAAATTGGTGTATAGTGAATTGGATTTTATCATGATGTCACCACTATGTTGTGATGAATCATGTGTGTCACCATGTTGTATTGCAATTGACTATATGTTGTAATGTTAGTCACTATTGTCATCATACATATAATTTTTTTAATATGTGATAGTTCATTTCATTAATTAGGGGCATATGGTGATTGTATGACCCCTATTATGTACTACTTGCACCTTAGGTGCATTATGTGGAAAAGTGATGTATCGTAACCCATGAAAGTAATGATTTTGTTATACCATGTATATATACCATGCGTAAATACATTATGGTTAATGTGCATGAATCACCATATGTTTAGTGATGTAGTTATGTGTTCTATTCTAAACCTTACACTAGAAACCCTAAGGAAAGAAACCGTCATCATATATGTGTGGAGAGAGAGGAAGCATGGACCAATTTTTATAATCTTGAGCTGAGTAAAAGTGAGGAAGTGGAGTCTCATATATAGGCTAAAAATGACTTCTATCTTTTTAGTATACTTCGAGGTTTCTCAAAGATATTGTGGGATGTGCACCACCTTAGGCTCAACTTATGCAAACTAATGTCCCTGCTATTTCTATTGGGTTATCCATCGAACAATAATATGTGAGTTTGACTATGTTGAGCCTTGTGGGAGTATAGAGGGATGATTCGTGGTAGATGATGACACTTACATTATTTGATATAGTCATTTCTCGTTACATGTGTATTTTTTTTCCGAACTAGGGCTCAACATCCGAGTGCCAGCAACTCGATGAGTACCCCTTTCGCAACCATGAGGCCACATAGTGATTGTAATGTTCTATTTCTCAATATGTATTTTATTTGTAAATTGATCATTATATCTTTTCTTGCAAGAACCAATAATTTTATTCATTGATTTGTTCTTATATTTTGGGAATTTTATTTGGTTGTTGCACTAACATGCATAGTTTTGCACTAACTATGGCTATTTAGCCATTTTTTTTTACTTAGTTTTAAAACTTTCTTTTCATGTTTAAAAGTTTTATAGCCTATCCCAAGGATTAGGATTTTTTCCACTTGGCATTTGAAATTGTTATGTTATGTTTCTAATGTCGTAATTTGTTATAATAGGGTCATGAGATTCACCATGGAGTGGTTGAACTTTATGAACCCACTTTTTTGTATGGGGGTAAGCCCCAAAGAAGTTAAAAATAACTTGTGGGTTATTAAACCATGAGTTATTGTGTCAATCGGTAAGGTAAGGCGTAATGGGGATTTATGTGCCCAAATCCATAGGGTGACTGAACTCATTAAAAGGAGAAAGGACATGGGGCTTTATGGTTGAGTGACCTGATATTCTTTATGGGGCTATATGGTTGAGTGATCCATTATTCATTATGGGGCTCTATGGTTGAGTGAACCGCTATTCATTATGGAGCTCCATGGTTGAGTGACCCGATATTATTTATGGGGCTCTATGGTTGAGTGACCCGATATGGAGAAATCAAGCGATGGGGCTCTATGGTAGAGTGACCTAGCTTGGTTTTGGTACTATGATTTTCTCTTTGGGAGGTATATGGAGTTATTTGTGATGCTTTGGGAGGTATATGGAGTTGATTTTTGATTCTTTGGGAGATATATAGAGTTGTTTCATGATGTTTTGTGATGTGTGGATTTGGTGTTATGAGTTATATGTATTAATGTGAGTCTTGTTAGGCATTGTTATGATTGAGGTTTAACGTTCCATTTGGTTACTATGTACTATTGGATATAATCTTGCACTATGTAGATAGTGTCATGGTCTTTGGGTCATGTGATACCAGTTTATATATATATCAACGTTATGATTCATTGTTTGTTAATCACTTGTGTGTGTTGAAGCCCATGCCTCTACATAATTTTTGAAATTCTTCATTATGTGGACTACTTGTTGTCTTTCCATAGTGGAATTAGAGGTCTCATGATGTGATGCAATTGTGAACGTATGTAGCAAGATGTCTCATGGGTCATTAGTATTTTGTTGAGTTTTGTGCATCTTGATGTTAGATACTATAGGGCACCCACAAAAATAAATAAATTGAAATCTTAATCAATGGAATACTAAGAGCATGAGATTGAGAAATATTATAAAGAAAAAATAATAAGTAATAAAGTAAAAGAGAATAACCAATCTTCACATAAAACATTAAAATTTAAAATATTTCCAAACTTAGTCTCTTCTTTGTGGTCATGGTGTACCAAAAGTTGGTTTGTTAAAATACATGTGTCATTATAGACCTTCTTTCCTACGTATCCTTTGAGCTTCAACATTGTGTCGCATCGAGTACGATTCTCTTTGTAAGGGGAGGGAGATGTAGTGCCCTCCATGTCCAATCCTTGAGCTACACACACACCTGTCAAATGATAGAGCATGAAATGAAACATCCTAAGAACCTTTTCCAGACCTATTAATTTCTTGGTATAATAAAATATATTCACTTCATTTGAGATCATGATGTGTGACCAAGGTGAAGACAGTTAAACCCAAGTTAACATTGTAAATTTATTAGTAATTGTTTAGTTGCAATGAGTGTAGAAGTCATTTCCTTTCCTTGTACTCTCATCATTAAATAATCCAAATGTTGTGTCAAATAGTGCTAAATGAAGATCTGTTATAGTTGTTCCAAATCAGTACCATGATGGGTTTAATAGTTCCTACACATGTTGATAAAGAAAAGAATGAATATGTCCTCACATTATTGTACACAAATTTTACTGATTTGGATTTGTCTATGCATATGAAGCGTTTTCTATTGTCTATGCTGGAAAAGAAAATACAACTTCATTTCTTGTTGGTGTACAAAGAGGAAGAATAAGAAGACTGAGGATTAAGAGGTTCTCTTTCACGCGTAATTTCTTGGTGTAATGATTTTACTACTTTTGTGAAGCTTTTGTTACATATAGTGTCACCTCTGCAACACATTTTCCTGCTTTATATCCTTGAATTTTAGCAGTTGTATTATTAAGTAAGAAAACATGCCTTTTCCTGCTATCCCACACATTTCTATGCAAGATTTATCTCTTTCACTCTTCCTTTATGGAGAACACCACAACTAGATCTATTCTCTAGTGTGCCACGATTGCAGGTATGCACAAAATTATTTTTGAAGGGGCCGCTTGGGGGTATAAGGAAATTCCATTGGTATGTTTCAAATTCATGGCCAACAAGATCTTTCTTAGGTGTGTTATCTTAGTAATGAATCTCTTTAATAGTTGGAATTTTTGTAGAAACATTTCCCTTGAGTTTTGTTGTGGATGGAATGGGTATGGGATTTTTTGAGGCAACAAAGGAGTTTTCACACCATCAGATATAATAGTTTTGAAATCCCCTCCATTGAGGTAGTGTATAAAGACATTGATGTCTACATGAGCACTAATTATATGCAATGAGATAGTTTCCAACTAAGTTATTTACCTCTGCCAACATCATACTAGTCTATGTCCAAAATGTTGAGAATGACGTTGGAAGAGTAAGTAATTTCAATAATGTGAATGACTATTATTATCCAAATGCTTAAAGATGATGTAGTTTTGTCTAATGCGAGGATCATGGGATTAGTGTAAAAATTATGGATCACTCTTCCTCTTGCTTTAGAATAAACATTTCATCATTTATTTATTTTAGTGTTGGATTTCAGTACGTTATTTATTTTTAAAAATGCAAATTGAAATAAATGATATGGATTTTTACCTTTCCTAAAAATATTTTTCTTTAAACTTTTAAGCAAAAAAATTAAAATTAGGCCTTTGGAACCATGCACATGGAGCTCCATGTCGAATGGTTTATGGAATCAAAACCTCAAACAAGATCCATGTCGAATAGAGACAACATCAAGTTTCTTAACCAAGATCACTAACTCGATTAGATGCTTTAACGAGGTGTGATTCGATACCCTTTTAACACTTCAATCACTTTTGGTGATGTTCCCAATTTATGAATTTTGTGATCGGTTTTGGCTTACAAATGTTGTATTGATTTGGTGTAACTTGAAAAACACCTTCACCTACCTCTAGTACTCCTATGTGAGAATTGAAACCAACTCTCAATTTTATAAAAATAATTTTGTAAGTTAGAGTTTCAAGTGGATTATGGAGCCACCTATCGTCGTAATATAGAAGTGTTTGATGTGTTTATGATAATTGGTCTTGAAGTCACCTTCTTAAATTGAACCTTGTTTGATGTAATAAAATTCTCACAAAATCTGATGAGTTATTTTTTTATAGGTGAGTAGGTAGGATTCGATGAAATTTATGTTTGAATGTAAAACGAGTGGTTTTGGAAACCATACTTGTGAGCACTTTACTTGATTTTGTGAGTTTTCACACACTCGTAACCTAAGATATAAAATATTTCTTAGGATCCCATTGGTTCTACAAAATTACTTATGAACCCTTTTATAGTGTTTCCGTGTGTGTAGATTATTATTTAATCAATTACTTTGTATGAAAGGATTTTGTAATTTAAAGTGTTCTTTCTCTCCTCCCTCCCTCTCTATCTCTTAATATAAATATGAAATTGTGGTTGGTCTTGGAAACATGAATGGATTAAAATGCAGATGAGCTTTAAATAATATGAAAATGGGTATGAATTGAGAAATGGTTAAAGTATTGTGAATAAAAGAATAATTTTTTTTCTAGTCTCTCTCTCTCTCTCTCTCTCTCTCTCTCTCTCTCTCTCTCTCTCTCTCTCTCTCTCTCTCTCTCTCTCTCTTGAAAAAAATAAAGAATGTGTGAGGAAATTATAGCTCCTCTCTCTCCTGATCTCTACCTCTCTTTGTAATTTTTTGGAAATTACTTGAAATAATGAATGCCTTGTTTGTGCTTGAGTGTAAGGGTTTTCCATACTCAATCCTCTAGGACTATGCAACATTGGTTTGTGTACACGAATAAAAGGAGTAATAAAAATGATAGTTTTGTCTTTTATTAGCATGTTATTTGAAAGAAATTTAATTGTTTAGAATATTTCAATGATATTTTTATGAATAGAATGTATTATTTTCATTATTTCCATGATGAAAAAGATAGTGTTGTGTATTGGGAAAATGTACTATTTTGTATGTAGTTGTATTTTTGCCTATTTAACGAATGTTATTCTTAGTTGTAATTGTATATTATGTTAAGTAAATGGAGGTTATTTTATTATGTACTTTTAAAAATATGTCAAATATTTCTTCTTTTAGTGTCAAAATAAATATAGGAGGATGAAATTGGAACCTTGTCATTTAAAATGTTTAGTGTCGCCGTAATTGTGATATGATTGTGCCATTAAAATTATTAGCAAGTAATTTAAAATGACATGTTTTTACCTATCCTCTAGTGTTGCAATGACCTAGGAAATCACTTAATATTCAAATAAAAATATCAACTTACATTTATGTGTGTTTTTGATATTTAGCAAAAGCAACCAAAAAAACATATAGCTTAAAATATTTACCCGTGTTAAATGTAATGAACCTCTCTATTAAGCTCCAAGTTAGATAGCTCCAAACATCCTTAATTTTCTTACATACTTAGAGGTATTGTATGTGTTTGTGTATTCATCCCTCAAAACCTAGATGATACCATTCACATAGGTATGACAGTTTGTAAGATTCCTTAGTGCGAGGCATAACATTATTTTAATGGCATACAAGATGACCTGTTGAGCTTGAAATATCATGGTTGTGTTTAGAGACTAAATAATGTTAGAAATTGGAATGTAATGAATAGTGGGTATGACCACTAAGATTGGTAGGTTGTGCATTAATTAACTATTAATTTTTTAATGGTAAAGGAGAATTTGTAACTTCCCCTCATACGGGAACATACCCTTGGGATGTTGATCTAATCATTTCAAGGGAGATGGAGATCATTTGAAACATATTAAATATTTCTTATGATGTGAACGTGGACATGAATTGATCCACATGAGAACAAGTGAATAAGAAAACATAGTTTCCCATTTAAGAATCAAACCTAAAATATGTATATGATAGGATATTTGAAATTAACTATCGAGTGATATATTTTATTGGTAGTTAAATAAATGAACCAAAACTAATGGAACCCTTTATAAGATAAATGTTAAAAAAAAGTGAGAAAATGTATTCTTAGGATACCTCGAGTGGCACGAATGCCTTGTAAGACATGGACACTTGATTACTCTTAATTTGACTTGTGGTAGGGTGTAGAAACCTTCGAGAAGAAATTTAGTGTAATACATTGAGTGACTCTTATGATACTAATGAATGAAGGAAATATGATGTGTGGTCACCAATTATTATAAATATTACCTTAAAAGGATTTTGAAATGCATAAAATTTTATAACTTTTGTATTTGAACTCCCTTTGTCCCTCTAGATAATTTTTACCCTTAGTAGCATATTACCTAGTGATATCTCGTAGGGTGTAGTTTCCCCATCCATGATGCTTTTGAAGTTAGGATATCGTAAAGCCTCTCTTAAGGTTTTTGGTGAAGGAAACACTAATGCATATTCACACCAGATTTAATTAGTTCATGGGAAGAAATTTAAAATCATATAATTGTAGGGTTATCATGTTATATGCTCTAATACTTGGGTTTTTAAGAGTTGTGAAATGTAATTGTTATGTATAGGTCACCACTCCTTGTAGTCATGAATCCCTAGGTGTTACGTAAGTGTTATAGGAATTACATTTGTTCCAAAATGATGTTAATACATGAACAAGGTAACCATGTAAATGTAGTTAGTAAAAAGGGTAAATAATATTAAATCTAGGATCACTCAGGAAGTAGAAGTTATGGTTGAAACATGTAATTAACCCATTGCTATTGAGAGTAAATCCTTAATATGATGAAAAAAGTAGTTTGAAATGTGAAATTTGTCACTTAAATTCAAAGAAAAATCTCTATAACGGGAATATAGGTGTAATGCACCCTTCCATGCACAATATGATTGTTAGAATATGAAATCCTAATTGGAGCAACTGATTGTGAATCAAGAATGATATAAATTAATTATTTAACCTTCCTAGTTGTTTGTAATAACTTCAAGATTAAAAGAGTGTATTGTTAGTATTAAATAATTCTATGAAATGAACTCGGATACATTTTATTTTTATCTAGTAACCTTCCTTTTTCTTCCTATGTATTTTCTTCCTTGTAATGAGAGTATTTTTCTAGACCAAGGAAGTATGAATCTCTCAAATAAATACTTAAGTAAAATATCAGAAGACACATGAGTGGATATACATTTGTAATCACAATCTTGCTATATAAATTTATTTCTACAAAGAAATGAGTGAATCAGAATGTAAAGGAACCCCTATATGTGAAATGTTAAACCAAATAACTCAAGATACATGCAACCTAGTTATAAAGGAATGAAGTGTCCCATGTTATGTGTTCTTCTATGTGAAAATTATAATCAACTAATAAAAATAGGATTGTAATAAATATTTCAGTTTGAACAATGATGTGTTATGGGAAGTACATGTGAGTAAGTAGTTTTTGTCCTGGGTCGTTTTTGTACCTTGTCATTTTTGGGTATGTGGTTTTTATTTGCATCATGTGTTTCATGATATATATGTTGGTTCAAGGTTACAAAATGTCTCTTGTGTTATACACTATCCTAAGTGATCCTATGTGATGTTATGTATCAAGCAATGTAAACCAAAAAAATTGAAATTATTCTGTTATTGTGTGTGTTTATTTGTGGTTGAAAAATGTGGGTGTAACACCCTCCAAGTAAAATTTCGGGTTTGGAGAGGGAGAAAGAGTGCACACAACACAAATGCAATAAATTTCATTCATCATCATGCACAAATCAAGAACTAACTACCCCATTTATTACCCACATGTCACCTCTTCTTTTTAGTTAAAATTTAAGTTAAATTAGCTAATTAAGACACATTAACAAGTGTTAATAAAGTGACTAAATTTTCCCAATTATTAAAAACATGCTCCACAAAATTAAAACACACAAAATAAAGAAAAGGAAAACATCACCACCCTAGGCCACATATATGAGGTCACCCCCATGGGAAAACCTCCTAACCTAGCAAGAAATAACACAACACTCACACAAGTTGTCAATTGGCCCTTGTTGCAAACACACAACATCCTTCTAGGGTTGGTCCCCTATCCCCTTTCGATGTATAGTGATATAATTTTCCTACAATCACAAATAGAAATACCTCTCTGGCCTCAAGGCCTTATCAATATGTCATGGAAATCAATGCATATAAAACACCTATCTTACAATCCTCAACATACATCAAGCAATAAAACACACAGATACATTTTCAACTAACAATGTTGTATAACATGGCTACATTAGTAGATCCCACTTCCCTTCAACACTATTATATTTTGATTTTGATTATTGTTGACTATATACATGGATATTATTGTATCATTTTGGCTTAGCATGATGTTAGACAATAGAGATACTTTGACTCTTGATGGATTTTGATTCATAGTATGATTTGTGTGGATTCTTAGAGAGACATTTTATATTGATGATGATGTGTTGTTGACATATTTATATATTTCTACATTCGGCATTCTTGTCATATTGAGTAGGATTTAGAAATTGAACTAATCTTGTGATATTAATGGTATTTATGAAATATAGGATTGAGATGTTGTTAGAATTTTTAAATAATAGCATTGTTGGTCTTGATGATGATTCAATTCATATATGGATGATAATTTATCTATATGTGTATATCTTATCTTGGATGTTTTGATACAGCCACGATGTCAAAGAAGGTATTGTGTGACTTTTGTAGGTAATTATATCACAACAATCAAAGGAAGATTGGAGACCAACCACAGTGGAATACTGGGTGGATACGACAATGGTAACCATGGCACCTTGTGGATTGTTCGTGTTTTGTTATTTGTGGTAAGGGGTTCCCCATAGGGGATGACCTCTAATTGTGACCAAGGGTTTTGTGTTGTTCTTGTCCTTTCTTTTATTTAATTTTTGTGTATGTGATTTAATTGTGATGTAATTCCCTTTTATCATTAAGTGATTTATGTGACTAAATTAGTGAATTAATCATGTTTTTTAAGAAAATTATGGATGTGACAAAAAATTAATTTATTAGATTAGTTGGTTCTTTGTTCTATGTGTGTTTTAGTTGAGTTTAAGTAACTTTAGTGTTGTACACTCTATCTTACCTTGGAAATTCAGATTTGACCTTAAGAGCCAATTTTGGAGGCTTGTGGGACAAGCTACTTGTCCTCTTAATTTCTTATAACAACCCTACCTATGGATTGGGGGTCAAAAATAAACCCCACTATGTGTTTTATAAGACAAAAATCATTCATTGCACTTTTCTTACATGGGTTTTAAATTTTTCCTTAGGGGTGTGGGTTGGGATTGTGTGTGTATGATGTTTGTCATTCCTCTCAACCATCAATTTATTGTGAATTGGGGTTGAGTTTTGACTTGTGAGGTGGATTTGAGGATGAGTGATGTGGCATCATACATGGATCCACATCACCCTCCTCTCTCCCTTTTCTATTTATTAAAGTTCTTTTGTTTGTTTGGGGTTACTTCATTTCTTTTTTTGCTCTTGCATTTTTGGAGTTTGAGGATTTTGGAGTGCTTTTGGATTTTGTTGGACCTTTTTGGTGATAGATTGGGCTTGAAGGATCTTGGTGTGTGAATCTTGGATCAACATCTACCATGGAAAGGTGGGATCTATACCCTTTTTTATTGTTTTTATTTTACTTATGTATATGTGTATGTTATTGATTGTTTTGGTATGCTTGTTGGGTCCTTGGGTAGATTTCCTAAGTATGGTTTAGGAGAAGGATAAAGGGATCTTATATGTAGGGAGGCATAATATTTTATTTCATGTTTTGGAGGGAGTTGGGTTGGGTTCCCCACCTTGGACAAGAAAATGCTTGCATTTCTTACTTGTTTTGTTTTATGAGGGAGACATAAGATATTGTTGGGAGGCATAAGAGAATGTGGGAGGCATAAGAGTTGTGTAGGGTTTTTTTGAGTTGTTTATGGGAGGTTTTTTAAGGTGGGAACCTAATCCCATTGGGAGGCATAATTGATCTCTCCATAGATCCTTTCTCCATTGGCTTGCATTTCAAGCCTTGTGTATTTTGTAAAGCTTTATTATTGTGTTCTTTTTCTTGTGTTGAATGTGTTTAAAATGGTTGTGAAATTTTGTTTTTTTTTTTGAAGCATTGTCGAGTTGCCATGTGTTAAATCCATCGCTTATTTCCTTTTGGTTGGGGCTCGGGGGCCAATGAGGAGAATTTCTTCTTCTTCTCATTGGTGTTTTGGTTGGGTGGAGAGTGTTTTCTCTCCCCATTTTGTTGTTTTGATCAAGTGAAGAAAATATGGAGCCTTGTTGGATATTTTATACTTAGATCACTTGTAGAAGACTAAGCAATCTTTCATTATAGCTACCTTTCTTTTAAATTCCCACTTAAGGTGGAAGATTTTAGTATTGTATTTTTGAAAAAAAGTTGGATTGAATATTTTTATTCAGATTATAATACATATTGGAAAGAGAAACAATTTTAGCGGAACAAGTTTTGATATAATGGAAATGTAGTTGAAAAGAAAACAACTTGTTCACATTTTAGTTGATTTATTACCTCACATAGGTGTGTTGTTCTTGTTTTAAAATTATTGGAAATATTGTTGAAAGTTTCTTGTGGGATTGTTTGAAACTTGTATGTTGCAAAGGAAAGAAATATTAATTTCTATTGTATTATTGGAAAGGCATATGATGGAAAGAGAAACTATATTTGTTCATTCCTTGTATTGGTTGAAATAAAACGTTTAAATTTTATTTAATTAAATGGAAAATCCTTAAATCCTTGGTTTTATTCATCTTGTCAAACAATATATCGCATCCCTCAAAATCTAGTAGAACAAAGAAAGTTATGCATAATTACAATGTAGACCATGTTTTTATTAATTATTATATAAATTTATATATATATATACCCAATATTAATTAATGTAACAATAAGTGGAAATTAAAGTAACCCTTAACATTTTATAATATTATTTAGTTGTAAAGAGAATTTAAAGGAAAATTTATGGTTTAGTTTGACACCATTAATGTTTTTTTATATATTATTATTATAACTATTAATAAATTAAAATATTAAAATATAATGGCTATGTTTATATAAATATATTATAGGTATATATTCATGTGTTATATATGTTTTAAATATACAAATATATATATTATATTAAAAAGTATTAAATAAAATTTTAAAAAGACATTGAATAAAACAAAAGCCTGAAATAAATCCAAAGTGTTAGGTTTTTTAAGCGATCTTTCTAAGGGAAATAAAAATATCAATCCCTCCCCCAAATCCCATATACTATGGGATGGGGTGGGATTGCGACCTCCCCCACAAAAAAGAAACAAATACACTATTACAACCTTGTAGACCGATCTATCTAATCCCTTTATTATTATATAAATTTATATCCATAAACCATCATATTATTTAATGTAGCTAAGTGGAAATGTAAAGTGTAACATTTTATAATCATTATTTTTTATTTTGAGAATTTAAAATTAAAATTTATGGTTTAGTTTGACACATTAATGTATATATATATATTATATATTATAACTATTACATAATATATAATATTAAAATAATATATGCCTATGTTTATATAAATATATTATAGGTATATATTCATGTGTTATATATGTTTTAAAATATATATATATATATATATATATATATATACACACACACACATAAAAAAGTATTAAATAAAATTTAAAAAGACATTGAATAAAACAAAGCAAATGAAATAAATCACAAAGTGTTAGGGATTTTGTGTATATTAGAGATATACTTGTGCGCCATTATTTCTAAGGGAAATAGTGGGGGGTGGTCATCATATACCCCCACCCCATATACTATGGGATGGGGGATATAATAAACCTTATTATAATTACCTCCCCCACAAAAAATAAAATAAATACACTCTATTAACCTTTTTATGACCTATCTAATCCCTTTCCATAAAGGGGATCGGCTATATAAGATTGATTTTATATACTATGTAAGACCCTAATCCACAACCATCATACTTTTTAGCATTCATTTCTTTATGTGTGTGTGTGTGTGTACACTTATATATATATATATATATTATCTATGTATTTTCTTATTTTGGGTTCTATAAAATTAAAATTTTAATAAAATTATAAAATATATATGTATACAAATGTATATACATATATATGTATATATTCCTTTCCCAAGTAAATACATTTGTATTTTCTAACCATTCCTCTAAAATGGGGTAAAACCCATATGCCCATTTGGAAAATATTAAAATAATGAGGTAAATAAAAAAATGCATTGGAACCCTAGGAGAAGGTGTAAATGGATCCAAAAATAAAAGAGAGGATGTGTATCTTTCTTGAGCTTGAGGTTTCCTCCCATGGCTTCCTCCTCCTCCTCCACCAATCTGCTGCATAACTATAGGTGTTCCACAACCAGGTCATTTTGCAAAAGAATGAAACAATAAGACAAACTAAAGAGAGAGAACATTTTCATAAGAAAACTTAGGGTTAGTTGAATCCCTAGATCTTGTGGCCCCAAATGAATCTATCCAATGGATGAGATTCATCCCTAAAAAAATTAGGTGGGCAGTGCGTGAGAGAAATTCAAATTTAATTTGCATGGGTAGACATTATTTTGGGGTTACTTAAGTAAGTGTAAAAGGGTTGGGTGTTATTAATTTTCTAACCCCAAATGCATTAATTAGAAACCTTTTAAATTAATCTCAACTTTCACCCGCTTTTGGATATAATAGAACCTTATTATTTAATTAAATAGGCCACAATTACCCTTGGGATTAATTTGTGCAAGTTTAACTATGGTGGAAATTAAATTGTATTAAAACAAGATATAGGGAAACCTAAATCATGCCTTAGACTAACTAATTTTATTAAAAGGTATTGAGAGTTTTATTATTTTAAATAAAGGGGATCTAAGGGGAAATTAATAAGGTTAATTTAATAAAAAATTAATATGAGAAAGTGTGACCGTAAATGTTAACCTTGTTTCGCGAGTGTGTTTAACAAAAAAAAATTATTCCATAATTTTTCTAGTTTAATATTCATGTAGGGTTTTTATGGGTTTCATGTAGACAATAAGGTGGGCGTTATAACATCATTGTCATAGAATTTTGAATTTTTATCAATTATTTACAATTCACTTAACAATTAAATTCTACTCTACTAAATAATTTACAATCATTAATAATCCAATTTCACATTCTACAAAGTCATGAAATTCCTATATCTATTGTGACTCCTAACTACTAGATACACTCAACAACATATTATTGATCCCTAATACCATCATATTGTTAGCAATTCACAAAATCAATGAGACCATGTGGTTAGCCCAATACTCCAAATATACTCAATACATCAAGAATCTAATGTTAGTATATAACAAAGTGACCATTCTAGATGATCATCATATCCTTAAATGTCCACCAAGTACAATTGGCCATATAGAACTCACAGGTGTGAATCATAACATAATCCAAAATACACCTATACAAAGTGGTGATCAAAGTAAAAATCGAACAGATAGTAATAATGATGTCACCCATATCTTATTAACATGTTAACTAAAATATAATCAAGGTCCATATCTCTAATAAACTAAAATTAAAATCATAGTAAGACAATGAGTGTCAAGAGGAGTGGGCATTACGGTTTTTAGGGGTGCTTTGAGAAATGTGCATTTAACCATAGGTGTCATTTTGATTCAGATTTATGCGTATGGTTAAAAAGATGGGGTTGAATATATATATATATATATATATATATATATATATATATATATATATATATATATATATATAAATGAAATGAAATATATTTCTTATAGTGCATTTCTAGTGTGTAATTGATTATTAAATAATTTTTTTGTTGTGTTCCTTACCATGAAAATCTAATAAAGAAATATAAACGAAAAAGTCGACCTTAGTATAAAATTTGTGCATAACTATTCTTCCTATATGATTCTTTTAGCATAGGAAACTACAACCTTATGATAAACTTATCTCTTTACACTTTGGATGACACCTTCTAGCTTAGGTAAATAAGATATCAAGTTTGAGTTTGTCGTCATAGCCTATATGCTTAGTGGCATTGTCATGAACCCAATAGTTAGGAATAACATAGGTAAAATTTTGTCTTTGGGTATGTTGTCCCCTCCTACGATTGATAGGTGTGTGTGTGGTAAGGAGAATGTGATTTTCTTAAGGTAGTACTCTATGGGTAACCAAACTCCAACATAATGTAAAACCCTCTTGGTCGGGCACACATGTAGAGTGAATAGTGTTAGGTGGAAAATATTGCCAACTACCCTTGAAATTCACCTTTAAGATTTGGTATCATAAATGAACTTGATACCCAATCCCAATTACCATTTGGGTTTTATAGTGAAATACTAAGAGTTAATTACTAAACTTATTGATAATTTAATTTATGATTATTTAGTGAAAAAGTAACCATAATATGATGTTCTTAGAGATTGCTGAATTTTAGATCATTCATATAATGTGTTTAAACAATCTTGTGGTGAGAAGAGGGATCCACGTTGTATAAACTCTAGTGTGAACCTTAACCCTTTAAATGATGGACTACTCCATCATACCCTCCAACTTGTCCTATTATGTAATGGATGTATAATGTGAAACTATGTGATGAGGTTCTTAGAGATAAATTCTCTATGACATGGACTAGTAGTCTCATGAGGATATGTAGTGCCCACTTCCCTTCAACACTTATTATATTTTGATTTTGATTACTGTTTATTATATACATGGATATTATTGTATCATTTTGGCTTAGCATGATGTTAGACGATAGAGATACTTTGACTATTGATGGATTTTGATTCATAGTATGATTTGTGTGGACTCTTAGAGAAACATTAATATTGATGATTATGTGTTGTTGACATATTTATATATTTCTGACATTCGGCATTCTCGTCATATTGAGTAGGATTTAGTAGTTGAACTAATCTTGCGATCTTATTGGTATTGATGAAATATAGAATTGAGATGTTGTTAGAATTTTTAAATAATAGCATTATTGGTCTAGATGATGATTTAATTTATATATGAATGATTATTGATTTGTATGTGTATATATTATCTTGGATGTTTTGATATGGCCACAAGGATGAAGGAGGTATTGTGTGATTTTTGCAGGTAATTATATCACAACAATCAAAGGGGGATTAGAGACCAACCACAACGGAATATTGGGTGGATACAACAATGGTAACCATGGAAACTTGTGGAATGTTGTTGTTTTGTTTTTTTTTACAAGGTCCCTCATGGGGAGGATGACCTCCAATTGTGACCAAGGGTTTGTGTGTTGTTCTTTCCCTTTCTATTATTTAATTTTGGTGTATGTGATTTAATTGTGATGTAATTCCCTTTTATCATTAATTGATTTATGTGTCTAAATTAATGAATTAATCAAGTTACTAAACTAATTATGGATGTGACAAAAATAAGTCATTTATTATATTAGTTGGTTCTTTGGTCTATGTTTTTTTCAGTTGAGTGTAAGTAATTTGAGTGTTGTACACTCTATCTTACCTTGGATATTCGGATTTGTCCTTAAGGGCCAATTTTGGATGCTTGTGGGACAAGATAATCTTGTCTGACACCTCTTAATTTCTTATACCAACCCTACCTATGGATTTGGGGGTCAAAAATAGAACCCATTAAGTGTTTCTTAAGACAAAAAGTGACATTCATTGCACTTTTTTTACATGGGTTTTAAAGTTTGTCCTTATGGGGTGTGGGTTGGGATTCTGTGTGTAAGAGGTTTGTCATTCCTCTCAACCACCAATTTATTGTGCATTAGGGTTGAGGTTTGACTATTGAGGTGGAGTTAAGGATGAGTGGTGTGGCATCCTACATGGAGCCACCCCACCCTCCTTTCTCCTTTTTCTATTTATTCAAGTTCTTTTGTTTGTTTGGGGGTTACTTCATTTCTTTTGGTGCTTTTGTATTTTGGAGTTTGAGGATTTTGAGTGCTTTTGGATTTTTTGGAGATTTTTGGTGATAGATTGGGCTTGAAGGAGCTTGGTGTGTGACTCTTGGATCAAAATCTACCATGGAAAGGTGAGATCTATACCCTTGTTTTATTGTTTTTATTTTACCTATGTATATGTGTATGTTATTGATTGTTTTGGTATGCTTGTTGGGTCCTTGGGTAGATTTCCTAAGTATGGTGTAGGAGAAGGCTATGGGGATATTATATGTAGGGAGGCATAATATTTTTATTCATGTCTTGGAGGGAGTTGGGTTGGGTGCCAACCTTGGACAAGAAAATGCTTGCATTTCTTACTTGTTTTGTTTTATGAGGGAGACATAAGAGATTGTAGGGAGGCATAAGAGAATGTGGGAGGCATAAGAGTTGTGTAGGGGTTTTTGAGTTTTTATTGGAGGGTTTTTAAGGTGGGCACCTAATCCCATTGGGAGGCATAAGTGATCTCCCCATAGATCCTTGCTCCATTGGCTTGCATTTCAAGCCTTGTGTATTTTGTAAAGTTGTATTATTGTGTTCTTGTTTTTTTTTAATGTTCTTAAAATGGTTGTGAAAATTTTTTGTTGTGTTGTGGAAGCATTGTAGAGTTGTCATGTGTTGGATCCATCCCTTATTGCTTTGTGGTTGGGGCTCGGGGGCTAATGAGGAGAATTACTTCTTCTTCTCATTGGAGTTTTGGTTGGGTGGAGAGTGTTGCCTCTCCCCCATTTTTGTTGTTGTGATCAAGTGAAGAAAATATGGAGCCTTGTTGGAGATTTGATACTTGGAGCACTTGTAGAAGACTAAGCAAATCCTTCATTATAGCTACCTTCCTTGTAAAATTCCCACTTCAAGTGGAAGATTATTGTATTGTTTTTGAAAGAAAAGTTGTATTGAATATTTGTTATTAAGATTGTAATGCATTGTGGGAAAGAGAAAGACATTTTTAGTGAAACAAGTTTGGTAAAATGGAAATGTAGTTGAAAAGGAAACAACTTGTTCACATTTTAGTTGATTTATTATCTCACATGGGTGTGTAGTTCTTATTTTAAAACTATGAGAAATCTTGTATAAATTGCTTGTGGGAATGATTGTAAACTTGTTTTTGGAAAAAGGAAAGATTCATTCTTATTGATATGCTTACATTTGATGGCTAGTAGATTTTATTTGTTTATTCTTTGATTAAGAAAAGCTTAAAACTCATATGTGGCTATGGAAAAGTTTTCAAAATTTCTTTGATTAGTTGGTTTGTCAACAAATGTATCATATTTCTTTTTAAATCTAATGGAGTAAAGAAATTGCTTGGTTACTACTAGACCCTAGCCTAAAATTGATTGTGAAATTTTAGTATTAAAGTTACTATAAGTTATACAAGTATCAAATACTAACTAAAATAATAAAAATAAATGGGAAATAAAATTAGTTCTTTAGCATCCTATATATATATATATATATATATATATATATATATATATATTTCTACCAAATTTTAAAATGAATTTTAAATTTAAGACCAAGCTTGGTTAACACTATTGATTCTATGAATATTACTAGTTAATTATAATGGTACTAATATTAATATATTATTAATATGATATTAATATTACTATTGACATTATGAATAAAATGGTATATAATTATTGTATATACACTTAACTTTTAATATATATATTAAAGCAAACCGAATTAAAAGGGAGTTGGGAGACTTTGGTAAGCCATGACATGTGCATGGCATTTAGGAGGAAAGGTGGGGGGTTGTCATTGACCCCACCCCCACCCTAATTTACTTTGGGATGGGGGGGGGTCGGCGACCTCCACCTCCCCACAATAATTTTTAAACCCCTTAAAACATTTAAACTTCCCCCCTGCGGAAATACTCCTTGCTCATTCGGTCCTCTGCAGATTTTGAAGACCACGTAAAACACAATCCGCAGCCAATGTACTCTCTAAAATTCGTTTCTTTATACATACATATACATACAACATACATACATACATACATACATACATACATATATATATATATATATATATATATATATATATATATATATATATATATATGAATCCTTGTATTTCCTTATTTTGGGTTTCTTTAAAAATAAAATTTAATGAAAACATATGTACATATATATGTATATATATTCTTCTACCCAAGAAAATACAATCACCATTTTTAACTATTTCTTCTAAAATAGGGTAAATACCCACATGCCCATTTGAGAAAATTAATAAATAAAAATAAACAAAATAAATAAATAAATACATTGAAACCCTAAGTGAGGGTGTAAATAAAACAAGAAAATAAATGAAGCATGTGCATCCTCCCAAGAGCTTGAGATTGCCTCTCATGGCTTCCTCCTTCTCCTCCACCAATCTACAAAACAAAAGAATGAAACAATAAGACAAACAAAAGAGAAATAAGCCTTTCATAAGCAAACTTAGGGTTAGTTGAATCCCTAGATCTTGTGGCCCCAAATGAATCCATCCAATGGATGAGATTCATCCCTACAAAAAGTAGGTGGGGAGTGGGTGAGAGAAATTCAAATTTAATTTACATGGGTAGACATTATTTTGGGGTCACTTAAGTAAGTGTAAAAAGGGTTGGGTGTTATTACTTTTCTAACCCCAAATGCATTAATAGAGACCTTTTAAATTAATGTAAACTTTGACCCCCTTGTGGATATAATAGAACCTTATTATTTAATTAAATAGGCCACAATTACCCTTGGGATTAATTTGTGTAAGTTTAACTTTGGTGGAAATTAAATTGTATTAAAACAAGATATAGGGAAACCTAAATCATGCTTTAGAATAACTAATTTTATTAAAAAGTATTGAGAGTTTTATTATTTAAAATAAAGGGGATCTAAGGGGAAATTAATAAGGTTGATTTAATAAAATTTTAATATGATAAAGTGTGACTGTAAACGTTAACCTTGTTTTTCACTCGCGTGTTTAACAAAAAAAATAATTCCATAATTTTTCTAGTCTAACCTAGGTTTGTTCTTGGGTTTCGTGTGGAGATTTTTGTGGGCGTTACAGTTACGCAAATTCACTACAAAAGGCATATGGACCTAGTTATGGAAAACCCTCTTAAGTGGGATGTAAACGATACTCAGGGAACCTAATCTAGAAACAAAAATAACGAAGCATGCTACCATGTTAAGTTCCCACGAATCCTTAACTAATTACTATAGCATAACTATAATAGAATTATAATTGATGTTTTTCTTGGGAAGAATAATCATGAGATGTTATTCCACAAGTAAAGTGAAACATGATCTTCCTTGTAATGTGATTAAATGCTCTTGTTGTGGATAAAGAACCTATTTCATGTATAATACTTATTGTGTACTAAATCAATTATAAATTTATGAATGAGTGAAAGAAACATGACCCTAAATCCTTAAGAAAAAAATGTGAACTTCACCTCAATTGGACTTACACTTGTTCCATTGTGTAATGGAGGTATGATATAAGATCAAGATGCATGCCCTTAGGAGTGAATCCTAGGGATAAGACCTAGTATCCTTGTGTGTAAATAAATACCCTATTAACAAATGAGAGAATTAAACAAGTAATTGAAATAATGTAGATGATCCTTATTTAATGAGATACACCATAAGTTAAATGTTAAAAAGTATAGAGGAAATCTAGCAAAAGAAAAAAGAATGTATGATTCACATATTATGAGCCTTTCTAGAACTTATGTTAAAGATTGAAACATCATTGTAATAAATTTGTAATTCTAAAAATATCATGTCATGGGAAGACCCTACCTATAAGTTTATACTATAGTTGAATCGTTATGTTGTGCCTTGTTATTTGGGAACAAAAAGTGGCTTGATGTGCATCACGTGTTTTCATGTTATCTATGTGGGTTAATGTTTGTGCAAACATATCATGTGTTGTGTGTTGTCTTAAGTGATCTCCTATAGTGTCATGTATACTAAAATGTAACTCAAAAAATTTATTCCGGTATTTTTACTGTTGTAATCGTGTGTCAAATTTAAGGGTGTTACATAAAAGAATTATGTCTATATTGACATTCTCAAGTTATAGTAAATAAATAAAATTAGGTGTTTATAACTTTCCCAACTTAATTTATATGTTTCTACTCGAATACATGTCCATCTAAATTTCAAATGAGTAGATCTACACCCCTCTTATTCCTCACATGAAACAATTACAAATGGTAATATTTTATTATTTATTTATTTATTTATTTATTTATTTATTTTTGTGTGTGTGTGCGTGTGTGTTTATCAAATAATAATCCATATGATATATAAAAATAAGAATACCGTAAAATAGAGCTCTATAATACATGAGAATACATACAAATGTACGAGAAATATGTATACCTTGTATGCTCCACTATTCATCATTATAGATTTTGTGAATAAATCAACATAAATGATACAATATTGGGAAATATGGATCAATTGATTCAAAAATATTAGAGAAGATAACAAAAGGTTTCCAAGATGTCCCAAAATATAATAATAAATGGACCAAAGGTACCGAGAGGCTCAGTATCTATTGCAACATGACATGCATTTTGAAAGACACTATGAAGCCATGTAGTATTTAATGATGAGTTACACTTGTTTCATAATGTGTAAAAATTGATGAGTATTTCAATACACCATGATACTAAGGACATCTAAATGACCTGATATCATCCATCAAGTATATTTTCCATTTAGCTATCTAATTAACATAAAGACATCCAATTGGAACTTATTGGTAGAATTGTATTAATTGATGCAAGATGCACTAACTTATCCCAATTTTTTTACGTTTTCCTAATTTAATATAATTTTTAAAACAATCTCGTATTCACCTATTTCCAGGTATAATTCAATTTTAATGGTGTAAGTTTCCCATATATGATTTTAATAAAATATGCTTCCCTTCTTAAACCTATTTTTATCTATTTGATGAATAATAAATAGTAAACATATAATGGATAAGAAATAATATTTGATTGATGATAAATACATTATGTATAATATATAACAAGGAAAAAAATGAATCCATTCTAAAAAAATTTCCTAACTATGTGACGTAATAGGGTAGATAAGATCATTAAAGACTCAAAAACATAACAAAAGGTATCTTACAAATTTGATAGTGTTATAAGGTGTTTGTACATTATAATCAAAGGGATGTGTTATTGACCATAAATTTTATCAAGGAAAATTTATTCAAATGGTTTGTGTGGCTATTGGAAACTTTTTTGGTCGTTTCATCAAGATGGATGATGTCTAGTCTAAGCAAGGACTATTCACATGTTCTCATATACACATTGAGGTGGACCTTAAAAATGTCTTCTAGAAAAATTGGAGTTAATTCATGATGTATTCAAGTGGTTACAAGTTCTAGATTATGATAATATGGAATTCCAGTGTGGGTTATGTCATCAAAATGGCCACCTTCAAGAGGCTTTCTTTCTCAATAAGACTCAAAAAATAAACAAGTAAATTCTTCGCATTATAAAGGTTAACGACCATTCACAATGCATGGTACTAAGAAAATCATCTCCTAGAAGTTTTGAGACTATGAGTGAGGATATTTCCCCTACTGGAAGTTGTGTTAAAAGATATTATGTCTCTAAATCTTCTAAATCCAACCTAGAGTAGATCATCCTTTGCATGATACTTTGTTTGTTTTTCCTTCCCAACCCGAAAATTGGACTATTTTCACGAAGTCTAAGGAGAAGAAATGTGTAATGCCCTGTTTGGCGTTACCCAATTCTTACTCGATGACCCTGTTGATAAGCATGGGAAGGTGGTGTGTGTGCTCCCATTGACCGTTAGTCAACCTCGACCTTGTCATAGAGAAGGATTAACATCCTTCCTCCCTGTCTTGTCTCCCCGTGTCCTTGTCAATGCTTCTAGTGGAGGGCCTCTGCAACACCCTTTACGATTACCCTATTAAGGCAGATCATGTTCTTGAAGCCTAGTAGGTGGCTGGAATGGCATTTTGGTGTTGTTAGGGCATGTCTCGGTTAAAAGGAATATCCATAATAATAATTATTTTAAATTTTTGATCTTGACTACCAACCATTGTGATTATAATTAATAATTATTTTGTAAGTTATAAAATAATTATAATAATAATAATGACATTATTATTTTTTATTATCGATAAATTATATTTTATTATTATTTTAATATCGATTGTTATCAATATCATCCTTAGTTATCATTAAACTATTATATTGTTTTTTTGGTCACTTCCGTTGACCAAGCCTCATTTGCGCAATTAAGGAAGAACTTGTTTTGTTGGTGGCACCATGGTTTGGGAGTGGTGTTCACGTTTAATATTTTTTTAAGTCTTCAACCACCGCTTTCCACCTTGGTCGACCGATCCTTCATGCTTGGGATTGTTTTAAATTGCTAAATTTAAATGTGGATTTAATGTGCCCCCCATTGACCTTGCCTCTCTCTTTTGATCATTTTTGTACCATGTTTGGTGTGAGGGGGGGATGTAAATCTTAACTGATTATTTTGGTTCCTTGTTTGGCTGGAGGTGGGTGGATTTGATGGCCACCTGCCATTCCATTAAACCTCCTAAATGCTAGATGTGTTGGACATGCCTTGTGGGTGGCCGCACCTTATGTCATTTATTGTTTTGATTTGCAAATCTACCATGACCTTGTTGTCTACCTTCACCCAATCTTCTCTGCCGCATGAGCTCCTCTTGTGAAGGATTTTCATAGGGGGTCATTGATTAGAATTTGAAACTTCTGATATATGTTGGGCTCCTGTTTATTACAAGTTTTTAGTTAAAATTTCTACCTAGCTGTGTTTTAACCTGCTCATGCCATTTTTGGTTGGATACATGAGAAATTTTGGTGGTTGAATGCACCTTTCCTATTACACATAAGTGTGTTTGAGGGATTTTGATTTGGGGTCAGTAGATTGTGCATCATTTTTTGCATGCCAATGTTGTTGGAATAAGTCTCCCCCTACCTATGTCAAAGCTCCTTTTTAGCACTGGATGCGTGCATGTTGGTAAAGGCGAGTTGAATAGATTAGACACCTGTTTGGTTGTTTTTGGTGATGCAAGGTTGTGTATAAGATCCTCATGTACATATCCTATAGCTGTGGCATTCCTGCAACCTCATCTCTTTGAGGATTTTTGTCAAACGATCCTCCTACCTTGTGTTTTCTTACACATTTTGCATACGTGGCCTCTTAGGATCCTGTGACTGCAACTATTTAGAAAATGATTTTCATTGTGCTTCGATGGATGTTCTTACCCTATTCTAAGCTATTTTGGAGACACTTTTTGTACTTTCCCTGTATTCTTCGGGCTATTCCATGAAAATCCACCCATCGCTTTGTGGCATTTTATCAACGGTTTTCATGCTTTGTGGATGCTCCCACACTTTGATATGTTGTTTTAGAGGAAATTTTTTCTGCACTAAAAATATCCACGTTCCTTTATGCTCATTAGGTGTCCATATCCTACTCTAATCATTCCTTTCTTGATGCAGGTTGTGAGGATGTTGCAAGGTTGTGGAGTCTGGATTTATCCCTGTCTTTCACGTGTGTACTGGGCTTTTTCAATAAACCCATTTTGTTGTATACATCATCATGGCAATCCATGAGACCTCTGTTCTTTCTATTCGACGTTACTTATAAAATGGAGCTCTCTACCCATGCTAAACATGGATGGGAATGGAGTTGGAGATCCTAGCTAATAGAAGTGGGAGATTAGACATGAATATTGTTGCTACTTATCCATGTGGTGTCCATGCGATCGTAGAAGTGGTAAACTAAGAAGATAATTCTACTCATTGCTACATTTGCTAGATTTAAAAATATCATGAAATTGAACCACCCTTTCCCCGAATTTGGTTTCTTTTCTTCTGTGTTGTGGGTTTATTTGCCTTGCTGGGAAATCTCTCCTTTCCTCTTGATATCTTCTTGTTTTAGCTACTAGTGTTGTTAATGTGTTAGTGGACAACATAGATGTGTTTCCTCTCCTCTGGGTATTATGTTTTCTTTCTCAAGTGATCAACCTTTGACCTTTTTATCTGCATTCCTTCATTTAAGTATCAAGTTTATCATGTTGTTTATAGCTAGTAATTTATGTTTGGGCAAACCAGCCTACGGTAACGATGAACATCTTACTTTTCACTCGAGCTTATCATCCTTTTTGTTGCACTTTGTTAGCTCACTCTCAAGACCCTTTCATAACCTTTTGATCCCGAGAAAGAAAGGTTGTAGGATTGGAGTGATCAATGTTTTGGCTAAGCTGGGTTGGAGTTTTGGTTTTAAAAAACTTTTAGAATGTAGAAGTTTGAGGAAAACATATTCGGATCTTGCTTTTTTATAATCCCTTTTGATCATCGGACTTGTTCCTAGAATTTTAAATTCTTCCTTATGAGGTACCTTGACCGTCCTCATCAAGCTTGAACCATAACCAGTTTTGAATCACCTAAGTTCGATGTTACAATTGTGCAATTCTAATACCTAGTTATTACTAGAATTTCTTTGGTCTAATTTCCCTCTCGAGAAGATTTTTGGTGGAATATTCTATTGTCTATATTTTCTATAATGGAATATAATGTTAATGTTGTTAATTAATATTGGTCAGATTTCTATGCATATAAATACCTTAATTATTTGCGATGGAAATTGATATGAAGGTTATTAACATTTGGGGTAAACTAAATATGCATCGATAATATTATTGATTTATAATGGAAGGTGTTGTTTTGATAAAGGCACTTAGTAATATAGGTTAGTACCTATGTTAGAATGGATTTTAAAGATTTTGTGTTGAGAAAGAGTTAATTTTTCCTTATAATTAAACTGAACCTTAGACTTTTTTGTGGAGGTTTGTGAATCCTTAGTGTTATAAAACTTGGATGATGTTTTGAATGCTCTTGTTTAATGAAACTCCCTTTTTCTCTCGCTTGTTGTTACTAGCCTATAAGGGAAGTGGCCTTTTCTTGAATGATTGTT